>CM030366.1:224466147-225066147 GCA_017893485.1 Hemerocallis citrina | reverse complement strand
TTAAAGGTGGTGCTATTGAACCTGTATTGTCTTGAAGAGGGACGAAATGCTTTTTACAATATGCATGGTATAGACTCTTTCATTCCAGTTCTGAAGCGTAGTACCTTCCAAAGGATTCAAATACCAGAGCTGCCCCTCTCCACATATACAATTGCCACAAAATCCATAAGATTAAAATTGCATTATGTCAAATTATTTTGGGAGGCCATCTGGTGACGTTAACTTTGTTTATTTGACCGTACCTGAACCATCATGTTTTCAGATCATGCTATTGGCAGTGTGTGGGACAATTTTCTGTTATATTATTATGTCATATCAGTAGATACCTATTAGGGCTTCTGTTATTTGTATCTTTTTGTGCACTAGAAACAGTTGCAGTATATGTCCTTACAGTGGGGTTAACCTACAATATTACCACCGGGAGAAATTATTCAACTTACATTTCTTCTAATATGATTCAAATACCACACATAATGTTTTTTTTTTGATAAAAATGCCACACATAATGTTCATACTACCATTTTCTTCATCCATATTTTCTTTGCGTCTTATATTAAACTATGTCTAAAAATAATAAATACCGTCCTGCTGCTGATGTCATCTTTATGGGGCTTATTTTATAGAGCTTATTTTTGTGTTGTATTCTTGTTATGTACAATCATGTTACCGATGAGTGATCTGCAGAAAGTTTTGAAGAAATTCTTCGTTAGTCTTAAAAGATGTCCATCATCCTCCATGCTAATTCTTTCATTTTTTTACTTGTACATAAGCAATGTTAACTATTGATAAATGCTAATTGCGCAACTAGTAGATCAAGTTATGTATTAGATGATTCTATTCTAACATTGTGTATTGGTAACCATGACAGGCATGTATTGGTGCAAAGGTGATTGCTAGTGAAGCTTTATCAGCTATTAGGAAAGATGTCTTGTCAAAATGTTACGGTATGCCAATAACTAATATTCACATTTTAAAGTCTCAACTCTTAAGAAAGGACACTTCTTCTAAGGCGTATAATTGCATATAATTTGATGTCAGAAGGCACATATACCGTCGCTATCATGTATTTGTTCCTGTTCAAGGGTCAATTCTACTTCTAAAATATTTTTCTCCTTTTTCCAGGAGGTGATATTACAAGGAAAAAGAAGCTGCTGAAGAAGCAGGTAACTCAATTTTGAATTTTTGTAGAACTTTTATATATAAATTAAGTTATTATATCCTGCATGTTTGATTTTTTCTTTTTCTTTTTCTCATTCTTATTAGCATTAGGCAACTGCCTATGTAATGTTTGCAATAATATCGATAAGGATTTATTATACGATAGGAAACAAACATTATTCTCTCCAGTGTTAGCTTATATAGCATTTAGATGACTACAGGAAGTTCCATATTCCTTCTTAACTTGCTAGTGAACAACTGGAGCTGGACTTTGATTTATGAAGGCAGTCGTCTCATTCATTTAAAACAAAACCCCGGGCTTACCCGACAAACCTGAGAAGCCACTGTTTCTAATGAGTCAATCTCACATTGAAGACAAGCTAAAGTGGTTGCTAGGAACCAACCGGTGCTGGCTTGACTTTGACCTATCAGACATATCTGTCTCAAACCATTTAGTAAACATACACAGCTTGATATATCTCAACCCGACTTCCATAATTTTTTTTCATTCTACATGCTTAAAGCAGTAGTACTAGTAACTCGCGCTTAGTCAGTGTACAGTTTGATGATCTTTGGGTTTTACACTTTCACAATTATTTTAAATTTCGTAAAGAATTTAATCTCCCAAATGAACACCTTTAAGGAAGTTTCTTATGCTTTGGATATTGCGTTAAGGACTTTCCTAGCAATGACAACTCAACACGAGGTTGACATGAACATTAAATAAGTACTCTTATACAATTTGTCGCAAGTCTACTCATGTGTTGATTTGAATAATTGATAATTTAGTTGATCTCCAAGTTGCCCCTAGCAGTCTCCCTCCATCGTGTTCGACAGAAAATACTAATAATACAAAAAAAAAGTGTTTTAAATTGATTTGGACTGGCAGATTGCGTTAAAGAAAATGACCGAGGCAATTTGTATGACCATTGAGAAGAAGCCACATGTTCCAATAAGTGCAGTTTTAAACATACACAACTTAATCAAACTTGGGCCCCAAGCCGACATCTTTCAGTACAGTTCCAGTTTACATGCTTAAGAGATTTTAGAAACATGTGCTTAGTTAAAGTAGAATTCCATGGTCTCTAGGTTTTCCTACTATTTTAAAATTTTAACAGAATTCACTTCCTCAAATTGAAAGTTTCTAAAGCTATTTCTTTAGGCTTATGTTTTGATACTGCAACTTGTCGTTAGTCTTTATCATTGTACCTCACAAGTGAATGAAGATATTGAAACTGATGCAACTCAAGTCTTATCATGGGAAAACTGAAAACAGTTAAAAACATTTAGTATTATGAAATTCAAATAATTGCAAGTGAGACTCCTTAATCCGTGTTTGACAGAAAAGGTCACTAATGTATTTATTAAATTTTGGACCACATGTTAATGGAGATAGTCATAATGATGCAAGTAACATACTCTTGTCTGTCACCCATTTACTTCTAATGAGAATGAAGTTGGGTCATTTGTCAGGAACAATGACTGAATTTGAGAATGTGGTTTCACTTGGTACTTTTGCTTGGTAAAACCAGAGCTGATTTCCATTTTCTAGCTTGATCAGAGTTTCCTTGCTTTTTATAAATCACCTTAATTATTAACAGGTTCTATTGTAAATTGCCTTTCTTTTAGTACTGTCGATACCCTTTCCATGTGTAGGTTCTGTGTTGTGAAAAGCGAAAAGCAGAGTGAAGCTGGAAGAAAAGCTTAGGCTCTGGGACTTTAGCCGGAAAAAAAAACACCAAGATTATTTCAAAATAAGTAGTGTATGTAAATGAAATATATAATAAAAGAAATAATCATAATAAAAGAATTTTTTAAGAAAGTGCATAGATAATAAAGCAATTACCAAAACCAACACCGAATTTTGAAATACAATTGCAAAACATAATATGAAGCATTCCGTAAATCTTGAAGGGAAGGCGAAAGCGTCTAAAAACTGAAGTGGGGATGATAAACTATACTTTGGCATACTTTGGCAGGGTTTTTATGATAATGGTTACACTGTGGTATGTAGGGTGATGCATTCTGTGTGAGTTATTTTGAATGCCTTATCATTAAGAGGCTTTACTTCTCAAAATGTATTACCCAGCACGCATTAAAGCTAAACGTTTCATCACCATGTTTTCTTTTATCAGGCTGAAGGAAAGAAAAGGATGAAAGCAATAGGCAAGGTTGACGTACCCCAAGAAGCTTTTATGGCAGTGCTGAGGCTCGAGAAGGAGGTTCTATAGTGTTGAGTTCCTTCAGTTCTTTTCCGGAAAGGGCTTATTTCGAGTGATCTTCAGAATAGTGCAGAATTCCATCTGCGGAATGATTCTAAGAGATAACCATCACTTCTTTTTGTTTCTATAATTGATTCAAGATCTTCAATAATCCGATTTTAGATGCTCAGTGTTAAAAAACCGACCCACCCCCACAACACAAACAAAACCCCGGACAATGAAAAGAAAATGAAACTGCAGATGGAAAGATTTTCGGAGTTCATAACTATACCTGAGTTAAAGATAATGTAGTAGGGAATTTTAGTTACTACTGCATAGTGTAATATGTTGATGTATGTATTCTTTCTCACATGATGAACAGAGGATGGTTTTGTTGCAGTAACTGTTGTATACTTCATTACTCATTAGCTAGCTTCCTCAATAAACTATTGGCTTGAATTCATACAATTTTGATATTTGGCTGTGGGCTAGGATAATTTCCTGCAGACTCATGCTGTTCAAAGTCGTGATTGCTGCAAATTTACTGTATGAAAAGAAAATTGTAGAAAAAAAAGCATTATTTACGGGTTTGGATGGCTTGGATTTGCTTGAATTTGGATTTGCACTGCGCCACTGTAGCGGCATAAGAAATCGGGAAAAAACTGTGGAACTTGGTGGATTAGCATTGTAGCACTACTGTAGCAATTTTAAAAAAAAATCTCCTATCTTTTTACATTATTAAATAAAACTATTCTACCTAAAGTACCTACGTATGGTTTACTTTCTCGCCTATGTATGCACTATACATGTTTATACTTCATGGATCAGGTCATTTTAGAAAGAATGAATCCAAGATTGGACGTTGTTCTTCTTTTGTATAATAACTATCTTGAAAATATTCTCGGAACGTTGATATTATATTTTTAAATATTCTCGGAACGTTGATATCATATTATACTTGAATTTGAATATTGTCTTTCTTTTTATTCCATTTTAATGTCTTTGCTTGTTATATCTAAAATTTTAAAGGCTTCCTCTACTTCTTTTGAAGTGGGATTTGCCATTAAATCTTCTATTTCTAGAATGTTGATATTAAGTTTTGTGATAGCTTCAAATTCCTTTAAACATGCTTCTGTTATATCTGGTTCTTCCTCTGTCTTTTGTTATATATCTACTTAGTTCTTTTATATTCTTATTTATGATTTTAAAATCATTCTTTATATCTTTAACAATTTCAGGATCATTGTAATTTTCTTCTAATTCTTGAATGTTTATCATGTTAATTCCTGAGTGCCTTGAAGGTTCTATTATTATTCATTTAACTTAATTCTTATAGTATAATAATTTTTGTGATAGGTGTTGGAAGTACACACTTTCTTCTTCGTTTCTATGGTCTAATATCTTGTATGCTATTTCTTTTTGTATTTTCTTAGGTAGTTTCTTAGTTAGTTTACTTATTATTAACAAATGTTCTGATATTTCCCTATCTGTTATATATGTTTTCTTTCTATTAATCTTCTATCAATGTATCTAATTTTAAATTTTGAAAGATCTTTTAAATTTTAGTTCTGTGAAATATCCAACTTTTATAAGGTTAAGTGAAATTATCTATAATCTCTAATATTTTAATGAGAGAGTTGGGGTTGTATAACCAAACAAACACGTGCATTGTAACCAAACAAACATGTCAAATGCATGTGCATAACTAATATAAAAGAGGTCTTAAGCTCAATGTCAGACAACGTTGATTTTTTTTTATAAAAAAAATATATATATATATTATAAAGATGTGCATCACACGTGTAAATTACTAGTATTTTATAATTTCTACAATAGGGTTATATAGAAAATTTTGTTTTTGGATTATCTCTAATATTATAATGGGAGAGCTGGGGTTGTCATTTGTAGACATTCAACCATCTAATCTCAGTCATTCATTTATAAGTGGGAGTTATATTAATCATTCATTTACTCAACTGTTGTTAGTTACTATAACACCCTCAAAGTTCAAATTTATTTATAACATAATTATTTATAAAAGTATCACTCATATAAAATAATAGTTTGTGCCACTAGCAGGGGTGGAGCTTAGTGAGGGCCTGGGGGTGCCCGGGCCCCCCCGGAATTTTCAAAAACCCCCTTCACACTATTGAAAATTTTATAAATCCTTCAAAAAAAATTTGTAATTTAACCTATATGAAAACTAAATTTTATTGTTTGGCCCCCCTAAAAATTATGAAAAATCTCTATATTTTTACATGTAATCATAGAATTTTACCCTGGCCCTCCCGATAAAATTGTTCTGGCTTCGCCCCTGCCCACTAGGGATAATTTGCAAAGAGTATGTATGAGTAAAGGGATGTCTCAGATTCGAGGCCGCATTACGTTTTATTATTTACTTTAAAAAGTAAATAAAAATTTAATTAGAACGTGCAGGTATCTAGGAATATTAGCATGATGAGTTGGAGGATATTTTGAAGAAGTATGTTTTAGAAAGTGGGTTGATTTGATAAATATTTATTGGAGGTGGGTTGGTCCCCTAACAATCAATCAAGGTAGAGGATTTGGATGCACGCAGTGTCCTAGGTTGACTGGGGAGGATTTAGATGCACGCAGTGTCCTAGGTTGACTGGGGACGTTTACGGACATTGGAGGGAACAACTTATCTGGATAGAGGACAAACGGGCCTGGGATATAGCAGTAGCGGCGACATTATGGAGACTATGGCTAGACCGAAACGACTTATGCTTTCGAAACACTACACATAGATTTTCAACTTCAACGCATAAAATTTTCCTTTTAATTCATGATTGGGCAGGTTAGAGCATCCACAGTCGTTCGATGTAAAAAATGGCAAAATGCATATTTTGCCCATCCAATTCGATGAGCATCCACAGTCGTCGAATGGCAAAAAAAATGCATAAAGTCGTTAAAAAAGAAACAGACGAAACGTCATGTTTCGTCTGCAATTAAAAAAAATACGGGACGAAACATGATGTTTCGTCCCAAAAAGGGGGGAAAAAGGAAGTTTATTTTTGCAAAAAAAATTTTAAAAAACAAATTTTTAAAATAGTTTGTAAATAATATTTGCAAAAACAATTTAAAAATTTGCAAAATAAATTTAAAAATTTGCAAAAATAATTAAAAATATTACATAAAGTTCCAAAAAAATCACTGTAGCTGGACGAAGCATGGTGCTTCGTCCGGATTTTCTGGAAGTTTTTTGTTGTAAAAAAAAAATGCAAAAAGAATTTTTTTAAAAAATTGTAAATTTTTTTTTGCAAAAACAATTTAAAAATAAGCAAAATCAATTTAGATAATTGCAAAAAAAAAATTTAAAATTTACAAAATTAATTTTTAAAATTAATTTTTTTAAAAAAAATTGGATTGGGACGAAGCATGATGTTTCGTCTCACATTGGGACGAAACATCATGTTCATTCCCACGCTTAAATTCGTTTAACGGTTATTTGTTTTTTTTTTTTTTTTTACTTTGGACGAAACGTCCGATCAATTAAAATAATAATTAAATAATCCAGACGAAACATGATGTTTCGTCGGCTATAATATGCATTTTGCTATATGGAATGCTATTCGTCCCTTTCTACTGTAGCGATTTTGCAAAAAAATGGTAAAATAGCAGACGACTATGTGCGCTACAGTAAAAAAAAATGGAAAAAAATGGCAAATAAGCAAACGACTGTGGATGCTCTTATGCGGGAGCAAGGAAAAAGCTGAAGCCAAATGAAGAGGGATAGCCAGCATGTCTTTTGGTCATAGCGGGACGTGGGTCTTTATTGATTTTGATGAACTTGTTGTATTTTTGACATTAACTCATGTATTAATGTTGCTACATTTTGATTATGTGCTACCTTAGGGTAGCTTGATGTAGCGTGGAACATAATGCTCACGGTTTTTATGTTTTTTTTGTTCTACTTTGTTTCGTTAGTTCTCATTAACGAAACGATGACGGGTGTCATCTTTTATTAAAAAAAAAAACCAAATAGGCCTAAAACCAAAACAAACCCTAGCTCTCACCCTTATAAATTAATTTCAAATCCTCTCTTTTTAATCGGCAGTCTCTCAAAATCGTGTTCCCCTTAATTTATTTTATCGTTGGGGCTCCTCCGTTCATTGAATTATGAGGAGACAAAAAGATGGCTTCGAGGATCATGTCGAAGATTGGGTAGTAAGCAAATCAGATTATTTGTTTGCATTTTTTTTCCTTCCCCCTTGTTAGTGACCTGAATTGTTGCGGACAGTCAACAATTTGAAATGACGATGCAGCGGGATATCAACTCTGAAATCTATCCCCTTCACAAGGATAATAAGTTCACTATGGTGCTGACGCCTGCGCCGAGTTTGGATGGAACCCCTGACATTGGCTACTATATGCCGGTACTGCCCATCGACTGCTTTATTTGTAACATTCACATTAGTTTTAAACGGTTTTTAAGTAGAGAACATCATAGATGCAGGTGTTTCTGTAGTTTTACAAAATGATGATAATGGGTGCTCATATATGCTCCAGCGGAGTCTAGTTTAGCAACTTTTTGGCACTTAAATGTGTGATTGGAGTAATGGTTGCCATGTTGCGTGTATGATATCAATTGCTGGTAAGTAAGATGTTTCTGTTAGGGAGATCTACTATATTCTTAACTGAGAACTTTAAAAAATTTCAAGAATTATTAGGAGCTCATTCATTTAATTCCTTTGCATGTGTAGTATGATATCGAGCGTATGGGGTACGGAGCAGAATCAAATTTAGATATATGGAAAATCACTTTATTTTGATAAGAGTTGAAGGATTTTCATGTACAATGTATGTGTTAAGAAATAGTTTTGGTGTTGGACGTGCGTTGCACGTAATTTGAAAAAATATTTTGAAGGAAAAACTACGATTTGTATGTGCGATGCACGTGTTCATTAGTAGAATTAGAGTTGTACGTGCAACATATGTATTTATTTGGTGTTAAAAAACATTATAAATTGTTTTGCACGTGCGTTACATGTTTAAATAGGTGAATTTTTTTTGTTTGTTTGTTTTTGTTGAAATTAATGATAAAGTTTGAGCTGCACGTGCAATGCACGGGTTTGTGTGTTGACAAATTAGTCACCGCCCATAAAATATTACCAACCATAGCAAGATGGTTATAAGTTATGTTTACAAATAAAGCTTTTAGTTTTTTTTTTTTTTGACATTGGGAGTCATTTGTCGATTTATAGGATTAAGTCGAAACACAATATATAGTTTATTTGTTGGAAGATGTCAACTGTTTTAAGTTTCGGCCAATATTTTGGCTGAAATTTTGTATTGATAATTTTGCCGAAACGAAATCACATATTTGAGTGAACATTTCGTTTGAACCCAAAAAGTGAAAAAAAATCACTCGAAAATTCCAAAATTTCACCCGAAACATATCGGTCGAAATATTGAAATTTCGGACCTAAAAAAGTAAAGGTGGGTTTGGGGTATATAACCCATTAACCTATACCCGAAATCCACAACATAACCCTAATCCCAATTCCTTTCTCATTTTCTCTTCTTTCTTCACTCTTCAGCCGCCTCTCTCTCCGTCTCCTTCTTCGACTCTCTCTCTCTCTCTCCGTCGTCTTCGATTCTTCATCGTCGCCCGCCTCTCTCTCCGTCTCCTTCTTCGACTCTCTCTCTCTCTCTCTCTCTCTCTCTCTTCCGTCGTCTTCTATTCTTCATCGTCGCCAACAACAGCAACAGCAACAGCCACAGCCACAGCCACAGCCCGCTCACTATATGCCGGTACTGCCCTTCGACTGCTTTATTTGTAACATTCACATTAGTTTTAAACGGTTTAAGTAGAGAACATCATAGATTCAGGTATTTCTGTGGTTTTACAAAATGATGAGAATGGGTGCTCATATATGCTCCAGCGGAGTCCAGTTTAGCAACTTGTTGGCACTTAAATGTGTGATTGGAGTAATGGTTGCCATGTTGCTTGTACGATATCAATTACTGGTAAATAAGATGTTTCTGTTAGGGAGATCTACTATATTCTTAAGTGAGAACTTTAAAAAATTTCAAGAATTATTAGAAGCTCATTCATTTAATTCCTTTGCATGTGTAGTATGATATCGAGCATATGGGGTACGGAGCAGTACCAAATTCAGATATATGGAAAATCACTTTGTAGAATTATTAAAGATGGCACAACCCCACTTTTTTCTTCTTCTATGTTCTATTAAATTATTTAGAATTTAGAATTATTTTTAGATAATTAATTTTGATTTTTTAAATAAAAATAAAAAAATCTTCTTAGCTTATGCTACTGCGTTACGCTATTTGCGCTAAATGCTAACGGAACCTAACACTACGCTATACGCTATCGCTATTTACAATATTGTGTTTAAATATACACACTTAAAACGAATTAGAAAGATATCCAATATTGGTCTCATATTAAAGATCTCGTTGAAAAATTAACAATAGTATAATTATTGTCTATAAATAAAAAACTTAAAATGAAGTTTAAAGAAACAAATAAAAAACAAACAAACAAATAGTATAAATGTGGGTGGGGGGGGGAGATGGAGGAGGAGGGGTGGCGGGGGTTGGGGGAGACTGCCATAAGGACATACTATTACTAGTTTTGTTGATTTTCTTTAAAGTTGACATTTTCATGGTAAAGACACCGTCTTTATTCAATTTTTGTCTCTCTCCTCCTTGGTTAGGATGGCCCAACATTTGTTTGAGGATATTTTCGTGGTAAAGGATTTGAACCCAGATGGCAAAAAGTTTGATAAAGGTACTTCCTACTCATTTCATTTCTTTTGAGGTTAGTGAATTCATTTCCTTCAAAATTTTAGTAACTAAATCAGATTATTTGTTTGTGTTTTTTTCTTCCCCCTTATTAGTGACCCGAATTGTTGCGGACAGTCAACAATTTGAAATGACGATGCAGCTGGATATCAACTCTGAAATCTATCCCCTTCACAAGGATGATAAATTCACTATGGTGCTGACACCTACGCTGAGTTTGGATGGAACCCCCGACACTGGCTACTATATGCCGGTACTGCCCTTTGACTGCTTTACTTGTAACATTCATATTAGTTTTGAACGGCTTAAGAAGGGCACATCATAGATGCAGGTGTTTCTGTAGTTTTACAAAATGATGAGAATGAGTGCTCATATCTGCTCCAGCGGAGTTTAGTTTAGCAACTTTTTGGCACTTAAATGTGTGATTGGACTAATGGTTGCCATGTTGCTTGTAGGATATCAATTACCGGTAAATAAGATGTTTTTGTTAGGGAGATCTACTCTATTCTTAACTGAGAGCTTTTAAAAATTTCAAGAATTATTAGAAGCTCATTCATTTAATTCCTTTACATGTGTAGTATAGATATCCAGCATATGGGGTACGGAGTAGTACCAAATTTAGATACATGGAAAATCACTTTATTGTCTAAATATGCAACTTTAGTATTGCATATTTTGTTAGATGATAATTTGTTTTAAAATAAGTTGCTGAACATTCAATCTTCCATGAGGGCATCAATTGCTTAAACAAAATAATTTTAAGATTTATAAGGAATTATCTATTCTCTGTGGTTTCTAACTTATTTGATACAAGAAATGTCTATTCATATCTGTTTCCTACTATTTGAAATTTCTTACAGTTAGTAGTTTTATAATTATGTATTATTTTCAAATGTATAAAATAGCACTGGCTGGATTGTACGATTTTCATTGTATATCATGATGGTAGGCAATAATTTTCAACCTCAAAGTTGACAGTTCTTTCATTGTATGTCATGTTAGGAGCGTCAAATGTTAAATTGGTAATGAGTAGATTAGACATGTTAAATTTATTTTGAGGACATTGTAAATTCACAGTCAACTCTTATATCAGTTTGTTCCTGTTTTGTATGAAAAAGATGACCAATTGGGATACACATGTCCTGAAATATTCAAACTAATGTTGTCTAGAAAAAAAGTACTCCAATTCCTTTCAAGTTTGGGAGCTTTAAAAAAAAACTATTATGCATGAGACTCATTGGAAATTCAGAACCTGATTATAATAGATGATTTTCTACTCCAGGGTGCGCGAAAGTCCCTTGCAGACAAGTTTGAGTATGTAATGCATGGGAAATTGTACAAGATTTCGGAGGACGTTGCTGCGGACAAACTTAAAGTGTATGACTTCTCTGCTTGATTATCCCATCCCCGTATTTGAATTATTGGTGCTTGTTGTTTTTGTTGTGTTGTTGTTGCAAATAATTCTTCCACTTTGCAAAATTAATCATAATCGTAGTATTGCATCACTTCATGGAAACATTTCTCATTACACCTCTTTGCCATAAGGAGGGGAATAGTTTTGTGGTTTTGAAGGTGTTTTAACTAGAACCCGAAAGGTTTTTTGGTACTAGTTATCTTTGTATTGTGGCTTGTGACTGAAAGTTCAATGAACATATAACTTTACAATGGTATTTTTCGTACCAGCCACTCAAATATTTTCTTGTTGTCACATATTAATTCCTTTAAATCACATAAATATTATTCCCTAACATGCATATTGATCTCAAATTTCTACGGACTTGTGCAAATGAGCCTCATATTTTTACTGATTTTTCTTTATTGTTGAGTGAGTTGGAACTGTAAAAGCACTAACAAAATTAGAGCCCACATCTACGGAGGAGCGAATCATTGTGGGAACCTGTGTTGTCATGAACATATGCGAAACACATGTATCCATAGTTATGCTTCCTTTTTAATCTAATATTCTAGACTTTTTCAGTACTTAGTGTTTCATGGTGTTTCTGTTGGCAAGTCAGTTTGAGATTCTTAGCTTTCATTACATACTTGACCACTCTCTACTCCCCTTCGATAAATAATGAGTTTTCCCCTTTTCATTTTGCTACCCCAATATAAGCAAGCAGCAAATAAGTAATCAGTTCATCAATTTGCAAATCTCGTATAACGATTTGTAACCTTTATGTTCACATAATATTAGTTTGCAGTAATCCCTTGCCAATTTCCTCATGCAGAACTAAATTCTAGGCAAATCGTTCAATTTTTCTCTATACAATTCCAACTAATGCCTGATCTCTATTATTGTGGGCATCAGGAGTAGCTTAATTCTTGCTGAAGAGAAAATTTTCAGTTCATAACTATATAGCCTGCACAGAAGATATAGAATAATAGAAAGAAGGGTTTATGATTGAATCTCAGTATATCACATGTATGTTTTCAAAGAACAAGCTATCCGCTTATTTGACATTTCATTAACCAAGGGTTAAAATAAAGAAAGTTCACTCTCTTATCTACTGGACTATACATTCCTTCTTTCAGTAATTGTTTGTGCTCCACTAGGCCTACAACCCTCATTTACTCCTTTCCCAAATATGGTTATAAACCCTTGCCTGATTCTGTCTTGAATAATAACAATTTCCATAACTGCTTCAATAAGATGAATATAAGATTGCTTGAACCTTCCAAGGAAAAGCTTTCACTTTTCCTTGTTAACTTGCGTGTGAATTGCGGATTCATATCTTGAAAATTTTTATAATGTTTTTCTTTTTTGGTACATGATAATTTTTGTTTTATTTACGTTTTTATTACTTCTGCGTATGTGCGTCTCAAATCTTTTCTTTTTGCACACTAATCTCATTCAGTCACTCAAATATTCTTCCCTAATAACTTCGGCATTTTTGACCTCAGATTACTATGGACTTGTGGATAGTAATCTCACATGTCTGGTTTTTTTTTTCCTTTACTGCGGATTGAGTTGCAATTGGCAGTTGGCGCTGTAATAACACTAAATGGTCACCAGCTCATTTAGTCACTTTCTAACTTCTGTTGTCACTCCAGAAAAATTGTAGCCCACCACCTACGAAGGAGTGAGACATTTTTTGAAGAACTTGTTTCATGTGTCAAAAACATCTATCATAAGTAACCTCACATTTCTGTTTTTATTCCTTTACTGCGGATTGAGTTGCAATTGGCAGTGGCGCTGTAATAGCACTAAATGGTCACCAGCTCATTTAGTCACTTTCTAACTTCTGTTGTCACTCTAGAAAAATTGTAGCCCACCTACGAAGCAGTGAGACATTTTTTGAAGGAACACGTGTCATGTGTCAAAAACAAGTATCATAAGCTTCCTTTTCATGTAAAATTCTAGAATTTTCAGTATGTCAGTGTTGCATCATGTTCGCCAGGCCGTTGTATCTATTTGAGTTTCCTAGCCTGCATCACATACTAAGATTACCACTTTCTAATCCCTTTAGGAAACTATGTTTTTTCTTCCCATTTTCCATTTTCTTGCCACATATGTAACAGTTTGTCATTTGTAAATCTCTTATAAATTAGGGTCTAACCTTAATGTTTCCATGGTACTGGTCTGTTGCAATCCCTTGCATTTTTTCATATTCAGAACTCAAATTTAGGCAACTCCTTCATGCCAGCTAATGCCTCACTTCTATCATAGCCATCAAGAGTAATTTATATTATGTCTTAGTAGAGAAATTACCATTTTCTAATTACATAGCCCACACGACAAATGTAGTACAAGGGTTTGTGATTGAATCTCATCTGGGAGAAGAGCATACAAAATCCTTTTGTTTCTTAGTTTCTGAGTGAAGTTCCGATGCAATTTTTTAAAGGACAGGCCATCCACTTATTTTGCATTTCTCTAACAAAGATGAGAACAAAAAAAAACTTTACTCTCTTATCTAGTGAGTTATGCTTTCCCTCTTACTCTAGTTGTTAAGAGGTTATTTTTCTACAATTCTGAAAAAACCGATATATATGGAGAAATAGATGGAGATTTAGGGATTTGAGAAATAAATCTCTATACAAACCCAAGCCCAACTAAAATAAGCTGCTGCCCAAGTACTAATTTAAAAAACAAAAGCCCAAAAAATTTAATATGAGGCCCCCCGAATTTTGCGCATTTTTAGGGCCCCAATTTTTTTTGTCCTTGTATTTCATATCTTCGGATCTTCCGTTTCTTCCTAGAAATTTTGTTGATGTTTTTTTCTTTTTGTTATAGTTATTTTTCCCATACTTGAATTGGTTGGAACTTTGCAACATATGCAGAAAAGTTGCGGCAAACTTGGTTACTTTGTAATTAGGGTTTATCTCTTATCTTTTTTTAATTCAGGTTAAAAGATTAACTTCTAAATTGAAATTAGATACTATTACCTTACAAAGTAAAATAATTTCGTCTAGTTACACTCTTAAAGCAAGAGAAAAGAAAGAGCAACTTACTGTTTAAGATAATTCAATAAATTTGGTCTTAAACTTAATTTTTCCTTATAATAAAATTATATTGCTACTTGTTATCTGGATAATTTGATTGTTTTGATATAATTTGATTGTTGCTACTAAGTATACTATACCCTTTTAGGAGGAATTAGTAAAACACTAGTAATTCCTTAATATCTAATTCAGATAGTATAGTCCTATTATCCTGTATATTATTTTGCTGGCTAATGTGCATAGTGCATTTCAGCCCATTTTTTCTTGAAACACATTTAATAGAATTTAATGATTTTCATTTTTATGTACTTGCTACTGTTTATGTTGATTTGGTATCAGATGTTTGAGTTGTGGACTAGGAAGCACCGATTCGGGTGCGGGGATGCGGGTGCAGGGATGCGGCAATTTCCACAAACAATGGGATGCGCATGCGGTTGGATTCGGCTAATGTTTAAATACTTATTTTATATAATTATATATTAATATTAATATTAATATTTTTGTATAAAAAACCAAAATCATTATCATTCATTATTCATTAACCAATCAAAATGACAATATAGCACAACATAGTTATAAAACTCTAAACATAGTCATAAAACACTAACAAGTCTAATATAGTCATAAGGTTTAACATAGCACAACATAATCATAATTCATAAGGTCTAATGTAGCACAACATAGTTAAAAAATGAGATCTAAAGAGAGAGATGATTTGGGGATCTAGGGATTAGGTGGTGTTTTATTAAAATGAGTTTCGGGGTTTGGGTTAAAAGATACCGAAACTTGCACTAAAAAACCAAACCCGCACTAAATAACCAAGACTAGTGTCGCGCTGCACTTAATACTGCACCCTACCGCACCCAGCTGCACCATATTTTATGATTTTGATTTAAATTAATGTGACACTCACCCCTCCACATCCGGAACGTGTCCTGCTGCACCCAACCGCACCAGTGTCTGATACGAGTTCGACTCGAGTGCAAGCGCCTCCGTGAAGAGTCCGTGGACTGTGGATAATTTGTTGAGGAATGCTATACCTACATGAAATTTTACCCCTAACATACATTATTAATGTAGTGGGACCTATTAATCACTAAAAGACAAGATTAGGGAAATTTTTAAATCAATTTTTGTTTGTCTTTTAGTGCTTGGGGTAGGTTTGGGGTAGAAAAATGAGGTATGTGTAGCATTTGTGTGATTTGTTCTCAGCCCCGGCCCAGGGGTAAGCCCAGCAAGCCAATGGGCTTGGGCAACCCCCTTTAATGGGGCAACAAAATTTTTCAAAAAAATCAATATATATATATATATATTTATATAGTAAAATAAAATTTATTGAGGGTCTAAGTGTAAAGTTTTATTTTTTTAAACTCTCATCTCTGTCTTTCTCTTCCTCCTCCAGTATTGATCCCCTCTATCTTTTCTTTCTCTTTTTCCAAACCCCGATCCAAAACGCGACTTCCTCCACCGCTCATCTACTCCTCCGATTGTAGGCTCGTAGCTCCTTACCTCCTTCACCGAGGCTCCGATGGGCGACGCGACGACTCATCCTTTCCATCAAAACCCTAAACCTAACTCTAGCCCTAATTGAAACCCTAAGTCCCTAATCTCCTTCGGTATTATATCTACTTTTCTTCTCTTCGTTTTCTTCTTTCAATTTAATGTTCTTAAATGCGAATTTTGATTTACTGTGAAACTATGAAAGCTTTAAATATTGTGATTTGTGAGCATTATGAATAGATTACTGTGAATTAGTGTGAATTATGAATCTAATGTATATAACAGTTATGTGAACCACAATATCTATACGATTCCGGTATTCGACATCTAGAACCTTAGGATAGTTTCCTGGTTGTTTTAGGTTGCATTCTGGCATAATGGGCACTAAGGACCAAGGAGAAACCTCTGGTATGGTGTGTTTCATCACTACTCAGAGAGAATTCGCCACATAAAATGGATAAATTCAATATCATGCTGCTTTGATAATCTTGTAAGTCCCGCTAGCTGCACAGGCTTCCTTTTGCCTTGTGTTTGGCTTATCATTGTAAATTAAAAAAACCCCTCTTCTATCTGGAGTATAAGTCAAAGCTTCGCAGCTTGTAGGATAAAAACAATGGGACAAGGATCTGAGATTAAAAAAAAACAATGGGACAAACTTCCTTCTAGTGAGACTATCATCCCACTAATCAATAAATATCTTACTTACTGTATCAGGATCCAAAACCCATTAACCATCTCTAGTTTGTACCTAAGGCAGTTTCTGCTTCTTCTCTTGAGAGTGGTGGCAGTGTGGAAAATTTTAGTATGTTTACCACTAGTACACGTAGCTTTTGTTCTCTGTTGCCAATATCTCACCTAGGGCTGAAGAACTAGAAATTTATGTATCTTCTCTATGCAATTCTATTTTTTAAGGGCTTCAGGCGATGGATCCAATTTTTGGACTTGGCTAGGTGTAGCTTTGATTATATCGATATTTTGTCGTTAAGATCTCCAAGATTATCTTTGTGCCACGTCTTCACTTTGCATCTTAAAGTACTGGATCCAAGTATGTAAGTACGAAACCAATCAAGCACATTACATTCAGCTTGTCACAGAAAGTTTAAGGCAATTACAAATTAAACCAAAAAAAGTGCCTACTTCTTTTCCCCTTAAAGACTCCTGTGATCATCTGATCTGCCATCATTGTTTCTTGATAAAGCAAGAATGTCGTATTATCTTTATTTAACGAGGCAATGTGCTTTTTTTTTTCTTTTAAAATTTGATTTTGTGTTGTGGTTCGTTTTGCACTTGTCTGAGTGTAGAGGTGAAAACAAAGTTTTTTCTCCTTATCGGGAACCACATGCAAGAAAATTAATCGAAATTTCTGCTCGCTAGAGAAACTTTTTTTATTTCGAGACTCCACGACAAGTTCACTTTAGTAAATTAATTGTACTCTGGAAGCAATTTAGAAAGCTAGCCTATGTTTAGTCCAGTGAAGCATTGTGCAGAGGAAGTTGCACTGTACATTTATACACTAAGATGTGTTAGAGAAGGTCTTGAGATAATTAAAGTCAAGATTTCTGTTCCCAATACCAGAATCTAGTAAATCTAGCATGCACTGCTCCAAAGTTCGAAGAGATCATTCAGTCTTTAAGGATTAACATTCTGGTAGTAAATGAAGGGCACATCTTTTTGAAAAATATAGTAATCATTTCTACAATAATCTCTCTGGATGAACCTTTTTTGCCGTGTTTTTTCCCATTGCATCTTGTCCGCAGTACATGATCATTCATTTTCAATGCTTAGAACATATTAAATAGAGATGAAATATGCTCATATTCTTATGTCGTTCATACAGACTCATATATATGCCTAGTTACATACAGAGTATACGGTAACTTATGTAATTACATCTGATAATTGAACTAATTAGGTGCAAAGATTTTCTTGCATTCAACTCTGAAAAAAAGGCCCCCCACATCTATTTACTATTCAGACCAGCTCTAGTAGTATGCCATATGTGAACTCTAGGTATCTCAGAAAGAATTGGTCTGATCAAACTTCTGAGCTCCCTCAGAACTGAACAACTGAATTAATTTTCCAAATGTGCTGATTGATTAGGACACAAACAACCACGAAGCCCCATGATCAGAAGTCGGTTCACATTAGGTTCGACAGTCAGTATCATCACATCATCTCCTAAGACAACCACTGTGAACGCTGATTTTTGAGCTACTGCTTTGGCTGCAGTTGGTCTGTAAGAGTATTACTACAGTCTCAGAGTAATGAGCATCTTCCATTAGTAGTTCTTGTAATCTATATGTATCTGTGGATAAATGAGAAAATAAATAATGTCATTGATTTCAAATATAACAAGCTTTACATGTATTTTGTTAATGTGACTTAGAGACCTATTTTGTCGATTTGACTGGTTCAAAGCAAATAGATTGAATATTGTTGTTACAAGAAGTTTCTTCGATAACAAAAGAGCGTTGTACAAAACAACATATAAATAGAAGTTTGAATAAAATTGATGGTTTTAATAGTTAGAGACGTCTATACCTCAGCTACTGGTCCTTTGGCAGACAATGTTGAGTGAGGGAATTCTGATTTAGTTTTGGGGTTCTATAATTGCTTCAAATTACGTTTTTAGATTTAGTTTTGGGGTTCTATAATTGCTTCAAATTACGTTTTTAGATTTAGTTTTTGGGTTCTATAACTTTGTTGAAGCTTAAAAAAAATTCTGTTCCTAGATTGTTTTTTATTTTAAATCAGGAAATATTTTTTGCATAAATTGCTTTTCATGGCTTAGTATACATTTGATGCTTTCCATGACTTTGCATAAATTTATTTTATTTGTTTTTACTTTTACCTTTAGTTGTTAGTATTAAATTTTTTTTTACTAAAGGGCAACAAAACATGAATTTGGCTGGGACTGAGTTCGGCTAGGGCAACCCGGATCTCGGGGCCGGCCCTGTTTGTTCTGCTGAGGGATACACCACATATGCTATTTCCCCATATATAATTTTTTTTAATGAAAATATATCTGTTTCTTGCAGGGATATATATGCATCGTTTGGTGGGCTTCTGATGATGCTGAGTGGGGATCCCTCCAATGCAACTAACTTTGAGTTGGATCAGAGGCTTTTCCTTCTCATTAGGAAAGTCTAAGAACCAGATTCAGTAGTATTATTGTAAGAACCAGATGGAATCTATTATCTTCGTTCAGAGAACCGTACGTTCAGAGAACCGTAGTAATTAACATCGATGCATGGTCTCTGTTGAAAGTTCTTAACCGCAAATTTATATATGGATTATGTTGAATGTTCTGTCTATCTTGCTTGAAATCATCTATTGACGAGAAAACATTCAACATGGGCACGAGAAAATATTCAACAATAGCAGAAGCGTGATCTTTCAGGTTGGGTATAGTTTTAACCAATGTTCAGTACCTCATTTCTATTTGCATGTGATAGCTAATGACTGTTGATCATAGAGGCCTGTGTTTCAACTGGCTAAGAGATTGATAAGGCATGTCATGTGAAGGACTTATGCTGAGCAGCATTGTAAAAATCACTTCCGTCGTGATTGCAGCAATTCGTCGTATATTTTGTGGTTACAGTTCATCAACAGATGTGGTAATCCAACTAGATAGTGAAACAGATGGTGTTCCAACTGTGATTGGCAATTGCTTTGATGTTTCAATGCCATAACGATTGTATTATACAACAGGTAAGTACTGAATATACTAATTCCTATTCTCCTTCATGCGAGGTGGTATGTAACATTTCGTCAGACTAGTCCAAAACTGTTGAAACTATATATTTCTCATTAACTCAGGACTCAAGTTCGACCTCAGCTTCAGGATCAACTAGAAGAAGCTCCCATTTTTGGGAGACAATCAACAAATCTTGCCCGGACAATCTGCCAGCCTTGCTTTGAACTTTACTGTTGATGTAATTTTTGTCTCCAAAATGTCGGTCTCACTTCACTCGTGTATAAAAAAGACTTAGAATCCATATTAAATACTACAATATTTGCAAAAAAAATTTGACTTTCCACCAACTTCAAAGAATATTTATAAATCTTCTTTCCAATATTGTCGTGTTTAGCATGTCTGAACATTACCACTCTCACTAAAATAATGATACATAGAAATAACTATTACTATGCGTTCCACGTATACGGTGTTTGGATTCATAAGATATCTCATTTTATTGTATTTATTTATTTACTTTATGTTGAAATTAGTTAACGAAGTAAGCACAAAGAGAATGTAAAGTTTAAGAATACAGATTGTATGACCATTTGGATCGTACATGTACAGAAATAAGAAAAATAACAACTGTACTTAAGACAGATGAAAGACCTCTACACATAAGACTCTGCCAAAGATGGTGCTTCAAAAGCTGAAGACGTTACAAAGTTAAATGATCTTGCACTTTCAGGCCATCTGAGAGACAATTAGACCATTTACACAATGACTCAATTTGAAACATATATATAATGGCATTTGGTTTAGAATAAAACCGAAAAAGGAAAAGAAAATGAGAGAAACTCAATGATCTTTGAAACATCTTTTCTTTTGCACGGCTATGACTGAACGTAACAAGGTTAAATGATAAAGGCTATTTAGATCCCAGTAAACAACATAACTTTACATAAAGAATAACAGAAGAACCCTAATTCTCATTCTAACATAACTTTCTCACATCCACATACCAACAGACAACAGTAATACAGAGCACACTGAAGGAGGCTGTGTAGAAACATGAGAGCACCCATCCACCAAACTCCCCACCGTCCCTACTCCTCCTCCCACCATTCCAACGCCAGACGTGAACACTCCCCATCCTCCCCCATGAACAAGCGCTTCAGAGACGACGATGAGGATCGTCGAGCAGCCAAGCTAGATGAAGATCGAAGATGGAGACAGAGATCGAGGCGTGAATACCGCAGATCTCCCTCTCCCAAGCCCAGAAGAGTCATCAGCAGGGACGAAGATCACCGTAGGAAGCACACAAGCGAAGATGAGCTCCGGGTCAAGGCGAAACAACAAGCCCCCCGCCGCGTTGACGAAGATGAGGAAGTAGGCAAGATTCCTGCTAGACATTTCAACAGAGCTGAAGCACTGCTTCCAGACGCAGAGGGCAACAACAAGAGGCGACGATCCTACGCTGAAGTCATCAGGGGGAAGCCCACCGTCGACGGAGAGAAAGGAGCTCGTCGTCGTTCTCACTCGCCAGTCGAAGAGCTGCGCCCAACTAAGGAAGACGACGCCGGCGAATGGGTTCTTGTCAGACCAAGAAAAACGAGGAAGGCGATTCAGATTCACAGCTCATCGGAGAACTCTAGAATCGATGGCCGCCTGAACTGCCACAAGTGCGCAAAACCAGGCCATACCATCAGCAAATGCAACTCCGACTGGTTTTGCTATTATTGTCGACACTCAGGCCACATTTCCTCAGCATGTCCGAAGCGCATCAGGAACGTGTCCGCCAACTCGAAAGTTTCGAAGATAGGAATCGCTTCAGCTTCTGGTGAAAGCAAGACACAAGAAATTATCGCTGGAGATCGACATGTCATCCAAGCTTCCATTGTTCCGACTCCCCTTATCGCGGAGTTTGAAAGACGATTCAACGGCGGCATTATAGTTAAAGCACAGACTGGAGTTCCTACAGCAAACGACGTCTCCGAGCTACTTCAAGCAGCCCTAGCCGCCACCCCACCACCGATATGGGTTATCCAAGAAGCTGCGGTTGATACTTTCTATGCACACTGCAGCGACGCCGCGGTAGCCAAGGAAGCCATAAGAATCAAGGGATTAGAAGGGAAGGACTCTCACGGCCTCGAATTCTTCGTTACTTTCAAATGGTGGTCCAGAGAGTTCGGAGCGATGAAACCTGAGGCTTATCCAGCGGTGTGGCTACGCCTATACAACCTCCCTTATCACTGTTGGGTACGTTCAGGATTTCAAAATATTGTTCGACAATTTGGGCTGTTGATCGATGTAGACAGACAGACTCTCACTCTTTCAGCCCGGAAATTCGCACGTATAAAAGTCGGAGTAGCTAACAAAGCTGCTATCCCGTCAAAGATCATCGTCGAGTTTGATAACGTTAGCTACGAAGTTACAGTGATTGTGGAGTCTCAGAAGAACGTTTCGTTCAGAGATCTCTCGAATCCGGTCAGAATCAAATCCAGCGGTGGAGATTTCAGGCTGGAGGAAGAAGAAACAATCCAACCGTTCGATGAGAAGAGGAGCAATCAAAGCCGTCCACCTCAGCAGCTAGAGCAACGTGCTCAGGAGAAAAAAGAGCGCCATTTTCAAACTCAGCTGGATCGTACCATCAACCTATCGCATCCGCCCATCTCCCCCGTCCTTTCAGATTCGAACATTGCCAACTGGAAGTGGACCCCCAAACACAAGCCTGCTGCAGATAGTACACTTCTGTGTAGATTGGATGGGTCCACTGTTGAAGCTAAGATAGCGTGCGGCTCGAAATCTACTTTCGGCGAAGTGATTGGTGAAAGCGTGGGTCAATGCTCCAAGTCCAACAACAGGCTGGGAATTCTTAAACAAGCTATCGGCATTGGGTTCGGTCACATCAAGAGTATGGGTATTCTGAATGAGGAATGGCTAAAATTCTCACAAGAAGAAATCGACCTATCAATCAAAGCTGCGATGGCTGGGCTTGTCCAATCCAAAGCCCTGGTAGACTCAACCCCCTCACAGATCGCTATTGAGCCCATTGGGCCTGAAAGAAATCAGCAATTTTCAGAAAATTGTCTCGGTTTGCAGCCCTGTTCTAGCCCAATCCCGATCAACATCCAAGACCGCACAAGTGCAGCTCGACAGTCCTTGCAGTTAGCTCCTGAGCAAGAGTCTGAAGACAGGATCATCGGAGCTTTATATGGGATTCGAGAGGACAATCTCATATCCGTTACAGAGACTTATGCCGATGAAAGGGAAGTTAGAGGTAGTGTGGGGAGCACTGCTACAAGAAAGATTACCGAATATCAGAGGAAAGGCAAAAGACAGATGAACACTATCGTCGGTCTCGAAGATAAGGCGGTAGAGCTATCTTTCAAAGATCAAGCTTCAAAGACAATCGAAACTCCGGGAGCAGGTACATCTAAAGCAAACTGTGCAATTCTCAATTCATTATCCGATGAGTCGCTTATTTACTTTGCTACATTGTATGGGTTAGCTTTGGGATCCTCTAAGGAGGAGCAATTAGTTAACATAGCCATTATTAGAGACGAATCCAATTTAGCGAACAATTAGCTCTGGGGTAGTTACTTGGGGAGGGGGGGCTAGATGTTTAAATCCCTTTTAATGATATACATATTTTGGAACGTTAGAGGTATGCGACTAAGAGCTAAGAAAAGAGCTATAGGTGTCACCCTTAACAAAATCCACCCCGACATTTGTGGATTCCAAGAAACTAGAGTCGAATCCCCTTCGGAAGAAGAGTTCTCTTCCCTCAGAGGAATGTCGGACTTTAATTGGAAATTTAAACCAGCTAGAGGGTTTTCAGGGGGTATTGCATTAGGTGCGAATGCGACTATTTTCGAGATCCTTGACGATTTCATCGGTCAATTCTCGGTATCGATTAGAATTCGACGTAGAAGCGACGACTGGATCCATACTATCTCATGCATCTACGGTCCATACGACAGTAGACGGCGGAAAGATCTGTGGACGGAGCTGAGATTCATCAGAAGCAAGTGGCCGGGCCCGTGGATGATAGGTGGTGATTTTAATATCACTAGATTTCAGGACGAGCACAGGGGCAGAGGACACTGTAGCTCGGATCGAGATGATTTCAATGAAACCATAGAGGACTTAGAGTTGTTGGAACTAGAAATGACAGATAGGAAATTCACTTGGTCGAACATGCAGCGCAACCCAACTTTGGCAAAGTTGGACCGAGTGCTAGTGTCGAACGAGTGGGAGGACTTACATCCTTTCGCCAAAGTGAAATCGGCATTAAGATACACTTCAGATCATCTTCCTCTAGTAATAGACTGCGGACTAAAAGGGAATCAGCAGCACTTCGGATTCAAATTCGAGAAAGCTTGGACTATCGATGAAGAAACTAGGCATATCATCAACGACAATTGGGGGCTGTTGCCGCTAAATTCGGTGTGGGGGCAAACAGATGAATTTGTGAGTTCTTGGGGAAACTGAATAGGAGAACCTGTATACCTGTTCCGTCGAACTCTGATCGTTGCTCCCGCCGTAGACCTGCAAAAAGTGCGAGACACCGGGGTTGTTCCCGGCGACGCACCCTCCGACGCTCAAGTCAGTAACCAGAATTGATTATGAAAGAGCGTTTAACTAGAGAAAGATTGATTACCTCTTAATGGAGATGGATGAGGGGTATTTATAGGCGTCTTAGGGACTGGTTTTAGGAATGTAATCCCCGTGATTAGATAAGGAATATTCCTCGTAATCAGATAAGGCATGTAATCTGATAAGGTATATCCCCTATAATCAGTTAAGGAATTTAATCCCTAATCCCCAGTGAAAAGATAGATGTGAATCATGGCCGTTGATTTAGATCTAATCAGGGACCTTGATTGTATCTTGTCGGATCGGGTTGGTAGCGGGTTGAAACCCGTACCCAGCTGAGGTGGATCCGTTTGCGGATTATTGGATCTGTGAGAAGGAGACCCAGTACCCGCTTCGGACCCATTTGCATGTGAAATTACCGTTTTACCCCTGAGCTTTAAGATTCGAGTCCGATGTGAACGGTCCCGATTTAATCCTATTTTTTAGCCATATCACGAGCCCCCCACTCCTAAAGACTGAGTGTAATCAGCCTTTGAGGAGTAGTTTAACTGTTCTAATGGCGTACGGGATTTTATCGGTGTTCTTAAGGGAGTTTGGAATCTTGCTCGGGGTGTAACGGTGTTATTATGGGCTTGTAAAATGCCCAAAAGTATTCTCAGAATTTTCTGGATTTTTGGTGATTTTTCCAGATTTTTCTGAATTTTTTCTCATTTTTTTGAATTTTTTATTCATTTTCCGAATTAAATAATTAATTATCTAAAATATTAATTAATTATTCTAATTTAATAATTATTTTTTCAGAATTTAAAAATAATTTTTTCTGAATTAATAATTATTTTTAGAATTTTTAATTAATTTTTTAGATTTTTAAATATTTTTTTCGGATTTTTTTAAATAAAAAAAACAATTAAATAAATAAATAAATAATTTAAACATTACCTGGACACGTGGCACGTTTCTGGCCGTCCATCATGATCAGATCAGTGCGCATCGTGAGGCAGATCACGATCGGGACACGCGGCACGTTCCTGAGCGTCGGTCGTGTCGCGACGCGAATTTTGAGACGATCGGACGGATCGTGTTGGTCGGTCACTTTTTTTCTTCATTTACAGCGTCGGCAATTCGGCACCTCAGTTCGGCGCTTCGGCGAAGGCACCCCGGCTCGGCTATACGGCTAGGCCATACGGCTCGGCTGTACCTCCTAAAGATGCCACGTGGCATGCCACGTGGCTTTGCTGCTTCTTTCTCCTGTCTTCTTCTTTCCCGCTGCTGCTCATTCTCTACTTCTTCTCCTTTGCTTTTTCTTTGCTTCTCTTTCTTCTCCCCCGTCATCGACTTCAAGCTCCTCTCGCACTCCACGCTCCGACCTTGCCGACTCGTTTATGGGGAGTTCGACGCAGCGGTTTCACCAGGCCACGTGGCGATGGCGATGACGCTCGACGAGAGGAACTCGACGCTATGATGCGAGCTCGGCGATGGAGGTCGGCGAGGGGAGCGCGCAAAGTGGGGAGCTGTGGCGATGTGGTGTTTGCCGAGGAAGGACTCGGCGGTGAGCTTCGGCTGCTCATGCGAGCTCGGCGAGGGTGAGAGTTCGATTCGGCATTGTTGAGAGCTCGGAGTGAGAGAGCCGTGAGCCGGAGCTTCGTGTTCGACGATGGAGGTTGATGGCGACCGCGAGTGGGCTCGACGAAGGGGACTTCGGCTGTCGTGGGGAGCTCCGAGGGTGAGCTCGGCATGGTAGAGGAGCTCGGCGAAGTGGGGAGGCGCTTCGACGGAGGTGAGTTCGGCAGCGAACTTTTGAAGAAGGTGGGTTTGGCTCGACGACGGAAGAGCTCGGCGAGAGTGAGGACACGAATGTGGTCGTCGGAGCTCGACCTCGCCATATTCCGAAGCTCGAGCTCGTGTGAAGTCGGGGTGAAGCTTCGAGCTCCGTCGATGGCTCGGCGATGGAGGGGAGCTCGATGCTCCGAGGTTTGAGCTCGGCATTGGGCCTTGATGGCGGAGCTTGGAGGCGACGGTGTTCGGAACAGCGGTGAACTTGTTCGAGGAGCTTGGCATCGGAGGTAGGCGAAGAGCTCGGCGACGAAGTGAAGAGCACCGAAGCATGGTGTTTGGCGGCGCGGAGCCTTGTAGGATGAGGTGAATGGAGCTCGGCCATGGATCCGATGGAGACGGAGCTCGCGTAGTTCGGAGCTCGTCGAGGCAGAGTGGAGCACGTCGGAGGGGAGCTGGACGCTCCAAGGTTGAAGGTGATTTTTGCTCTGTTTTTGTTTTGGCGGGAGAGTGGAGAAGAAGAGGAGGGTGACGAACGGGTTTGGGTTTAGGACCTTAACGGGTCCGACCCGACCCTTGTGCTCCACCTTTTTTTTTTTTTTTTTATTTTATATTCTTCCTCCTCTGCTTCTTGTTCGGAAAATCGGAGCTCCTCGGATCTGCTTCTTGTTCGGCCAATCCGAGCACGGATTTTGAGGAGCATTTTTCTCCACTTTGCGGTTCGGTAGTTCGGTAGCTCGGATTTGAGATCCGAGCTACGTGGCTCAATCTGGACGGTTGATCACGATCGTGGCGCGAATCACGAGACAAGAGGCACGAGTTTCGAGAAAACGTTATCTTGTCGTTTTGCGGTGACGTGGTGCGATCTGATCCGTCCATCACGCTTGAGTGTGAATTCTGAGATGATCCAACGGTTAGATGGGGTCGGCCGAATTTTTCTCCATAAACGAGGGTCGGTACGGCAGCACTTCGGATCGGTAGCACTTCTGAGGAGAAAAAGGAAGGGGAGGAGAGGTATTTGGGTTCTCTCCTCTGCCTCGTTCTTCCGCACGGTGGAGAAGAGGAGAAGAGGAAGGGGAGAAGAGGCAATTGGGTTCTCTCCTCTGCCTTGTTCTTCCGCACGGTGAAGAAGAGGAGAAGAGGACGGGGAGGAGAGGCAATTGGGTTCTCTCCTCTGCCTTGTTCTTCCGCACGGTGAAGAAGAGGAGAAGAGGACGGGGAGGAGAGGCAGTTGGGTTCTCTCCTTTGCCTTGTTCTTCCGCACGGTGGAGAAGAGGAGAAGAGGACGGGGAGGAGAGGCAGTTGGGTTCTCTCCTCTGCCTTGTTCTTCCGCACGGTGGAGAAGAGGAGATGTGTTGGGGAAGAAGGAGAAGAATGAAGGAGCTAAGATGGGTATGGGTCGGACCGTGGGTATCGGATCCGACCCCGACCGTTTCTTTCTTCCTCTTCATCTGCTTGCTTTGTCCGGCGAATCCGAGCACGGATTTTGAGGCACATTTTCGCCGCTCCGCAGGTTGGTAGATTGGCAGATCCCGGCTACGCAGCTCGATCTGGACGGTTGATCACGATCGTAGCGCGAATCACGAGACACGAGGCACGAGTTTTGAGAAAACGTTATCTTGTCGTTTTGTGGTGACATGGCGCGATCTGATCCGTCCATCACGCTTGAGTGCGAATTTGGAGATGATCTAACGGTGAGACCGCCTCGGGACGATTTTTTGCCATATACGAGGGTCGGTACCCGGGCACCTCGGCTCGGAGGGTCAGTACCGTTGGCCGAGGTGCTGAGTTGTCTGTTTTGAAGGAAGTGTTCCTTGAAGACTCGGTTGAGCTGTTCGGTAACTCGGCTGTTCGGATGGCTCGAGCGTGAGGAGAAGCTTATTGAGTTGATGAAGGGGATAGGTCGGTGAAGCTCTGCTCCTCGGCTCGGGAGGATGGGTCAGCATATGGGAGAGGTGAGGAGCTCTGAAGTTGTCTCTATTCTGTTTGGTTTTGGAGATTTTTGAAGAGGAGCTCCACTCCTAGGAGAAGAGGTGCTGGGAAGACCCATTCTCTGAAGTGAGTGCAAGGAGCAACTCCAGGGGAGGGTTGTGAGCTCCGAACTCGTTGGGAAGAGCTCCGCTTTGGAGGCGAGCGGAGTGAAGAGCTTGGCCTTGAGAAGAAAGAGGAAGGGGAGGAGAGGCATTCGGGTTCTCTCCCCTGCCTCGTTCCTTTGCACAGCGAAGAAGAGCAGAAGTGTTGGGTACCTTTGGCGGGAAGACTGAAGAAGCAGAAGAATGAAGGAGCTAAGAAGGGTATGGGTCGGACCGAGGGTATTGGATCCGACCCTGACCCGTTAGCCTTTTTTTTTCTTCTTGCTCTTCATCTGCTTAGCTGCTCGGTAGATGCATCTTGTTCGGCAGATCCGAGCACGGATTTTGGGGCACATTTTCCGCCACTTTGCTTCTCGGTAGATGGGTAACTCAGCTCGGATGGTCGTGGAGCAGTTCGGAATGGCTATCTTCCTCCGGCCCGTTTAAGGACGAGCCGGTGAAGTAAAGTCGAGCCATAGGACCCCGACCATCGTGAGGTTAGTTTGAGGGATGCAGGAGCAGTTTCGAATGGCGAGCTACTTCTAGTCCGCTTAGGAGCGAACTTGCGAAGTAGAATCGAGCCAAGTGTTGGACTCCGATCCATTCAACGGCTGCAGGAGCAATTTCGAACGGCGATCCACTCCTGGCTCTTCTGAGGACGAGCCGAGGAAGAAGAGTCGAGCCGAGTGCTGGACTCCGAACCATTGTGAGGTTATTCAACGGCTGTGGGAGCAATTCCGAATGGCGAACCACTTCTAACCCGCTTAAGAGCGAGTTATTCGAAGCAGAATCGAACCAAGTGTTGGACTCCGGAACCATCGTTTAAGTTGTTCAACGGCTGTGGGAGCAATTCCGAATGGCGAACCACTTCTAACCCGCTTAAGAGCGAGTTATTCGAAGCAGAATCGAACCAAGTGTTGGACTCCGGAGCCATCGTTAGAGTTTAGTGAGTTGCGGGAGGAGCCATGTAGAAGAAGCTGGACTCCGAACCCAGAGAGATAGAGGAGCAAGAGCAATAATTTTCAATGAAAAGATAAGTTTTATTGAAATAAACTAAGTGGCTGCTCCAATAGGGTGAGCCATTATTACATGCTGTTGGCCGAGTTACAAGCATCGGCCTTATTGAAAATCAAAATCCTACTTCTACAATAAGGTGAGGACCTCTTGGGAGGAGCTGAGTCTTGAAGCTCGGCGGGCCTTTCTGTTCGTTTGGAAGAGGTGGTGATCAGGTGAGGAGCTCGGCCCCCTCTTTTTGGACGAACTGGATCAGGTGCCCCCGCTGTATGAGTTCTTCGATCTCCTCCTTGAGAGCCCGACAATCATCCGTGTCGTGGCCGTGGTCCCTGTGAAAGCGGCACCACTTATCCTTATTCCTCTTCTTGCCAGGTGTATTCATTCTCGGGGGAGCGCGGAGTAGCCCTTCGTTGTCCACCTCCATAAGGACTTCTGATATGTTGGCAATGAGGGGGGTGAACTTCTCAAACCGAGGAGTCGGGCGACGCTGTCCATTGCTGTCCTTCTGGGATTTTTGGGAGCCCTCATCTTCTTCGGTCAGCTTTCGTTTCGTCCCTGAGACAGACCCTCCGAAGCTTGGAGGGTAGGCGGCCTCTTCGGCACGAATGTACTTGTCACACCTGAGAAGGAGGTCGGCAAAGTTCTGTGGAGGCTTCTTAGCAAGAGAGGAGCGGAGGCTGGAATTGAAGATGTTGGATTGGAAGGCGGCTGTTGCGACGGATTGGTCGAGGGAGGCTATAGTCCTGGCTTCAGCTGTGAACCTCTTCACATAGTCTCTTAACTTCTCACCTTTCTCTTGCCTAAGCTGGAGGAGTGAAATGCTGGTCTTCTCCGTGCGCCTGCTACTCACGAAGTGGGTGATGAAGAGTGTCTCGAACTGCTCGAAGGAGAATATGGAAGACGGTGCGAGGCGGGAGTACCACTCTCGAGCTGGGCCCTTCAGTGTCGCGGGGAAGGTTTTGCAGAGGAGGGCATCGGAAGCTTGATGGAGGAGCATCAAAGTCTTAAAGCTTTCGATGTGATCGACTGGATCGGTCTCCCCGGTGTAAGTCTCAAATTGGGGAGGTTTGAAGCCGAACGGGACAGGTGCATCCACTATGGTTCGGGAGAAAGGGGGTTGGCTAGGACGTAGGGTCCTCCCCCTAAGCTCCTCTTCTCGGTTTATCAGACCCAGGCACCTTTCTACTTCATGAAGACGGTGGTACATGGCGTCATCCCTCCGACGGTGATCTGCCGAGCCTCGAGACTCATCTTCGTACGAAGGAGAACGAGGGCTGCGGCAATGGTAGCTTCGGGAGCGACGAGGACTTGGGGTACGCCGGGAGTTAGTAGGAGCAGGACGAGGAGAGGGGAACCGTCGGCGAGGGCTTCGGACCGGGGGAGGAGATGGAGCCTTGGGTGCGTTGGTGAGAGCTTGTAGGATGGTCGCTTGGAACTGCTGGAACTCGGCACGGGTGATTGGTGCCTCCTCGTTCTTAGGCTGTTGCCGACCCACGGGGGAGCGTGGCCTTCTTCTGCGATGCTCGGGGGATTCCCTTCGCCCCCTACGGTTAGGAGACCTTCTGTAATCCTGCTGACGGGGAGATCGTTCACCCGGACGATAGTGGCGGGAGGTTCCCTCTCGGGCCCGTTTTTCGTCCAGACGGTGACGAAGATCCACGTCCTTCTTCTGCCGATTCTGAGGATTGTGTGAAGCCATGGAATCCGTAGAGGCATTGTGTATGGAGATGCGGTCTTGGTGGAGAGGTTGCTTTCCGCGGGAGCCCCCCGCACCAGCATCCTGAGGTCCGGTCGGACCCTTGGGGGGTTGCTGATTCTGAAGGGGCTGATCTTGCTGAAGGGGGTCTTCCGTCTGAAGCGGAGGTCGTTCCTGCTGCAGAACGGGTTGGTCAGGGACTGGCTCCTGCTGATCGGCGGGATTGGGCCCACGGTTGGACCCCCTAGATTTGGCTTTTCTCGGAGGCATGGCTGGAGAAGATCTAGTCGACGGAAAGAGGAGGGGCTGCTATTCGTATGTTTCCCACAGACGGCGCCAATCTGTTGCCGCTAAATTCGGTGTGGGGGCAAACAGATGAATTTGTGAGTTCTTGGGGAAACTGAATAGGAGAACCTGTATACCTGTTCCGTCGAACTCTGATCGTTGCTCCCGCCGTAGACCTGCAAAAAGTGCGAGACACCGGGGTTGTTCCCGGCGATGCACCCTCCGACGCTCAAGTCAGTAACCAGAATTGATTATGAAAGAGCGTTTAACTAGAGAAAGATTGATTACCTCTTAATGGAGATGGGTGAGGGGTATTTATAGGCGTCTTAGGGACTGGTTTTAGGAATGTAATCCCCGTGATTAGATAAGGAATATTCCTCGTAATCAGATAAGGCATGTAATCTGATAAGGTATATCCCCTATAATCAGTTAAGGAATTTAATCCCTAATCCCCAGTGAAAAGATAGATGTGAATCATGGCCGTTGATTTAGATCTAATCAGGGACCTTGATTGTATCGTGTCGGATCGGGTTGGTAGCGGGTTGAAACCCGTACCCAGCTGAGGTGGATCCGTTTGCGGGTTATTGGATCTGTGAGAAGGAGACCCAGTACCCGCTTCGGACCCATTTGCATGTGAAATTACCGTTTTACCCCTGAGCTTTAAGATTCGAGTCCGATGTGAACGGTCCCGATTTAATCCTATTTTTTAGCCATATCAGGGGCTTAGCACAGAGCATTCTTTAGCAGTAGGAGCTTGGGTAGAGAAGACAAAGCGACTCCGAAAAAGATTAAAAGATTGGTCAAATGACAAGAAGAAGGAAATCAACATGAAAAGAGAGTCACTAGCGAAGAGGATTTTCACACTTGAAACTGCTCAGGAGGGTCGAGAACTACAGGAGACAGAAAAAGACGAACTCGCAAACAACAGATCGGAGTTACAGCAGATTAGCAGGATGGAGGAACTATACTGGCAGCAGAGGTCTAGGGTACAATGGCTACGAGAAGGGGATGCAAACACTAAGTACTTCCACAAGGTAGCTAATGGCAGAAAAAGAAAGAACCATATCACGGGCATCTCAGTAAACGGGCACTGGACCGAGAACGAAGATATTATCAAAGAGCATCTAGATAGGCACTTCCACGTCCTATTGGGTGCCGACCCAGCTCCGAGATGCGCTCTGGTTCCAGATATGTGGAGCTCCTCCAGAATCGAAGGCAGCGAAGGGATTGAATCAAGTTTCACGGAAGAAGAAGTCCTGTATGCAATCAAGTCGTTAGGCCAGGACAAAGCCCCGGGACCAGACGGTTTCCCGATATTTTTCTACAAAATATACTGGCAGATTATCAGAGAGGACCTCATGAAGATTTTTCAAGAGCTGTTCGAAGGTGTAGGGAACTTAGACAGGCTTAACTACGCTACAATTACATTGGTGCCTAAAAAGAGCGAAGTCACATCTGCAGAAGATCTCAGGCCAATTAGTTTGATCAACTGCTCTTTCAAAATTATCACGAAGGTTTTGGCCCAAAGATTGGCTCCGCATCTCAACGATATCATAGCTCCTTCGCAAAGTGGGTTCATAAAGGGCAGGGACATTATGGACAGTATTGCTTCTGCTCATGAAATAGTGTTTAGAGGCCATAAAGAGAAGACGGACGGATTCCTCCTGAAGCTGGATTTCCAGAAAGCGTATGATTCAGTATCGTGGGACTGCACAGAAGAGGCTCTTCAGTTAAAAGGCTTTGGCTCTAAATGGCGATTATGGATGAAGAAGTGCATCAGAGGAGGCAAATCCTTCATTCAAGTAAACGGATGGCAAGGGAAAGAAATCAGGTGCAAAAGGGGGCTGCGGCAGGGGGATCCTCTGTCATCCCTTCTCTTCGCTATTGTAGCGGACGGTATGGCAGAGATGATAGCAAGAGCACAGGAAAACAACGTCATCAAAGGTCTACAGTTCAAAGGTATCGCACAGCCACTATCTATTATCCAATACGCGGACGATACGATCCTATTCAGCAGAGCTATCAATGAGGAAGTGACTGCTATCAAAGCAGTATTGACCTGTTTTTATGGGTGGTCAGGATTGAAGGTGAACTTAAATAAGACCAGTATTATCCCATTGTCCGCACACCTAACCATGCCCACTCTCGACATCACGGGCATTTTAGGCTGTCAATTAAGCGATTACCCTATTAAATACCTGGGTACGCCCATCAGACCAGGCGCGCTTTTGAAGGAGGATTGGAATTCTCTTATCGACAAAATTAAGAAGAAACTAGGTGGATGGCAAAGTAGATTCCTTTCCCTCGGCGGAAGAATTATTCTGCTTAATTCAGTTCTTAGTGCCATTCCGCTATACCTTATGTCCGTCTACGAATTACCGAAGTGGGTGATCAAGAGTATAGACAAGCTTAGACGAAGATTCTTATGGAAAGGAACGGATGAAGGCAATAGAGGGATATCCCTGGTCCAATGGGGTAGAGTCTGTAAAAAGAAGGAATTCGGGGGCCTGGGAATCATCAATCTACCCGATATGAACAGGGCCTTACTTACCAAATGGTGGTGGAAGATCACGAACAATCGCAAAGGATGGTGGAGACACTCCTTCGACATGTATCGTAAAAGAAAAAAATTTCGTTTCGGTGGAAGAAGTTCGAAGACAAAAGCATCCCCACTATGGAAAGGTATTGCTAAGCAGGGAGAAATCTACTTCACTAACACTAGATGCAAAGTGGGAAACGAGAAAAATACAAGATTCTGGAAGGACAGATGATGCGGCAATACAAATCTCCTAACCCAATATCCGAAGGCTGCAGAAGCTTCACAAAATTTGGATCTAATGGTGGCAGATATTCGGAAAAACGGAAGACTAAGATTCGACGTTGCTCACGACTTAAATGCAGAAAGTATCGCCGAATTTGAAGCTTTGAACAGACAGGTTCTTCAAGAGGGTAGGTCGGATGATAGCTTAGAAGACGAAAGATGGTGGGAGAAGGAAGACTCCAAACAGTTCACTGTCTCATCCATGTATACATGGATCAACGACGGAGGTACGAGATGTAACGTTCAAGCAATGATCTGGGGGTCATTTGCCCCACTCAAAGTGAGAGTTTTCTGCTGGCTCGCCCACAAAAACGCGATTCTTTCAAAAGTTAACCTGCGAAAGAGAAACATGAACATCGATGCGATCTGCGGTTGGTGCTCGACCGCAGATGAAGACGTTGATCATATCCTTTTTCAATGCCACAAAGCTAGAGTTACCTGGGATATTATTTGCAGGGGATTCGGGTGTTATAATTTGCCTAATAATACCTTAGACACCTGGGGCACCATTAGAAATTCACTCATTAGAGTAGGGGACATTAAAGCTTGGGATTTAGCAACAGCTGCAACAATGTGGAGTCTTTGGCTAGAAAGAAATGATTTTATTTTCCGCAACATCCAATTTAGATTATCTTGCACTATAAACAAAATCTTTGTGTTAATCCGTGATTGGGCAGGTGCAAAGGAGGCTACCAGGAGAATCAGAGCCAACGATGGAGAGTGAACCGGGAGGTGGTCTTCTTAGAGGGGAGGGGCTTGCGCGACCCGGCAAGCCATCTTCGTAGAGTGGGTCTCTTGTAGGTGGTAGCTTCAGTGTGTTTGTGGCAGTCGGCGCTCAGTCATTGCGCATTGCGAGGGATTTCTTTTGGTTTTATCATGATGTTGTTTTTCTTTCAAAGCTTGTCTTCAGTTTGTTGTTGCTGTGATTTTGTATCGGGTAGGTCCGAGTACTTTGGTGTTCACACCAGGTCTGTAGTCTGTAACTTTTATTTCTGTTGTACTACTTAGTTTCGTTATCTCTTATTAATGAAACGGTGACAAGAGTCATCTTTTATCAAAAAAAAAAAAACATAACTCTCTCACATATCGCAGAAAAGAACCCTACCGACTAATGTCCTCATCAAAAATCAAATTTACGAAAATGACTAAAATGACTACTGCCCTCAATCCGGCAACAAAAAATTTTAATTTGGTTTTCCCATCGCTCCTTGTCACCATTTCTAAATCTCTCAATAACCATATCCTGCACATCATAAAAAGGATATAATCATATAACGTTAGTGCAATATGATTAAAGGCAAAAATATCTAAGTTTTTCTCCGCACATCTAATGTGGCAAGTTGGAGGATCCCAGTAACGGTGTGTCGTAAAATTTGCAAAGGCCATCCTCCTACAGGTCACCTTGAATTTTGTGTGGTGACAATATCAACAACCACAACATCTGACATGAGGAAAGTTTTCGCAACTGAAGCTGCATGCTCCAAGCAACATCTCACCACCTAAAGGTTGGAAGAAAAATGTAATTATTAGTTTTTGATAATTCCCTTTCAGATTAGCAAAAGTAATGATTGTTTTTTACAAGTAATACAGTAAAACCTGTATAAGCAATATTAAGAAGAAAAAAAACCCTCATCTTTCACAATTCCAGGATAAATACGTCAAGAATAGGAAAAAATATTATATAAGGTTCTACAGCAGAGTCAAAAAAATTACCTTATATATTCATAACCAAATAAAACACTCAAATGTTTTCAGCAAGATATCATGCTTTGTAATGTTTGACTAGGTCAAACACAGCGATACAATTAAAAATGTTTCTCTACATATTCCTCAGAGAAGGTAGGTAATACATAAGATCACTATATATATGTTGTAAATTCATCTAAAGCCTTGATACTAATGTTTGTAGCGACTGAAAGTACTGTCAAGAGTGCGTTTGGCCTAAGATGTGTGTTTGAGATGCGAAGCACTTCTTCCAAAGCTAAAAGCAGTAAAGCACCTCTAGAAGTGGGCTAAGAAACAGGGAACACGGTTTTCTAGGATGGCTTTGCACCCAACATGCTTTGTTCACACTTCAAAAAAAAAAAAAAAAAAGTAGAACAAGTCTCTTCACACTTGACCATAGTAAGAGCATCCACAATGGTTTTCTAAAATTCTCATTTTGCCATTTTTTGATCAAAAAACAGCTGCAATGGTTTCTCAAATGTCCATTTTTTAGCAAACGAAGCTAATCTGTTTCTCAAATATGAGAAACGATAAGAGAATTCTCATATTATAGAGGACGGGGAATGATTCCCCGTCTGAGAAATTTTAATATTTTTTTTTATCAACAGACGGTATATCATATACCGTCTGACAATTTTTATTATTTTTTATTACACGGTATGGTCAAACGGGATATGTTTTCCCGTTTCTAGTCCTTATTTCTTTTAATTTTTTTTTTTTAAAAGATCCCTCCTCAGACGGGACATGATGTCCCGTTTGTCTCAAACGGGATATCATGTCGAGTTTTAGAGGAATTTAAAATTTTTTTTTTTTTCTTATTTTCTGGTCTTTTCATTGGTGTTGGCTGACTCATTGTTAGAGTAGGAACCATTGTTAAAGTAGGATATCATGTCCCGTTTTCATTGGTATTGGATATCATTCCTGGTCTTTTCATTGGTGTTGGATATCATTCCTGGTCTTTTCCACTGGATCTTAATTAAATTTTTTTTTTATTTTTTAAATAAAGAGACGGGGAATGATACCCCGTCTCTCATTTAATTATTAAAAAAATTTAACAAACGGTACATCATATACCGTCTCACGAAAAAAAAAGAGACGGGATATCATATCCTGTCTCTCGTGCAAATGAGAAAAATATAGCAAATGACCACTGCAACATTCCTCTTTATTTGCTATTACTGTAGATGCCAGATTATAGCAAATGAGAAACACCATTGTGGATGCTCTAAGGTAAATCTTCATTTTGTGGAGTGTATCATGTATGGGTGTGATATTAGAATTGTTGAGAGTCTATATTGTAAGTTGTCATAGGCTTTGCCTATATATATGAGGCTATTTTCCTCAAATGTCTTCGCTTCATTTTTGATATATAGAATCAGTTTCTCATCCCAACTTGATATCAGAGCACAAATCCTTAAACCCTAAATCTGCAACCATAAAAAATAGGAAAAAAAAAAAAACCAAAATCTAAATCTGCAACCATAAAAAATAGGAAAAAAAAAAAAACCAAAATCAAATCCAGATATGATCCAATACCAAATCTCTCTTTCTTCCCTCAAAACCCTAACCCCTGACGCCACCAGCTGTGCCAGCCCCCGACACGCCCAGCCGCATGACTCCGTCGCCCAGCCGTCGTCGCCAACTGCTATCCCCCTAGCCGACGTCCTCAAAGCCCTGATCCGTCACCTGCAGCAGCCTACGCCTCCGCTAGCCTTGCCACACTGTCGCTGTTGACACGTTGATACTGACCTTTGAGGGCGGTCAAACCCAGGGATCTCCGACGAGCAACATATCTCTAGATCCTGATTCACTTCAAAATGAAGTGGATCCGTCGACCTACCTGCTCTGCTCCTGCCATCAACCTCCCAGAACCTTTTCTCCTCTTCATCACTGTTGACCCCACGAGCGCAGCCACTCTGCGCCATCATCGACTAGGTTTCAAACCGAAACCCTAGCCGCATCTCCTCTATAGGAATTCGATCCTTCAATGCCTGTGCCACTCCGCCTCACCATCGACCTCCCCACTGCGCCGCCGCTCCCCCTGCGCGGTTGACCTCCCCATGCGCCATCACAACAAGGGCAAACCCAAACCCTAGCCGCCAACATCCCCATCTTCTGTTATGTTTGTTTGGGTTTGTTTGCTAGACCCGAACCCGGTCCAACCACACCGAACCCGGTCCGAACAACCCGGGTTCACTCCTGCGCCCGCCTCGACCAAACCGAACCCGATCTGATTCAGATTTCGGATCTGAACCAAACCTCGACTTGAATCCTCTTCGATATGAGTCTATCCGAACTCGAAGTCGATTCTTCATTTTCTTACGGATCCATATCTTGATCCAATACGTCGCTTCTCATCTCTTTTCGAAGCCTTTCGGATATGCTTGTTTGATTGGATTCAACATCTTGCAATTTCAAGTCTAATCAGTACCTTATAGCTCAGTCGGTTTAGTTCATTGTATCCAAACTCATGTTGGCTGATCCACCTTGAGTTTAAAGGGAGGTGTTGAGTGTATGATGTATGAGTAATATTGAGATTGTTGGAGGTATGTATTGTAAGTTGTTATAGGCTTTGCCTATATATATGAGACTATTGCCCTTAATTTATTTGTTGCAATTTTTATCTATACAACCAGTTTCTCATTTCCTAACTCATTTGACTAATCAGAGTCTATTAACTTATAGCCTTATATGAAACATTACTGTTTTCCTCTCATCATTCTACATTTGTGGTGGTTTTTTCTGAAACACTACTGCAGAAGTCTCTAAAAGTTTCAGAAGAAGAAAATTTTCTGCAAGGCTACATACAGTTAGTAATTTACTATTGAATCTAAGGCTATCAAAACATCGATACGTAGTCATAGAGCAATAGAAAACAAAGTTAACAAAGTTACACAGTACGACACCATGAATTACATGTTGCTTAGATGTATCTGCATGTCCTTTTTTTTAATACTAATTTTAAGAGACAGAGAATCAACTCGCTATTCTCTACGCAAGGGCATTTTAATGTTCACCACTTATAAATTATACTTGGGAAGTAGGAACACGGATAACACCAGCATTAACTTTATAAATACTATTGGATGAGTTGCTTCACAAAACACTTCTCACATTATTACATGTAAGAAACAATAATTCTAATAACAGAAGAAGGCAAACCATAGTGGGATCAATAATGCCTGCTGCCATCAGATCCTCACAGTTTTCAGTCGCAGCATTTAGCCAAATTTGAAGTTAAACTCGCGAGGACCTGAAAATTAAGAGAAGCTTGATGTCAAGTCAACAGAAATTCATTTATAATAAAATGAGCCTAACATCCAACAATTGATCATATAACATAGTCAAAATTCTTTGAAGAGTTGTGTTCTTAGCAAACCTATCTTATGGGAAAAGTTCACATGAACAATACTGAAGTAGCTGAATCAAAACAGTCACAAGATTTCATGCCCCTCTCCACAATTATGACATAAGAGTTGGGGTTGTGCAGCTGTGTAGGCATGTACACGAATACATGCACTAGATGTGCTAGAGAGTTGGGAGAAAACATCAATTTAATGTAACCTCTTCATTTCCCCCTTTTTTTTTCTTTCTTTCTAAACTACCCTTTCAACTTCCCAATGGAAGTGACTTATTTCCAATAGTTACTTCGCCATTACTTTGCTAATAGTGGAACACTCAGAAAACACACACTCTTAACAGGAGTTATAAACCACATGCATTACATGTACTAATTATCTATGTATATTATGACTGAGAAGCGTTTAAAAAGAAAGAAGGTTTAACTAGTTTTTTTTGAGAGGATGAAAGAAAACAATTCCAAGAAACTAATATCACTTGTTGAGGAATGGTGTGGGGAAAGAAAGAGGGAAAAAAGAAAAAAAGGAACTCTGGAACAGTGCTTTGCCTTACAACTGTACTCAATTGACTAAATACTTAACTATTAAGAGTGTGAAAAGTGCTGTTGACTCTCTAAAAGCAATACCAAGCTTAGCCTGTACCTTCTCGGTGACCACACTTCCATTTACTCCAGCATTTTTAGCATTCAGCTTCAGTCGGTAGCTCAACCTTTTGCTCAGTAATAATAATATATATATATAAAAAAAAACTGGTTTTCAACCTTTTGCTCAGTACGCTCAAGAGTATCCTTGATGGCATCAACCTTTGATGCGAGCCTGAGAAGAGTGCAGCCTCCACCAACAACAATCCCTTCCTCAATAGCAGCCTAATCATAAATTTCAAATAAGAAAGACATAATTAATGACTTGATTTTTCTCATTGTAGCTGAACATTCATCGAGCAAGTAAATGAATATACCTTGGTAGCATTAAGGGCATCTTCAACTCTTAACTTCTTCTCTTTCAATTCAGTTTCTGTCTGTGCTCCGACCTAGACAAGTTCAAATAAAATGTCAATTTTTTTTTCTAGCATATCAAATTTAAGTTTGGGTCAGCGCTTAACTCAAATAGTGATCAAACAATTAGAAAGTTCCATATTAAAGAGCGGAAAAGCGTTGGTGTCAAAATGCTTCTGTAGTTTGTTACACCAAAGAGTATTAAGAAACAGAATGTTGATAATATACTGTGATATACTATACTAAGTACTAACCATACTAATAGATAGTTGCACCAAAGGGTACTAAACTAGAATTACCATATAACTAATCATATGACACATGCTTATATTATTTGTTATTATGAACAATTTATAGTATTTTAGCCCAAAGGAAAAACTATTCGGTCGAAACATGCTTATTTCATGCATTTGTTATTATCAACTATCTATAGTATTTTAGCGCAAGGATAAAACTATTCACTGAAACTTTTAGTCAGCATTTTATAACAGTATCACTAAAACAGTTGAATTAAATAAACACAATGTACAGAATTATGTGACGTGTCATATTTCTTATGAGGCTTCTTGGAAACGTTAAAATTTTAAAAAAAATATTTAAATGAAGAACAAATACTGTACTGCATTGTCCATTCACTACTTAAGTTATTAAAATATTAAATGAGCAATTTTAGCATGAAAAATAAGTGGCTGCTGGAATTGATATAGTGAAGTTAGAAGAGTACTTTTAAAGAGGCATAAAAAAGGAGTGCTGCACAATCAAACTTAACATTATTACGAATGAAAAAGTGGAAAGACGATAAAAGTGATTACCTGAATGACAGCAACACCACCAGAGAGCTTGGCAATCCTCTGATTAAGTTTTTCCTTCTCGTATTCTTGTTCAGCATTCTGAAGAGAAGTTGCATTGATGTTTCAACCCTTGATAAAAGATAGAAAATTATAACTCAAAGGAAAAACCATCATGAAGAAGACAAACCTCAACAAGGTTGCGAATCTGAGCAACTCTTTTCGTCACGGCCTCTTGTGTGCTTCCATCACCGACAATCGTGGTGTTATCTTTGGTCAGCACAACTTTTGCGGCAGTACCCAAGACATCTTGGTCTGCTTTATCCAGAGAAAGCCCAACTTCTTCTCTGATTACAGTTGTTGCAAATGGAATATTGATAAATACTGATGAATAGAAGAAAACTTTATGTTGGCCTATAGAAGCAAGGCAAAACCATGGTAGAATCAGGCATCAACGTATTGGCTGGGCCAGGATCCAAGTATTCTAGGAAGATAAATTGAGTACTGTACACAGTTCTAACTTGTGGATGTTGGGTTCTTCTCAGCTGAAGAATGAGTGTGTCCCCCGGCGGATGTCAGAAATAAATTTGAGATATTGAGTATTCGCTGAGGGGTCATAGCATATCGATGTATATGTCCCAAGTGTGTTTTAACCTCTTACATTCATTACATGTCATGGCTACTAGATGAATATTAACTGTAGTTACGAGTTATTGGAGGCTTTGACTAAAACCCGAAATAATAAAATACATTCAAATTTAAAAACGCTAGCATCTTTTCGCAAAAATGGTGGATGATATATCGGATTTTACTCCACATGACATGTCGGGACTCAAAATATTGTCAACTTTGACCTTACAATGACACGTTATTTATTTAAATATTGATCGGGAGTACCCTAAAAGATGAAATAACAGACGAGATATCGAACATGTCAGGCAACATTTAAAACACTTATTCATAAGGTATTGTACATTATGTATTTTTCAAGGTACCAATAATATCTTCTTAACTGAATCACATATGATTCAGATCTCATACCGTAAATATGTACAACTAATCTTACCCAACACATTGTCAATACAACCCTACCTAGAGTCAACAACAATTGGGGTTGGCATCAGTTAAAATAAGGTAACGGAGTGTAAATATCAGATAGGACCACAAAAAGGAGTTCCAAACAAAGCTTTAATTTCATTATGGCAGCTAAGGAAGAGCGACCGGACCGTAGTTAATGGAGCAGACCATGCATAGGGCCTAAACAAACTTAAATTTAGGCAGTTCAGAAGGAAAATGATAGAGGACATGGCCTCCAACCGAGTAACTAGAGGAAAAAGAACTCATGTGGCTGGCACCTAAGGATTTGTGATGATGGGTTTGTTCTTGTTGTAGATGTTTCTGTTGTCTACAAATCAGTAGGAGCAGAAAAAGAATGTCACTCACCCCCAGTAAGAATTGCAATATCATCAAGGTATTGGCTCTTTATCTCTCCGAAACCAGGGGCTTTAAGTGCGGCAACCTTCAATGCCCCTCTAAGCTTGTTGACAACCAAAGTAGCAAGAGCTTCCTGTTCAATATCTTCAGCAATTATTTAATCGTATATATCCCCCTCTAATGGCATCTTCAACACATTGATCAAATCTCTCGCATTCGTAATTTTCTTATCCACGAGGAGTAACTGGCATAACCAATTAAATACAAAATGTTGCACCAGAATCACAGAATTTATGATAAAACAAGACAACAGAATTAGCATGTACGAACCTTGCAGTTATCATATTCAACTGACATCTTCTCATTGTCTGTTACAAAATAAGGAGATATGTAACCGCGATCGAATTGCATTCCCTCTAACATAAAGGCTATTTGCAGCACTCTTTCCTTCTTCAAGTGTCACCACCCCTTTCCTACCAACCTTTGCTTATAGCCTCGGCTATCATATTTCCTATTTCATAGTTGTTTCCAGCACTAACTGCAGCCACATCAGCAAGTTCACTGTCTTCAACCTGCAACGTAATAAGATTATTCTTGAAGTCGTGAGAATTTTGAAGCCTATGTGAGGAAAAGCTTAAATCATCACTAAAGCATATATTATCCTAGCCTATGTTCCAGGGACACAGTTCATCGACATGACCCAGACATGGGGGTGCAAAAAAAAACAAAGAAAGACACACACACACACACACACACACACACACACATATATATAGAGAGAGAGAGAGCACACACACACACACACACACACATAGAGAGAGAGAGAGAGAGAGAGAGAGAGAGAATCTTAGAGTGACACTCCTGAAAATTTTCCTATGTGTTGCCCATTTTACATGCATACCTCCCCGAATGCATGATTACAACTGTTCAATGTGATCAACACCTCGTAAAACATGAGAGGATGTAAAATCACTAAAGTTTCAACATGATCTGGACATTCATCATGTACTTACAGAATGAACGTACGGGTTTTTAGCATAGAAGAAACTGGATGAATTGACACATGAACAACACATGTTTTAACCTCGTGATTTTACAAATGCATAGGTTTTATGACATGTAGATTACACTGAATAGTGTGGATAATGAATTTGGAGGTGGAAGGCTTGACATATGGGTGACACTCTACGCAAATTTCCTAAAGTGGTTCCTCTCTCTCTCTCTCTCTCTCTCTCTCTCTCTCTCTCTCTCTCTCTCTCTATATATATATATATATATATAGGGAAAGCTTCGGTTGAGCACTACTCTAGTGCTCACCGCGTGAACACTAGGGCTTCGGGCGTTCATATCGAAAATCCGAACCGTTCACATTGATCTACATATCTAAATTAGTCTAAATATGTAAAATCAAATCATTTGAAATTCATTTGCCCATCCATCATGTGACTAAGATGGATGGGCAAATGAATTTCAAATGATTTGATTTTACATATTTAGACTAATTTAGATGTGTAGATCAATGTGAACGGTTCGGATCATCGATACGAAGGCGGGAAGGCCGAGTGCACCACCTATGGTGCACAACGTAAGACTTCCCTATATATATATACTAGTAATTTTCACGTGCGATGCACGTCTTAATAAAAATATTTTTATTAATAATAGTAAAAACTTCAATGTAGTCTAGCCTTAAATCTAATACTTACTTTATATTAGATTAGATATGCACGAGCAATACACGGATTTGTTTGTCTATAAATGTTTTTATTAATTGAATTTAATTTGAACGTATATTGTACGGGTTTGCTCAGTTACAAATTTAGGGTTCGTTTGTTTGCAACCCCAACTCTCCCATTAAAATAGTATATATATATATATATATATATAGAACATAGCTATATATATACAGTAACTATTGTCTAATATAGAATTTGATCACAAGGGTGCCAGTAGGGATGACTATTGGACATTAAGCCATATTTTCAACAGTCAATGAAGCATTATAACTTTTGGGTAATAACTTATTTGATGTGGAAATCAGCAACTAGATGTACAACCAATAGAGTAAGCCTTGCATTGAATAAACATATTTCAGGAGCTATTACTAACTAGCTATGCCCTTAACTCTAGGTTACACTCTCACTGATTGACCATTTCTTATGCAACTCTCTTCACGCCCATCCCTCTGTCGTATTTCTCATGTCTCCCACTCCCAAGGATAATGCAACCATAATGAAGTTACCAAGCAAGTTAGTGACCCTGATCAAACACGCAAATCTTGTCGAGTTCAAACCCAGACACTGGATTGGGCATGATGGATGTGTCGAGCAAGTGTCACATAAAAGTCCAACACTAGCATATGACCCATTTTGAAGTATACATGCCACCGTAGATCCTAGCTACTTTTGTAAAACAAGTTAAAGTGACTAATGGAAGTTGACAATATAACAAAATAATGCATTTGAGGAATAAAGCACAAACTTACCTCCTTAGACATTAGCTTGAGTTCAGCAACTAAAGCTTTGGCAGTTTTCTCGATACCTCGAGTGATTTTAACAGGGTTAGCACCGGCCGCAACCACCTGCATATATCATAAATATGACACATCAGTGAGAGAAAATAGAAACAATCAAAGGTTGAAAACATGGTTGATAAGAAAAGACATACAAAAGTCATACCTTAACGCCTTCGCAATCAAACCTTGAGCAAGAACAACAGACGTGGTAGTGCTGTCACCAGCCAAGTCATTGGTCTTTGCTGCTGCTTGCCTTACCAACTTGGCACCAATGTTCTGTTGTATAAATTGTCCCTAATCTTCTTGTTAATCTGTGAAAACAAAATAAATAAAACTGATTTACCGGCCTATGGGGAAGTCGTGCGATACGCACTGCCCTAAGAGTTGATCCGCGGTCTTATGTGCAGACGCTTCGCAGATGCTCCTAGTGGTAAAACCCCCGGTATCACCGGCGTCTCGTTGCCGCACACAACTTCGAGAGATGACCGCAGCGAAGCAGAACGAAAGTATATTTTCTGTGTGGATATGATGCGGGATTTTTCAGTAGTTTCAAAACGGTAGGTTTATGGAATATATATACACACAAACGTGTGAACGTTGGGAGAGAAGAAGGCCAAAAAATCGGATCTGAGAAACTGATCCAACGTTCAGAAAGAATTAGTCAAAGGAAAAAGAAATAACAGCAAAAATAAGTTTAGGATCTCAACCCGAACCCGAAGAGCAATTTCGGATTGGCATTCGTGTCCGCAGATGCGGGCGCGCACACACCCGTGCCCACTACGCGAGCCGAGCCGAGCCGGGCGGCGGCGGCGGCGCGCGCGTGTGGCCCACGGGTACTCTCCACACCACACTAGACTACAATGGGATAAAGAGTGGTTTGTAATATATCCCTTTATATGACAAAGGTTACCACCGATATGGGACTAAAAGGAGAAGGGAATCTTGGGTTTTGAACTAAACAGCCAACATGTTCTCAACAGGATCTTCTAGCTCAACCTATTTAGAAGAGAATGATTCACGTTTCACAATGTATATGATAAGCTTCAAAGTTTAAATATACTCAAAATTTAAAAAAAAAACAAAAATAAATAAAAAATAAACAGGTGATTCAAATAACCCAAATAGTCACATTGATAGAATATATGATAGAACTTATATGAAAATGGCCGAGTAAGATGTAAATATTTTATAACTTCTAATTTTTAAGTGTATAACCTGAACAAGGATCAAACGGAAATAAATTTATACCTCTTTGGCCACTGTAACTCCATCATTAACGATTTTTCGAGACCCATATTTGCTTTCCAAAACAACATTTCTTCCCTTTGGCCCAAGAGTAACCCCAACGAGGTCTGCAAGCTTGTTAACTCCAGTCTGAAAGTATGAAAATGAAAGGTATCAACCATAAGTATCTAGAAAAAAGGTAACAACATTATTGATGAAAATAGAGAACTTCTCCAATAACTCACTTGTAGCTTCTTAATAGCTGACCCATCCTTGTTAAAGTACAGATCTTTAGCCATTGCAATGATCTTGGATTTGCATCTTTTTTGCAGATGCAAATTTTGTCTTCCACCATTGACAGATCTACAAGACATAGATGCAAAAGAAGATAACTGTGATAACTTTTGGGAAGATGTGGAAGGCATCTTGTCTGTCGCAAAGCTGCCAGAAGCAGCCAAAGGGCCAATTGTAGAGGTGGTTCTGAAAGCTGAAGCCATGGCCAATTCAAAAATATCAAGGGAAATTATAAGAGAACAACCCAATCAAGTCATGTTTAAGCAATGTAAATATAAATGATTGTGAAGGAATGCCATTATGATTTATGAACCTTACTAAAGTATAAGCAACAAATTCTATATTTCAATTCTTTATCCTTAAACAAAAATTATACGAAAACCAGGCAAAGCGAAAACACATATTAGAACTCAATTGTGTCGATACTATTCGGAAAAAAAAAAGAAGAAAACATGGAAGTAACACAAAAAAAAGATATAATTTCCCCATTAAGTACCCTCACAGGCTCATCTCATCTTCACTGTTATAACTAAAGAGAGCATGTGAAGCCAAGTGACTCTCTGAAGCTCCCAGCACTTCGGAGTTACGAAATATTTCATTTGGTTTCCTATTTTAGAACATTTCCTTCCAAACCAATTTAGTGAATTTACCACATCCTTCTTGTCTTCATAAAGTAACTGTTATATTATCCTTGACAAGAAATATTTTAAGAGTTCAACAACATGTTTTTTGTCAGTTCACATGCATCACACATGTCAAGCTATCCAGTAATTTAGACAATCGAACTCAAAGGAGTAAAATTTCAAAGAATTATAGCCAATTGAAAGCAAGACGGACAATTAAAATTATGGGAAGTGTATGCATGCAGCACAATGATATACAGGAAGATATTGTGCTCTAACCCAAAGGCAATTACAATTTAAGAATGAGTACAAAAGCTATTTATTGAAAGTAATAGCCCGTTGCTCACTTACATATACATCAAGGTTTCACCAAGTAACACCGGAAAACAAAACAATCAATTGGTTATTAAGGGGAAAAGAAGACCTCTTTACTTTCCTTGAGATAAAATTTGTAACATGTAATAACACTCAAATGGTTTCAACTTTGATAATCATGAGAACTTATACATACTAGATTTTAACACCTATGCTACATGTGCAATCAATATTGGTGGGGACAACACAACTTTGCTTTTCCATAGTTATGATATCCTAAGTTTTAATGACACATCCACCGCACATGTAAAATTGTTATTTCCTTTTTTGTCCTATGTCCTAGCAGCCCCACAGTATGGCAAGTCGTGTAGTAGAGAAATAAAGGTTGGAGCAGGAGTTTGGTTTATCATGGTTCCATTCGCGAGGAGTATGTTCAACCATTTTTTGGTGATTTTGATAGTTTTGACTTCAACTTTTGTTCGGAAACTCGGTGTCGAGTTTTCTATCGGCCTTCTGAATTTGGTTTAGGCTAATTCGCAACACACCCAAAATTACTTAATTAAAAGTGTGTTTAACTAAAATTACTTGGCTAAAACTGCTAATTCGCAACACACCCAAAATGATGCTTTTAGAGCATCCACAGTCGTTTGCTATATATGCCATTTTGCCATATTATAGCAAACGAAGTAGCAAACGACCTCTGCAGTCGTTTCTCATTTATCCATTTTTTAGCAAACGTTCTATTCTCATTTCTCAAATATGAGAAACGAAATGTGCTTTCTCAAATTATAAAAGACGGGGTATGATTCCCCGTCTCTCTGATTTAATAATTATTTAATCGATTCGGACGGAACAACATATACCGTCTCAATAATTTTATTTTAAATTTTTTTTTTAAATGGTCGTACGGGGAATGATACCCCGGACGAGGTATGGCACCCCGTCTCTCCCCTTTAAAAAATATTTTTTTAAAAAAAAAATCCTCAAACGGGGAATGATACCCCGGCCGGGGTATCATACCCCGTCCAAGGATTAAAGCCAGTGGAGCATTAAATGCTGATTGGCATTAATTGGGTAAGTTTAATTAGATTTAGTTAGGTATTAATGCTGATTAGGAGTAGTTAGGTATTAATTGATTAGATTTAGTTATTATTTTATTATTTAATTTAGTTAATTAATATAGTTTAATAGTTAATAGTAATTAAATTTTTTTAATTTATTTGAAACGATCGGACGGGGTATGACACCCCGTCTCTCTAAAAAATAGAAAAAATATAGCAAACGACGACTGCAGTGAACGATCGTATTTGCTATTACTGTAGCTGCCATATTATAGCAAATGAGAAAAACGACTGTGGATGCTCTTAGCTTTTCAAATAATAAATTTAATTAACTAAACATTTTTAGCGAAAGCCCTTTTTGTTTACAGCAATACGAAACAGAGCATAAGCAACCAATTGACTAAATATACAAAAAAATATCCTAAAAAACCCACCTCGAAAATCCCAACCTTTCACAACACAAACCCAATAAAAGAATTCAACCACAAATACCAAACAAGCTGTAGGAACACCAGCTTCAAGATTCTAACTTTGCCGGCCTAATCCAACATAGAGTGAGAATGACGGTAGAGATGGATACCTGAAGTATGAATTTGGGAGATTAGGGTTTTGAAGGTGGTGGTGGTGGTGGGGTGGGGGTTGATACGGCTGGCTCCCCTTGTGAAACGAGCCGAGCAAAGTGATGGAAATGGAGGTGACTTGTAGGAAATTAACAAGGAGATGAAGGGGAGATCTCAGCCATTGGATTGGGACCAAAAGACCGTCATTTTCCATTTCTTGTAGGAAGAATCCTAGATTTCCTTATACATTGCTGCGTACCAAACGCCCCCTAAGAGATTTACCGCCTATTGTAAGAGTCTCTTTTTGAGGTATTTTTTTAATATAAAAATAACCTCTTATAAGATATTTCTGTTCTTTTTTCACCTCTTACAAGAGCATTTTCTCTACTTTTACACATTTTTGTCCTTATTATATAATTTCTCTATTTATACTTTGGGGTAATTGGACTTTTTAAGTCATAGAAGACTTATAAGAGCATCTCCAATGGGGGTCTCTATTTCTCATCTCTATAATGGAATATTCCTGGGAATATTCCATTATAGAGATGAGGAAATAGAGACCCACTCCAACCAAGCATCTCTATAATTTTTAGGAATTTTTAATTAGTTTTGTTATAAATAATTTTACATTAAATTGCTTATATTAATAATCTATTTGGGAAAACAAAAATTATGCTGTTGGAAATATCTCGCCGAATGCTTTAAAACGAGCCTAATATTAGTACTTTTTGGAACTAATTTTAAATTATGAAATTTTTACTTGTATTAACAATGTAAAATAATCAAGTGTAAAATTACTTTGGAATTAATTTAATAATATCATATATAACATTAATCAAATAAATTTTCTATATTTTAATATTAAATTTTGACAGAAATAGAAAATTTCGGATTATAATAATTAAAAATGAAAGTACAACATGAAGATGAAAAAAATACAGATAAGCTAATACAATAACAACAAACTACAATAACTGGAAAAACAAATTACATAATAGCAAATTACGATAACATTAAAAATTAGATATAATTTAATATTCCGGTAAGTCATCTCCAAATCTATGTCCTCCCTGTCTGGTTCCTCCATATCCACTTGCTCCATAATAAGCTGCGGATGATCCACCTTCACATTGGTATCCAGTTTGATATTGGTTACAGTCAGGGATGTATTTGTCGTTTATCTATTTCCAATTAATGATCACATTGTATGAGTGGGTAGTCTTTTTAAAATATGTTAAGCTAATACAAAATAACTAAATAATCTTATCTATAAATATTGTATCAATTATTTTTTTCAAACAATAAAAAAATATTCAAAATTGGTCTCATTTTAAAGCTATCGTCGAGACATTTCCAACTGTACCAAAATAATAAAATTTTGTTTAATATTTTATAAGATACATTCACTAAATATACAATACACATTTTAATTAAAGGATATGGAAGGAATTTTTAGAAAGATATTAAGGTAAAAAAGGGTAAAATGGGAAATAAAAAAAATGAATAGTGTTTTGGAGATGGGATGAAAGGTCTCCAAATTTGGAGACGTTTTTCACCCATCTCCATATTTGGAGATGGAGATAGAGCCCCATTGGGGCTTCAACCATCTCCATATTTGGAGATGGAGATGGAGATAGAGCCCCATTGGAGATGCTCTAAGAATTTGAAAGAGACTATTAGAAGCCGTTTAGGCTTATAAGCGATTTTGGGAGAAATTGCTTATAAAAGGTAGAAAAAGAACGCTAAAAATTATGGAAAAAGAGGTGGACCACCTCTTATAAGAGGTGAATCGCTTATAAGAGGAGAAAAAGAACAGTACCTAATATTTTGTTGCTCGAGATGCATTTGGTATTTGGGCCAGGTTGGGCTCCAATTAGAGCCAAACCCAATTTGAAGTATAATTCTCTTTGATTTAGATTTTAGAGATGTCAATTGGCCGTTTTGGCTCGTTAAACTCCTCCAAAATGTAAAAGCCCGTTTAAATTAGAGCCATTTGAGTGGGGGAGTTTTTTGCCTACATAGGCTACTTTTTGAAAATATTTGCTTTTTAAGACCAGTTTCCCAACCATTAGAGCATCCACTATGGTTGGCTATTTATCTAAAAAATGCAAAATTTGGAAAATTTTACGCCACTACGGTCTGCTATAAACCTAGTTTATAGCAGAGTAGTGAACAGTAGTCGGCCATATATAGCAGGGCAGAATAGCATTTGGAAATTATAGAAGACGGTAAACGATCTTCCGTCTATCAAAAATTTTGATTTCTTTAGAATTAAAAAATCGAATAGACGGTAGAAGATCATCCGTCTATACAATTTGACCGGTCAAAATTGTATAGACGGAAGAAGATCCTCCGTCTTTATATTTATTTAATTATTTTAAAAAAAAATTGAAAGATAACTTCCGTCCATTTCATTTTTTTTTCCTTTCTTTTTTTGTCCTTTTCTTTTTTTGTCCTTTTCCTAAAAGACAAAAAAAAAAAAAAAAAACCCCAAACGGAACATGAACATCCGACTGGCCTTTTTAAAAACATTTTTAAAAAAATTAAAAAACCCAGACGGAAGATCTTCTTCCGGCTGGGTTTTTTTTTAAAGCAAAAAAATAAAATGGAGAGCAGACGGAGGATCTTCTTCCGTCTATATATTTTAATATTTTTTTTTGCAAATTATAGCTTTCACCATAGTGGCCGAACAGCATCTATGCTAAAAGCAAATTTGCATATACTCAAAATATAGCTCGAACCATAGTGGATGCTCTTAGCGCTTTTGGGCTACTTTGTGCCACGTCAGCAGCGGCCGCTATTCTCAATAGCGGTTTTTTCATTTTTAAGGTCGCTAATGGGAATAGCGACCTATATTTTAATTTTTTTTGAATTTTTGTTTGTCGTCGCTTTTCCCACTAGCGATCTTAGTATATATGAGGTCGCTAATGGGATTAGCGACCTTTAATGAGCTGTATTCTAACACTCAACAAAATCTAGAGAGTTTTTGCTCTCTGAAAAATGACAATCAATTTATTTTTAAAACTAAGGTCGCTATTCGGAATAGAGGTCTTTATTGTACTAAGGTCGCTATTCTAAATAGAGGCCTTAGCTGTATGACTATTTTGTAAATTTTACAAAGAATAAGAAGATTGTGTTTCCTACTGAGGTCGCTATTGGGAATAGCGACCTTAGTACCTCAGTTTTAAATTTTTTAGGAAAACTCTTTGGGAGCGTTTGGTACACGGATTGGAAAATTCCTATGAATAAAAATATTACCGGGAATGTGAGAGTGAGAATAAAGATTTCCGGGAATGTTGTATTATCGCGTTTGGTATAGTACATTGCATTCCCGGGAATCCTTTATTATTATAACTTTTTATTCTAGTTTTTTTGGTTTTTTTTTAATTGTTTGTTATGGAAATCACATGAGAATGCTGAAATCACATGAGAATGCTGAAATCCCATGATTTTAGGAAGGAATATATTTTTTTATTCTATATTTTTTGGTTATTTTATTGTTTGTTATGAAATTTTCATGGGAATCCTCAAATCCCACGTTTTTTTGGGGGGAATGGATATCCTTCCCAACAAAGGATTTTGATTCCCTTGGGAATCTGTCATTCCTTCCAAAACTATGCTTGCCACATACCAAACAATATAATCTAAGAGGGAATATGAGATTCTCTTGCACATTCCCACTTACCAAACGCCCCCTTTAGGAATTGCTAAGTGTCAATAGTGAGCGATAGATGAAAACCTAAACTTCAAAAAATAAATGGTCATGATTCAGTAAAGAATTAATACGATCGGTAGATGAATGGTTGCATCTCCATATGACTAACTATCTTTTATACTGTAACTAGTATTATACACGTGCGTTGCACGTGGAAAAAATGAGGAGGAGGGAATGAAAAGGACAAAAAAAATCTAGTATTATACACGTGCGTTGCACGTGGGAAAAATGGGGAGGGGGAATGAAAAGGACAAAAAAAAAGTCTACCAGTACGTGCGCTGCACGTGTTGACAAAATGACAAATATTTACAAATGACACTAAGCCCTTCTCCCATTAGAGATACTAGTATTATACACGTGCACACGTGCACGTGGAAAAAATTGAAGGATCATGAAAAGGGTAAGAAGAAAATAATTTCCAAACCGATACACTTTCGAAAATATTTACAAAACAGGTCTACGTTCGAAAATATTGTCCCAAGTTAGTCCATAATTAAAAAGAAAATAATTTTCAAACTGATCCACCTTCGGAAATATTTACCAAACAGGTCCACTTTCGAAAATATTTACCAAAGTAACGCACGGGTTGGGTTACTGACGCCGTTACTGACTAAGGGGTTCTCCCATTATAGTAGTAGAGAGTAGAGATTAGAGATTAGAGATAATCAGAGAGTTGAACTTTTTTATTTAAAAAAAAAACTGAAAATAATTAGAGAGTTGAGTTATGTTCAAATACAAACTATGAAATCATTGACCCTACAACAACTTCGGAGTAGTGGAGTAGTAGCAGACCTTTCACAAGGTTATATAAGTGGAGGACGATAGTCTAATTACACACATTTAAAACGCTTACTCAGTTGAAGACTTCAAATTGTACCAATCAGTTACTTAAGTGTAACTTGCCTGCATTGCACAGCTAAATAATTTGTAGTTATAGCAGTAAAGATTTTGGATGCTGTTGCCGCTAAATTTGGTGTGGGGGCACACAGATAGAACTTGTGGATTCTTGGGGAAACTGAATAGAAAAACCTGTGTACCTGTTCCGTCGGACGTCGATCGTCGCTCCGCCGTGCACCTGCAAAAAGTGCGAGACACCGGGGTTGTTCCCGGCGACGCACCCTCCGACGCTCAAGTCAGTAATCTAAGAAGACTATGAATGAGCACAAAAACTGGTGAAGAGTTGATTACCTCTTAATGGAGATGGGTGGGGGGTATTTATAGGCGTCTTAGGGAACGTATTAGGAATGTAATCCCTGTGATCTGATATGGAATATTCTTCCTGTGAACAGATTAGGAATGTAATCTGATAAGGTATATTCCCTGTAATCAGATAAAGGATTTAATCCCAAATCCCGGTGAAAGGATAGACACGAATCAGGGCCGTTGATTAATATTAATCAGGAACCCTAATTCATATTCCCTGTAATCAGATAAAGGATTTAATCCCAAATCCCGGTGAAAGGATAGACACGAATCAGGACCGTTGATTAATATTAATCAGGAACCCTAATTCTATCCCTTCTGAGCTGGGTTTGCTGCGGGTTGAAACCCGTACCCGATTAAGGTGGATCCGTTCGCGGGTAAGTGGATTTTCGGGGAAGATAACCAGTACCCGCTTCAGACCCGTCAGAAGGTGAAATTACCGCTCTACCCCTGTGCCTCAAGATTCGTGATCCATCTGGACGGTTCCGATTTAACCCCATTTTTAGCCATATCAGATGCAAATACATGTTAGAACTTGAATATCATAAAATAGAAAATTCTTATTAATCTTTGTGAAGAAGTACAATTACTCTGTAACAAACCAAACAAAACCGAGCCGAAGCCGGGCGCGCGTGTCTGTAACTTTGGGTAGGTCCTCTTTCCACTACACGTTAGTGGTAACTCCAAGGCTATGCCCTTTAGTCTATTTCTTTAGCTTATATACTAAAGAAATCTTTCTCAACTTTCGATGTGGGACTATCCATTTTTTCCAAATTTTCAAGTTAGTACATTTCGAGTACCCAACTTTGGACCAACATTTTTCATTCATACGGAATCCGTTTTTGGCAAATAAGTACATTATGGAATAGTACTCGACGAGAGGAACACAATCCAATCACTTTCCGGTGCCTCCGATGGTTGACGCACATCGAAATCAGACCCGAAAAATATGCCAAAAATATTTCCAACAATACGCAGCGTATATCTTGCTACACAACTTCCTAAAGTTTAACTAGCTTTTGCTTGCAATTTGACCAGATTTATGCAGGGCTTATTTACTGAAAAAACATTAATGTCACCACTGAGTTGTAGATCAGATGAATTTGGATTGGGTAAAGGAATATCTCATATTCGAGGTTACACTGCGTCGCAGTCTTTATCAATAAAAAAACAAAAAACTTCAATGTCATGATTAATGGCATTTGTGATGGGGCACTCTATCCAAAGATTTTGAAGCCCACATGATGGAATAGGACAGGAACCTTCCTATTACAAACAATGGTGATCAGAGACTGATATAGAGCTGCAGTAGTTCAAAGCAAGAGCATAAGTGGTGACTGCACCGATGATAAGAGTTGGCATTCTAAGAGTGGCCAATTGTAACGGATTTGTTCTCTATGAATCGTTCAATTAATTCTCAGCAGTTGCATGGATAACCTTTGTTGGGATTACCAAACAATGATGATCAGAGACTGATATACAGCTGCAGTAGTTCAAAGTAAGAGCATAGGTTGTGACTGCACGGATGATCGAGTTGTCACTCAAAGAGTGGCCAGTGTACTGGATTTGTTGTCTGCGAATCCTTCAATTAATACCCAGTAGCTGTAGTCATGTAAGACCTGTCTATTGTATTCAATTCGTTTGTTAATGCATGGCTGGAGTCTTTTGACTCCATCTGTATCATCAAAAAAAAAATACTCAGTAGCTGTATGGATTTTTATTTTTATTTTTTTTTAGAGAAAAAGTCAAATACACCCACTCTGTTTCATTAATAAAAAAAAAAAATTTTTTTTGATGAATCGGATAGAGTCTCTCGACTCCAGTCACACCAAAACGAATATATATAAATAAATCAAAAGTAATAAACAGGACTAAGCTTACAAGAAGTAAACCCCTCAATAGACTCATAATTACAAACGAGAGAAAATAGCAAATAGACCAAAGAGACAATAAAAAAGAAAAAACAGTCCAGGATAAGGGGAGGGGCGTTGCTGGGGGCTGCCACGGGGCGTAAGATGCGACGAGCGAAGTAGAATGCATGCAGGGCAGTGAAGCCAACAAACGTAGCAGACCAACGCATGACGAGCCGCAGGAATGGACGACCAACTCGAACAAGAGGGGGCTAGGATGGGGACGCGACAGTGAAGTCCAGAGAGACGTCAGTGAAAACGCAAGGCCTCATAACCATCTGACCAACGGGGAGCAATACAGCCCGGGGACAGCGAGGACCCCTGAGGAATGCACTTAAATGGATTTGCACACAGTCCCAAATGCCTCAAACCATTCATTAATAAAAAATTAACAAACCAAATTCAAAGTATTGGACCAAAATACAAACTATAAACCGAAAATAAAATATGAAGCAACATTACCAGTACAAATAACAAGTGGTCCCTCCAACAAAATCATGTAGGTTGGACCATCAAACCGATAGTCTTCAACAAATGCATCCTGTATGGATTCATTGGACAAACCTTTGTTGGGATTGAATGGATTCAATACAAACTAGGAGTGGCAACCGATCCGAGTGGGCTAGTCCGGGCCGCAGCCCGCCGGGTCCAATCTTATAGCAGGTCGTGCCAGTCCAGACTGCATTTGGGACCAGGTCGGTCCCGAAGATGGGATACCCCAGCCTGGACCAGGCCCTGAGCCTGGGCATCCCGGTTCCGGTCCGGTCCAGGCATTTTTTTCAATATTACTTGTTTAAATTTTTTCTCCCTTTCTCTTAACATATAAAATAGATTTAAAAAATATATAATATTGTAGAAATTTTCAATGTACAAGAATCATATTTAAAAATATATGTATTATTTTTCTCAATTCTTGAAGTTTGGAATGATTTACAAGGGTTAAAAAAAAACATGTAATACGTACAAACTACATGTAATTTATAGAATTTCATATTTTTGGTGTTTCCTAAATTACCTAAACAAAAACTAGTCGTTTATGACCATTTATAGCCGTTGGGGGGTATAATAGTAATCTAGGGTTTAATTTAAAAAAACAAAGGAAAAAAAAACTCCAATAGCCGGTCGGGTGGGCCAACCATTGAACCCACCGTGTGGCCCAGATCAGTCAGGTCTGGTTTGGGTCAAGCCTGGGCGGGCCCTGTCCCAAAGTGGTCCTGTTCAAAATTGGGCCACTTTGGGTTTTTTCTAAACCGGATAGCCTAAGGGCAGTTCGGTTCGGTTCGGTTCGAGCCTGAACTGGGCCGGTCCAGGCGGTTTTCGGGCTGGCCCAACCCAGTTAACACCCCTACAATATACAAGCACAATGGAATGGATTCAATATACAATCACAATGGAGAAAAGGAGCAAGCAGTAGCAGTAGGCAGTAGCAATATCAAAGCAATAGCAACAGCATGCAGCAGTAGCAGGACTTGACAGTCGACTACAATAATTTGCAGTCTACTGCAATGTTGTTGGGTTGCTCTCGACCAAAAAAGCAGTCGACTGCCAGGAGGGCAGTTGACCACAACCTACGGCAGCTCCTCTGACTTCCTCGATTCTCAAAGCAGTCGCTGCAACTATATGCAGTCGATTGCAATAGCGCCAGAATAAGGATATAGATCTACAACTGATATCTATTTCATTGTAATCCTATATATATGTATGTTGTACAATTATTAGGGCAATTTTCAACACCTAGAGAGAGTTTGGGCTATTGTTCTTGAGAGATTAGAGAGGAGATAAATCATACACTTTAAGGGTGAGATCTTAAGTGCTGTAAACCTGTTTTTCTTAATATTCTATAACGGAAATCACATGAGTACCCCTGCGTGGGGAAGTAGCCATTGCGCTGGGTGGACATCGATACAAAAAATCTCGTGTTTGCAGGTTGTTGGCTGCGTTTATTTTTGTTTCTTTTATTTCAATTACTTGTTTGCATCTTAGATTAGGTATTTGACTCAACAAAATGGTATCAGAGCACCATGTTGGTTTGAGATGGGTGACAAAGGGGAAATCAAAAGGTTTGAGGGAACCGAGTTCTCGATGTGGAAATTCCATATGATAACGTACATCCGACAGAAAGATCTAGATGATCCATTATTTAGCACGAAGCCAGAAGCAGCAAAGGTAGATCCGGTTGCATTGGTGGCTTAGAACTATTGGGATCAGAAGGCGCTTTGGCAAATTCAGTTGGGGTTGTGTACGAAAATACTATTCCATGTTGAGAAGGCACAGGCTGCTAATGAGGCAATGAAGATTATTTTTTTGAAGAAAAAGGTGGAATATGGCCACCCTGTTTCATTAATAAGAAATTAACCAAACAAACCCAACATACTAGGTCAAATTACAAACTACAGACAAAAAAAAGAACATAAAGCGACATGACCAGTACATATAATCCACTCTCACTCTAAACACCCTTAGAGGGTGGGTCAACAAACGGCTAGGTCGAAACCGGCAGCTTGTCCCCGACCTACTCCAGTAATGTTCTGGACCCCGTCTTGGGCCCAGTCACACAGCGAGCACCAACTAATTGTATGTCCATCAAGTAAGCTTTGTGCACCCACCTCCACGGCACGCGCACACCCACCTGAAGCGAATCACGCAGGATTTGGAACTTCGCCGCTCCTATCCTTCTTCCTCACCAAAGCAATTTCACACTTGGCCCAATCAGAGTCACAACCAAAAGGAGAGCCGTGAAGAGGGTACTCACCTCTGTCACGCTTTAGCTGTCACTAGCGATTTCTCACCAAACAAAACACTCGCTCACCCTAACCACAGACACAGACAAAGAGAGAGCCGTGAAGAGGATATCTTCGCCTCTCACACACTTTTACTCTCTCTAGTGATTTCTCACAAACACTAACAGACACCTGCAAAGATTAGTGAGAAACAACATCTTCACTATCTCACTATCTCACTCTCACTCTCTCACGGTAAACCCGAAACAATCACAACTAACTGAAACATCACTTTCCCTTCTCGCCCCTACGGGCGATGGACGTTGTAGATTGTAGGTTCACTAGTGAGGGCGTAGTGGCGGCGCTGTTGCGAATCCTGTGACAGTTGGTTAACGGATGTCGAATTTAGGGTGCAACTTTCACACTACCAACAAAAAACAAATACATCACATCTACAATTTCTTCAGCACACCTCATGGGGGGACCCCGTCTGCGGGCCCAAGCCCCACCTTGTGCTGTAACGATACGCACCTCATGGGTGGACCCCGTTTTCAGGCCCTAGCCCCACAACCGTGCTGCACATCATACTTCATACCTAGACAACACCGATCCCAGGCACCTCCTCCACTCCTTCCTCACTAACAAAAACCGCTGACGTCTCTAATTCCGGCATTACAATCACACGTACTCTCTCTTCTTCGCATACACAACCAGCATCTCAACATCCAAATCGCAGTTACAGATCACCGCGGTTGGCGTTGAGTGCAAGGACATGGTGGTGGTAGCGATGATGCCGCAACCGGTGCCGAAGAAGGAGACAACAATGACGCACAGTGGTGGATGGGTGAACTCCTCTTTCCTTCGACGCATAGCTATGTCCCCGTCACATGAGCAGCCCCGGTCAGCGCCTGGTTGCCGTCGACCTCGACCTCAGTCTCGATCAGTGGAGATGGAGGAGGTCGATCGGTGGAGAGGGAGGAGCTCGGAAGGGGGAGGGGGGCGATCGCGCGGAGAGGGAGGAAATCGAACGAGAGGGAGGAGATCGGTGGAGCGCAAGAGAACCGGATCTGGGCCCGTTCATAGCTCGTCGGTGGAGGGAGGGGCTGATCGGGATCTGGGCCCGTTCTGAGCCATCGGTAGAGCGACAGGACTGTGAAGTCGCGATGGGAAGGAGATGAACTAGAAGGAGGGTCGCTGGCTTTCCTTGCGACGGGGCGGCGGCGACGAGCCCAAGCCGCCGCCCCCCACCAAGCTTAGATCTTGGTTAGTTTTGGGGGTTTTTATGAGGGTTAGTTTCTCACTCTAGACTTTTCTGGAGAGAGAAACTCTAAGGTAGGATTGAGTTTGTTAGCAATGAAGATTCTTACGGATATGTATGAGAAACCGTTCGCATCGAACCAGATTCTGCATTTCAAGAAGTTAGTCAACATGAAGTTGTCAGAGAGAGGTTCAGTAGCGGAGCATAAGAATAATTTATGTATGGTATACAATCAATACACTACAAAACATTAGGGATAACCCGACAAAACTATCCCGACGCTTGGGCAGTCTCACTGGGGTTTCCCGGCATTTTCCAAATGCCAGCGGGGTGTCCATTATACCCGGCGCCGGCGTATAGTAGTATAAAACCCAAAAATCCCTTGCCCTAGATCACTCAATTCCCAAGTATTCCCTCTTTCAATCTCTCTTTCCATTTCTCCCACTCACCCTGTCGAAGCCATCTGTAACGGCCCATTTTTTTTTAATACCAAAGTCAATTCTTTCAATTTCTATATCACTTTAAATATAAACTAAGATCGTTATAGTTCAAAGAAAATTTTGGCAGAGTTTCCCCTGAAATTTCTGTCCCGAAACATAAAAAGCTTACGGAATTTTGCTCTAGATTTCGTAGCTCACATCACAGGCAATAATATCATGGGCTCCTCAGGCCAAAATGAGCAGAATCACACGGGCAAAATAATATTATGCTCTGGGGGCCAAATTCATAATAGAATATCAAATATCAATTAAAAACCATAAATTTCTTTGAAAACGAGGTAAACTTTTTAGAAAAATCTTTATAAAACATACCACAGGGCCCGGTACTCCACAACGAGATGGGTACGGGTCACAAACATATCGTACCACTCCGCACTATACTCATCATCATCATCTACATGCTTATACATTCAAAATACAATTTAAACCATAAATTCCACTATTCACACAACTGAACTTATACATAAAATTTAAAGTAAAAGACTTCACTCAACGAAATCTACGCCTCACCTCTGCACTGTTGAGGACCTGTAACAGTAGGGGCCTAGGGTAGTCCGGAGACTCCCTAAACCCCCAGACACTAAGGGGTTAGCCATTTCTGGTGTGAGTATAATTCACTAGTCTAGTAAATAAACCATACTATATAAAGAAAATAAATTAAACTTACAAATACCAAGGTAAGAAGATTCAACCTGAATCTGAATATTAAAGCATCAAGAATACGACTTTATATCAAGTACTCGGCAGATCTGCATCCATCTATATATATATCCATAACTTCACACCCTTCACTAAATGCATCATATTAATGTATAACTATATATATATATATATATATATATATATATATATATATATATATATATATATATATATATATATATATATACAACTCCTTCAATTCACACTCAATTACAAAGCAGCATATTAATTCACATTCCATTACTTTTCAGTTTGAAATCTCCAACACAAATACTCATCTTTTCACAATAACCATCACCTCATCATTCCTTTATTTTCATAAATAATCACATAAGGTCACTGCCACTTTTCTTCATACTTATTTACCCACGCACTTCATTTACCATTCATTTGCATCTACGAACTCACGACTCATATTTTTTTCATACTCATTTTCATTCATAAACATTTTCTTTCTCATTCTCATATTACATAACACCACATTCATTTATTTCTTAAAATACATATCATCACATCTCGCAATACATCACTCTTACTCTCATCATACATTACAACTATCTTCTTTACACTCTCAATACATCATCATACTCATCATCAAACTTATCCTGGTTATAGCTTTCATTTTCCCTTATAACACATATTTCAATTTACTTCACTTTTTATTTCCAACCCGCAATACGGGCATCATATTAACAACTCACCCATTCATCCTGAAAGTTGTGCCGAAGCAGGTAGTTCCCACCATTTCCACGAAAATAGCAAACGAGTAGTTCCTCGACACACTTCCAAGGTACAACAACCTCATAACACAACATATTTTTCTTTAATAATCATTTTCGTGACCACTCTCGTATTATATCAACACTATCATTTATAAGATGCATAATGCATTCTCTCTCTACTTTCCGTATTCATTCTCATAACACAATTTCTTTATCCTTAATTCATAATACACTTGCTTTCTCCACTTCCTCATATTCATTTTATGTCCTATGCTATTGTCACTTTCTCATTTTCATTTCACAGCACAAGGTATTCTACTTTTCATTTTCCATCTCATAATACAATTCACATTAACTCTCATTCTTTTTAGATAATACACTGCACCCCAAACATAGTTTGGGTAATATACACCGCACTCCAAAGCCGATAGCTTGGGTAATCATCACTGCACCCCAAGTAGAACTTGGGTGATAACTCATCACGTCTTAAGCCAATAGCTCAATTATTAATTTACTTATTCATTTCCACCCATACACTTACTTCACCATTTCATTTCATTTTACACCAAGTACTTTCTTCTCTTTCTCATTCACATTTCATATCATATTCATTTTACCCCAAGTCTATCCTGGAGTATCAATTCTCTCTCAGGTCTATCTTGAGGTATCAACTCTCTCTCCGGTCTATCCAGAGGTATTTGTTCTCCCAGGTCTATCCTGGGGTGTCAACTCTCTCTCAGGTCTACCCTGAGGTATCATCTCTCTCTCCGGTCTATCCGGAGGTATCTGCTCTCCCAGGTCTATTCTGGGGTATCAACACTCTCTCAGGTCTACCCTGAGGTATCATCTCTCTCTCCGGTCTATCCAGAGGTATCTGCTCTCCCAGGTCTATCCTGGGGTATCAACTCTCTCTCAGGTCTACCCTGAGGTATCATCTCTCTCTCCGGTCTATCCGGAGGTATCTACTCTGTCAGGTCTATCCTGGGGTATCAACTCTCTCTCAGGTCTACCCTGAGGTATCATCTCTCTCTCCGATCTATCCGGAGGTATCTGCTCTCCCAGGTCTATCCTGAGGTATCAACTCTCTCTCAGGTCTACCCTGAGGTATCATCTTTCTCTCCGGTCTATCCGGAGGTATCTGCTCTCCCAGGTCTATCCTGGGGTATCATCTCTTTTTCAGGTATACCCTGAGGTATCATCTCTCTCTCCGGTGTATCCGGAGGTATCTGCTCTGGTCAACCGAAACTATTGCTATTAACATTTTCTTTTCATATTTTCATCTCTTTTTTTCATCATAGCATCTCATCTTTTATTTGAACTTACTAACATATAAACCATGATCCCCATCTCACTTACCCTTTTAATGCACCACATATAAGAAATATTACTGTAATTAACATACAAAAATCATCACATCATATTATTGCACGTCACAACTGTACTGTACTATTATTTTATCATTACCTCACACATCATGAGTATACCATACTATTTATTATCTCATTATCACATGTTTGCGTACGCCCAGTAGATCAACACATCACAACATCATATATATATATATACACACACAATACGTTACCATCACACTGGATATTCAAAATCACATCAATTCACCATATACCGACATCCTTATATAAATATAACTCATCCCCGTATATATATAACTAATCCATCATCTATAAATTTATATCAATACACAAGAGACACGAGTAATTAATCGTCATATTGCACACCAACACCGAGCACTAATTCCCATATATACATACACCTTATTCCGTAATTCATACCAATCATTCAGATTATACTAAGATTTTATTAAAACAACAGATACGCAAATATATTCATACTCACCTAACAGCCCGGGAAGACTCGAAGCATTACTTCTCCATCCCGCACCCGAAGCCGTTAACATTTCCTATTATCAAGTTTCAAAGCAATTAAGGCTCAAAACATCCAAATCAACCACAGAAAATAATAACACTATTCCAAATATCACACAAGCGTTTATTGAACGCCTGGGATACACACGTGCATTGCACGTAATATTCGAGTTCCGACAAGATTCTTATTTTCAAATAATTACTAAAAGCACTACCAAATTATTCTAATAGTCCAACTATAATTTCTACTACCATACGAGAATTAATTCTTACATGTATAATTCTCTTTTACAAACCCAAAACCCTAATTTGTTAACAACTTGCAAACTCTCTAAGAATCTGCTAATTTCTCGCATCTACCATTCCCAACATCTCTTAATCGTCCTATCATAATATTCCTACTCAATAGAAATTAACCACACTTAATTTTATACAATAAAATAAAATAGGGTATACCTTCCCGAAGCCCTCTCCCAAAACCCGACGCTACCACGAGCTAGAGCACCCTCCAATTAGCCATCCCCTCAAATTAATTTGAAAATCATGAAGTATGTGGGTGGATTTGAGCGGGGAAGAGATCGGCCGAATGGGTTTCGGCGCTCTGGTTTCGGTCGGGAAAAACAGAAGAAGAAAAAGGGGAGGAGAGGGGAATGGGGGGGGGGGGGGGTTGTATTACAAATAGGCCCCCAGATCTTCAAAATATTTCAAATAAACCCCCACTCTATACTTTCATACTACGAGCAGTACAAAATGCATCAAAATTATCTCATATTAATCTAACAAAATTATAAAATAAAAATAAACAATATTTCTTCATATAAATCTCAACTCTTAACTCTAATATGTCAATAACACTCATCTAACACAAATATCCATACCAATATCAATCTATATAATAAAACACAAAGAAAGCTATCAAGTGGCTCTCCTTCAATTCCCAAAAAATTAAAGGCCTAGATCTAACTTCACAAAACATATTTTCCCCCCAAAACTCAAATTCAAATCTCCCACCCAAAACAACTCCTACATTTATTTATTTATTTATTTATTTATTTATTTATTTATTTATTCTCTCTCTCCCTCCCTTTTCTATTTTTAAAAATAAAAAAACTAAAAAACTAAAAAAATTAAAAATTTATAAACTTTAAAAATAATTCAAAAAAAATCAAAAAATCATATAATATTTGCTCTATGTTTGCTACTTCAATTAATTTGCTGGACCTCCAAAACTATTTTATATAATCAAACAAGGTGCACCGTTCCGAAGACGTGCCGTAGGCACGTGTCAACGGGCAAACCTAGTATTTAAATAAAATATATCAAAAATAATTTTCACCACTCCAAATATATAAAAACAGGTATTTTCGGTATTTTACAAATTCGAGGTGTTACACCATCACTGTTCACCTTTCCCGTCGTCGTCCCTGTCGTTGTCCCTCACTCTATCTCCAAATCCCCACCCCCTAATCCATTTCCTCCCTCTCTCTATCCCGCGCGCCTCCACCCGTCATCATCCCGACACTCCGACGACGCCCGTCACCCCTTCTCTCTCCTTCACAGCTGACGATTGTCACTCCACTCTTTCTCCTTCGCCCACTCGCCGCCGCCGGTGACCCCGTCTCTCTCTCTCTCTCATCTTCTTTTTGCGAGCTAGGGTTTCTTCTTCCGTTTCGAATGCCAATTGTTCGATCACGCCTTATACTTTAATCGATTTAAGTTTTTGATTAATGGCTATAATTATTAGTTTCGTTTGAATTAATTGTTGTAATTATTAGTTCTTGAGAGAAAATAGCAAACTAGGTTCATGTTACTTGCAAGATATAGATGTTATATTCCTAAAATACGACCGGAAGCTCGAAGCTTATTTCAGAATCTTGGGGTTTAAAAATTGAAAGAAATAATCACCATTAGCAAGTGAAACCCACAGGCCTGGCCCTGGGGCAGGGCCCAGAGGGCGACCGCCCTGGGCCCCCAAAATTTGGGGCCCATTTTTTATAACTTTTCAAAAAAAAAAACAGTTTTAAGTTATAAATTTTTTTGCATTAAGACTCCAAGAGTCTCAACTGTCCAAACTCCAAATTCAACAATAAATGCGTTGAATAATGACATGTTGTAACTTGGTATTTGGTATTTGATAATTATGGTTCTTGCCTTCTTCGTTCTTGAGCTATTTGGTAGTTGGTACTTGTTTTTAATATATATATGCTGGAATATTTATTTTTTAAATATTCTTGTTAACTGGTAGTGGTAGGTTCTCACTCTCAGCACATTTTTACTTATTTTAACAGTATGCTTCTGGTGATACTTCATCCATTAGTCTGGGATCTGGATAAAGAGTAGAATGTTTGTTCAATTTCGATATCTCAAGACAGCAACATATCAGCTGTGGTAATTTTTTTAAAAAAATTCAAAAAAAAAATTATTTGAATATCTCTTCTAATCGTTGATGAAAATTATCTTCTGCTATATACCTTGGATTGTTTCACCTTTACTGTTTTTGACTAGTGCTACCACTGTTCAATAAGAATCATTTATCACCCTAATTTAACTTATTCTAATAGTAACACGGGAATGATCATCTATGAGATGTGGACATGCATTGTTATTGTTACAAAGAGAGAACTTTTGTCTCCTAATATAAGGGGACTACAACCAAGCTAAGCCATGAGTACAACAAAGCAGCTCGGGCACTGTTGCCTATAGCAGGAGCTGACTTTATGTGTTGAACTCCTGGGTGGGAGGCTGGGAGCTTTTTAAAGAAGTTGTCTGTATCAGTATAAGAATGAATGTTTCAATGCCTCAGTTTTATAAAAATGAATATTTCAATTACTAAAAAAATGACCTCATAATCTTTGTTCGCCCTAGGTCTCTAAATTGTCAGGATAGGCCCTGGAAACCCATTGCAAAGCTTGATGTGAATAGGATAGTGGCAATACACTATTTAAGTCAGAGACATAAGTCATTTATTTATTTATTCGGATTGTATCGTAGGCCAGGTCTTAATTTGGGATCTCTCAACTCATGGAACAAGATGGGACCGAGATTGCCCATGTATTTATACAATCACCTAAATTTGAGTGTTTTCAAGGTGTTAACTTTGTCTAAAACAATTTATGTGCATATCTTCATGAATCTCATACCCCATTTATCCTTCTAGATTCGAGATTGATTCCATATCTAATTCTGATATATGGTTTGTAGGCGACGAAGGATTTGGGGTTTGAATTGCCACCTCCTTGGGCAATATGCAGTTGGGATGCTCTTCTGGCCAACTAGTTAGAGTCGTAGACAAGAAAGCAAAGTTGTTTTCACAAAAGTATCATTGAATTTGTCTAAAGTTTTTGTTGAATAGTTGTTTTTTATACTTTTTCCTCCTCTTTTTACCATAGGATATTCTATCATGTTAATTTTGACTACTACTAAGTTTTTGTTACGAGGAATCTATGGTTTTGCTCTGTACTACTGATGTAGCAATCAGGGAGAATTATGTAATTGAAGTTTAATTCTCCCGTATTTTAATGTAGTTTTATTGTTTTGAAAAATAAGTGTGACACAATCCCCATTTTACTATTTCTTTTAAGCATTAGTTTTAATTGCTGATCAGTTTATTTTTAGGCGGTTAATGATACTACACGACAAGACTTAGTAATATTATCATTTTTCTAATAACGTACGAAGTATGCTGGACTGTAGTTTTATGAGGTTGGTGCCGACAGAAAGACATGAGAGAATCGGTGTCATTTGCTTTTTTCCATTATAATAACATGCGATGTATGTATATTTGTAGATTTTGTCTATCAAGATTTAGGTGTCTTTGCTCTCTTGATCTGGTGTCACGCCCCGCTTCCCGCTATACGAAAATACAGGCACGCAACTGAGGCCCAGCGAATAATATACATCATCTATAAGTTGTACAATTATAAACTCAACAAGATATTAATAACACATTCACGCAGACAAATATAATGATCACATGAGCTGGAAATAGAATAACCATAATCTGGATATTACATCAACATCGGGTCAAGATGCCCGGGAATACAAGGTGTCAGAATTAAAGCAGTACGATAAGCAGTTCGCTATAACAACTAGATAAGATAGCGACTGAAAGAAAAACAACATGAAGTAGTAACAAAGCATCAACGATCGTCTAGAAAGTCTGTTCTGCGGGTCCATCGGCACCTGTATAATTATCAACTCGAAGAAAAATAGAAAAAGTACCCGTTAGAGCAAGTTTCGGGCAGCAAGTAGCAACAAGCAGTAAAAGGGATAATATAACAAGATATAACATGGAAGAAACAAGAAGTAGAAGTACAAATACAATATGGAAGTAAACAAGGAACTGAGACAATATGATCATGTAACTAATAACCGTAAACTAGTGTAATCAAGACTTCAAAATATAATCAATTGATAACCAAGTCACAGTTAATCAATAATCATGTAATCAAGAATCGAGAGTCATGTAATGAAGAGTCATATAATTGAGAATCATGTGATCAGGAATCAAGAGTCATGTAATCAAGAATCATATAATCAAGAATCATGCTTAGTGAAAATTTCGAGTTTATCTATTTTATTAACTTATCTAATGCACGCAATCCTGTATCCCATACCACAAGTTCGGTGCATATCAATCATGTGACGTTTAGACTTAAGTAGTAAATTCTATAGGATTATGTACTTGAGTCTTCCAGTGATAGTATCAAGGCATGTAATCATGAATCATGTAATCGAGAATTATGTAATCAAGATGTCACGCCCCGCTTCCCGGAATACGGGATCACAGGCACGTAACTGAGGCCCAGCGAATGATATAAGTATGCCAACTCATATCATCCATAAGCTGTACCAGTCTTAACTCAACAATATATGAAAAATGAATCACAACCACGCAGCAAAACATAATCACATAAACGATAATGAAATTCAATAACCAAATCTGAAACACAAGAACTTACCAAATAGCTCGATAGGCTCCAGCTCCAATCGTAGAGAACTGCTCACCAATGCCTTCTGAAAATTCTCCTTGTACACCTGTACTTGTTCATCTAAAAAGAAGGAATAATTTGTCCTTAGAGCAAGTCGTGGACATGCAAGTGGAGAAACAGTGAAACAATGGCAATAAAGGTATAACAATGAATTCAACTGAACGATGAAGTCGATAGTATTGAACAGTGTAAAACAGATAACAATATAATATGCATTAAATACGATTTACCACGATAACGATAAACAATACCAATAATGGCAATAATAATGGGAACACTGTTCATTAAGATAACAATATGCAATGATGATGTGAGGAGAGCCTTAGGTCTATTATTCATTTTTAAATCCTAGCTAATGCACGTACTACTGTGTCCCATGTGTGCCGTACCACAGGTTCGATGCATACAATCAATTTCGTTTAGATTAAGGTGGTAGATTCTATAGTTCATGTACTAGGAATGATGACGATAGCGATAAACACGGGACATGTGTAATTTCTTACACGATGCCGATAACGATAAAACACGGGACATGTGTAATTTCTTACACGATGCCGATAACGATAAAACACGGGACATGTGTAATTTCTTACACGATGCCGATAACGATAAAACACTGGCCATCATCCGAGTACACTTACTATATTGTCAACTACCCTAATCAACCCTTAACCCCGGCTTTGATTTATTCAGTTAACACACATTAATGCAATTAATAAAGGGCGCTAGAAAAAGGTGACAACAACCCTAGGATCATGCAATACACTATATACAATTAAATACACTAAATATAACATTATAAACACAATTGTACATTATAAAGCATAGAATCCCAATTCTGGACAGCAGTAGGTTGCTGTACCAAAATCAGTATTCCCGTTGCTACAGGACAGCAACTATGGATCCGTCAGGTGGTCTAGAAACTAGACTCCCACCCGGTTCCAACGCATACTTAAAAGCTACGTTCTGACAACGGTAGCTATGTGAAACTCAATGATCTTTATAAGTTTAAGTTTCTGGCTGGGTGTAGATGTTGTCTAATTTTAATTGTAAAGACAGTAAATAAATATTATAAAAATCAGTAAAAATACTTTTTAACACCCTAAACATGTTATTTTCAAATCTGGAATTTATCTTGGCCATATATGATTAATAGTTCACTTAATTCATTAGCCTAAGCTATTATGTACGTGAATCTGGAATTTACAGCGCAGCTGTGGTAAAAAGTTCATAACTGGAGCAGTATAACTCCGAATTCGAAAGTTTTGGTGTCTATCGACATCTAGACAGATAGGGATACGATTTACTTTCAGGGAGTTTCTGATTTTAATGAAGTCTTCTAGGTCTAAACAGCATGTTAAGGTTCAGATTAGCGTAATTTTCTGAATAGTCTATATGTTCATTTTAAGTAAAATGGTAAAAATAAGATTTAATCATAGTAAATTGGAGTTTAATTACTTCTAATCGCAGCGAAGCAACCTTAGGTGAACATGGTATTAATATAGGTGAGGTCTAACATTTTAATAATTCCAATTCAACAATTAGCAATAACAATCACATTAACGATCAACAAATTTCTACAATCTAACATAGCTATTTGTCATTTAATTTCATGATATGAAATGTGTCTACAATTCCCTATTTTTATAATCAATACCTGTAACTATATGGTGTATGAACATCTCTATACTTTAGAGGCAAAAAGATGGCACGATGTCGAGACTACCACTTGGATTCGCTCGTGTAAATCCGTGGCATCTCGACGATTGATACAATAATATTTTATGATTTTAAAATAAGATCCACTTGCGGAATTTCAACAATATTTATCGAATATGATACAAAAAAAAAATACATTCGATAGAAGTGACTTGCCTTTAGGACGAAGAATCCGAACACGAACCAATACGGGATGCAAATCCCGAGAGACGAGGCACTAGCACGGACACGCGCACGTACTTGACACGCACAAACACCCACACAAGATCGGATCCGGAGCGGATCTTGATGGAAGACCAAGATCGAGACAATCGAACGGCTGGATCTGCTTCAATCCGAGTTGAAGATCAAGATTGGATGGACGGCTGAGGTCTGATCTGATGTAGGAGATCAGATCTGATCAGGATTAGATCTTGATCGAATCCGACGGTCCAGATTAAATCTCCCACTCCTTTCTTCCCTCCTGCTTCTTCTTCCTTCTTCTTCTTCCTTCTTTTACTAAAACAGAGAATGAGAGGGGGAGTAGCGCCGGCGACCAGGGGGTCAGGCGGCGGCACAGCGGCATGGAGGGTTGCCGGCGACGGCTGACGGTGCAAGACGGACAGCGTGGAGCGCCGGGGGTACTCCCGTAGGTGGCTGCGGAGAGCAGCGCGACGGAGGCGCGCTGTGGAGAGGCGATGCGGGGAATAGTCGAAGAGTCGGGAATTGGGTTCGAAGCAGAGTGCGGGGAAGGAGAGAGACCGCAGCGCAGGGCGAGGGCGTCGATGTGGTGGATTCGCGACGTTGGCAAGAAGACGGGGCTTCAATAGTGAGGTGAGGAGTTCGACGGGGTTGGCGGCGGTCTGAGGTGGTCAGCGCAGCGATGGGTGCACAGGAGGCCATGGCGGAATGGTGGAGAAGATGATGACGAGGGGGGTTGAAGATGGCTTTGTTGGGTTGTTTTGTTTGGTTTCGTTCTGTTGGGTTTGTTTAGTTTGGGTTTTAACCAGAGAAGGAGGAGAGAGCGCGCACAGTACGGGGGGGTTAGAGAGAATTAAGGGATTGGCTGCTATTAGGGGGTATTAAATTAGAAGTTAATTAAAATATAATAATGGGAGAGATTATAGGCCTAACAATAGAGATTTAATCGTTCAAATTCTTGGGAGTGACAGATTGTGGAGATAGTGGGGTAGTGATAATGGATAATGGGTTTAGGGGATTAAAATGGGTATTAAAATCCAATAAGAAAATATACAATTAGAGACAAATGAATAATAGATCAATAACGATATAGTAGCAACATAAATTAATTTGTGTGCATCAAATTAATACTTAAATACTACTAAGTAAAATAGAAATAGATTTCCAATTTAACAATCAATATAATAACAATATTAATAGCAACAATAACAATTTTGATATACCTAACAAAATGAGATTTGAGGTAAACAAGTTTAATAAAATCCAAATATCAATAAAATAAGATACAAATGGTTGATCACTTAGAAAATAAACATTAAAGTTAGAGTATACTACTATCCGAAGAAAATAAAATTTTCGGTTCGAAAAGATTTTAAATGGAAGGCTCAATTCGAGTTTAAAATAATGCTGAATTTATAATAAATCAAAATACGAAAAATATTCAGAAAATACATATTTAGGGAAACAGGGGTTACACAAGAAGAGTAATGCTTTAGCCACTACCAATTTTACTACCATTCTCTTCACTACCTTAGGTGGCATACTCCTATTGGAGAGTTTTCTCACCTACTCTATCTTCCCCTACCTATTGGAGTGTGCCACCTAAGGTAGTGAAGAGAAATGTAGTGAACTTGGTAGTGGATGTAGCATTACTCAATCAAGAATTGTGTAATCAAGAATCACTATTTCGGGAAATACGAGCCCCCTTCCGAATATACTCTCCTATATTGTCCATTATTAAGTTGTACCCTTATAACCCCGACTTGTTATTCTTTTATAATTAATTATGAACATGCAGTTGGTACGACTAGTGGAACGGTGTAATCAAGACAGTTAATCTAGAAAAATATCAAGGACAGTAAGAGCATCCACAGTCGTTCAATGGAAAAATTGGCAAAATGCATATTTTAGCAATGCATTTCTTCGAAATGCTGCAGTCGTTGAAAGGTAAAAAATGCATAAATTTATTTAAAAAGTAACAGACGAAACATGATGTTTCGTCTGTTAATAAAAAAAAATTTATACAGGCCGAAAGTTAAAAAATATTAATAAAAAATACGGGACGAAACATGATGTTTCGTCCCAAAGAAAATTAAAAATAAAAAAATAAAATAAAAGGAATGGGACGAAACATGATGTTTATTCCCACATGAGAATAAACATCATGTTTATGGAATAAACATCATGTTTATTCCCACATATTTTATTTGGTTTTTATATATTTTTTTAATTCGGACGAAACATCATGTTTCGTCCGATCAATTAAAAATATAATTAAATAATCCAGACGAAACATGATGTTTCGTCAGCTATAATATGCATTTTGCTATTTCGAATGCTATTTCTCTCTTTCTACTGTACACGGATTGCTAAAAAATGGCAAAATACATCACGACTGTGTGCGCTACAGTACCAAAAAAATGGCAAAAATGGCAAATAAGCAAACGACTGTGGATGCTCTAATCATGGATATGAGATATAAAACGAGTACATGTATCAAGAGTAGTTATTATAAATTATCAAGTGGTATAAAATGCATTCTATCAACCTATTATAACTATGCAAGTTATTATTACAAGAACAATAATACATTCAGTTCATTAAATATGAAAAATAACGGGTTTATATGCAAAAATGTAGAGATGAATTTTTAGACAACTTGACATATCTGCATTCAAACTCACTTTTCCGTTGTTACGGAAAAGTAAATTTGATTCCGTCAGAGATTCTAAAAAGTAGACTCTCTTCCGGTTCCAATGCATATTCACACGATACATTTTGGAGACAGTTGCTATGCGTACAAATTCATTCTTCGCTGGTTTCGATGTTTCGCGAGCATTCTAGAAATTCAGAGTTACAATACTAGAATTGCGATATCTCACAATCTATACATCGGATTGAGAAACTGTAGGATGTTCTGGCTATCTAGACTCAAAGGGCTACGATTTTCATGTACAAAGTTTTTTGATCCAGTATCGGGAACATGGTCAAATTCTCAGTACAAGAGACCGGTTAGTGATCCCGTACAGGTTCAGAAATTCACGATATGACAGTACTAAAATCGTGATATCTCACAATCTATACATCTGATTGAGAAACCGTAAGATGTTCTGGATTCGGGACTCGATGGGCTACGATTTCCATGTCGAAAATCTTCAATCCAGTATCAGGAACATGGTCGAATTCTTAGTGCAAGGTCAAGAAATTTAGAGATAGCAAGGTTGAATATTCGATATTCGATAACACGATTCGAAGTGTGTTAACGGTTCACTCTTGAGTTGATATAGCATGAAACCAGTGACTAGAATGGAATTTGACAATAAAACATGATGATAACTAGACTACTTGCCACGAGTCCAAGAAAAATACTTGTACGAGAACAAAAAGAGTGTACAAGATACTTGCCTTATAACGTGACTATTTCGGAGGTGGTGTTAACTACGGAAAGAAGAAGCGACGTCGGCAACAGACGGCGGCACAACGGCGGTAAGAATGGTGGCAAGACGGTAGCGAGCGAGTAACGGTAGCAACGGTGATGAGCGACAACAACAATGAGGAGATGGCGTGGCGTCGGGTTGTTTTTCGGGGTTCACGGGACCGTAGAAGTGGAGTCGTTGGCTCGAAGGTGGAAGGTAAAGTGGAGCTCGGGTGTTGGATTGGGCTCTCGGGTGTGAAGAAGGCAGATGAAGAATGAAGAATGAGACGTAGAGATGAGGGGTTTATGTGTTATGTGTGTGTATATATATATATAGAAAGAAAAGGAGAGACACAGCATGATGAATGCATGCATGGTGTATATATATATATATATATAATATGCATGTAAGTGCATGTATGTGTATTATTATATAGGTAGTGTAGTGTTAGGTGTAGGAGTGTGGAAAAAATGAGAAGAGTTGGGCTGTTAGAAGAAAAATGAGAGAGTTAGGTTAGAAAATAAGTATAAGAAGGAGAAGTCAGGAGTAGGAGTTAGGCTGTAGGAGAAAAATGGGAGGGAGAGATTGGCGTATGCAAAGTGGGGAAGTAGAGATTATAGGGAGGGAGAAAAAGAAGCGAGGAAGAAAATAAGGTGTAGGAGAGTTAGGTTAGCTGTTGGATTAAGAATTAAGATTAGGATTAATCAGGGTTAAATTTTGTATTTAAACTCCGATCGAAAAATCACAAAATTATGGAATTGATCAGAAAAATATTCCGGCTCTAGATAAAAAGTCCAAAGAGAAGAAAAATAAAATTGATCTGAAAATTGAAGTACAAAAATTTACGTAATAAAATACGTACAACTGGGACAGGGAGTTACATCTAGATTCTGTCTATTAAGCTTCATAATGGTAAAAAATCAACTACCTAACCCTCAAGTGCATTGATATACAATGATGTCGAAGTATATATGTGATTACCGCAATAAAAGAAAAAAAAAGACTGCAATGTGAATTAAATGGCGAAGAATCACTTATCTTAGTTACTGCATGTTAGGATTGTAATACACATAGGCACAGAGTACTTGAAGTTGGAGAAGAAGAGGAGGAGACAAGGACAACAAGAGAAGGCAACAACAACTAGACGAAGTGCAGCTGGAGAGATGCGGTCGACTGTCCTGGGGCGCACCCGACCGACCACCCGATCACAACTAGGCTGCTAGGTATCTTCAACTGTAAAGGGTTCAACAGAGAAGGGGGCGGTCGACCGGTCATGTCTCGGGTGTGGACTTTATACGTTGCGGTCGACCTACCTAGGGGTGCGGTCAACCGACAGTGACGTTGTGTGTTATTTGGGCTGCCGAGTTTAAGGCCCAATAGCTAGATGTGTGTTTATCTTTTAGGGTTTACTTGGGGCTATATATATGGTTGTAGACTGTAGGGTTTAGTGTGGATCTAATCCATCATCATCTGATTAGAGAGAATTTTGTGAGCCATTGTCATTGTTCAACTTCGGAAGGGGATTGTGCCGAGTATTTCAAAGGTGAGGGAGAGAGATTGAGAGTTGCAATCACTTTTGTAATCTTTATATTTCTTGGGGAATAAGATGTATTGGTTATCTGTGCATATTAATTGTGTTATTGTGAGATCTTACATATATCGTGATCGTGATGGCTTGTTCTTGGTTCTTCTAAGTCTTGATAGTTCTATTGTTTGTGGTGTACTTCCGCTATTAGTACTACGAGCTGTGGTAGATTCTTCAACAAGTGGTATCAGAGCATCTACGTTCAAGATGGCCGATAGCAAGTCGAAGATCGAGAGGTTCGATGAGAGTGACTTCACGATGTTGAAGATTCAGATGATAGCATATCTTCATCAGAAAGATCTTGATGGTCCATTGTTTTATTAGAAGCCGGAAGGTGCAGACAAGGATGTAGTAGTAGTCTACATGATTAAATACTCAGTGCACCTATATATATATATATACTTGATTTGCCCGTGGGCACGTGCCTACGGCACGTCTTCGAAACAATACAGCATATGAAAGTCTTGTAAACAGTAAAACAACAATTATGTAGCTCAAGTTTGAATAGTAAAACAATAATTAGTTGTAAATAAAACTCCATGTTTTCATTAGTATATGTTGAAAAATAATTATAAATGGTGGTGTAAAATACAACATCTTAGAACTTTGAGTGTGGAAAATGATGAAATTTAACTGTTGATGAGATATTTGCTATTTTCAATGTAACATGAGCAATAAAAAAATGCATAAAAAATCTGAAAATTTACAAACCTGAAATCTAAAAATATAAATTTCTTAGTAAATAGAGAGAGAGAGAAATAAATAAATAAATAAATAAATAAATAAATAAAGGAATTGTTTTGGGGATTTGAATTTGAGTTTTGGGTGACTTTTTGGGCAGAAAAATATGTTTTGTGATGTTAAATCTGGACCATTAATTTCAATCCAATTGAATGAGACCCACTTGATAGGTTTCTTTGTGCTTTATTATATATATATATGATATGGGTCAGGAATAAAGCGTGGCTCACCCTGAGCCACCGGATCCCCTCAGGATACGCGTCCTTCCTGATCCTTCAGATCAGCCACGTCAGCGCCGGAAAACCACCCGGAGCTCTGCCACGTCAGCCCGGAAACCACTCCGGCGCCTGCCACGTCAGCCCTATACCGCCCGACTTTCCACCGCTTCAGCCAATCGGGTAACCGGGTCCGGCCCGGCCCCAAACGGGTCTAGACCCGATTAGAAACTCCTATAAATACCAGGCCCTCTCCTTTCTTAAAAGGTAATCAATCTTTTCTCCACAAAACCCTAGTTACTGTTGCTTTATCCTAGTGACTGACTAGATCGTCGGAGGGTCTGCCACCGGGACCAACCTCGGTGTTTCGAGACCGTCTGCAGGTACACAAGACCTCGGATCCGAGCCCTCTGATCCGAGCCCAGACATTCACCTCACTCCCAGGCCAGTCGCAGGTACCGCTCGACCAGCCGAGGGTCGCCTCTGAAGAAGCTTTCTCCTTCAAATACAAATCGAGTAGAGAACTCACACCTGGTGCATCCACACGTCTCCCAGAAACAAACCGCATCAGGTTGGCGCCGTCTGTGGGAAAGCTACTTCGGAATCCGACCCGAGTACTACCGCCGAGGTACCTCGATCGCCGAACTCCCATGGCCTCCAAAGGCAAGGGGGCTGCGTCCTCCGTCAACCGACGGGACACACCCCCATCAAATACTAACGCCGGGCCGCGCACATCAAAGCATAGGGCTTCCCGTCAGGGGTCCCAGCGGGCCCCCACTCCTCCAATCCAACCCGACCTTCGAAGGGTAATCTCCAGTCGGCAGGCTGACCGCAGTAGGGAAAGGGCCGCTTCCAACTCGGCCCCGAACCACCCTAGGCCACCGCCGGAAGAACGAAGGCCAGCACTCAGCCGAGTCGGGAGGCAACCTCCGGTCCAACCGGCCCGAGCTGAGGGAGCTCCTGTTACTCAACAGGAGTTCCAGGATTTCCGAAGGGAAATCCTTGGGGCTCTCCAACGGGCCCCCAGGGAGGAAGCACGCCGTTCCCAAACCAGGTTAGACGCTGAGGCCAGCGTCTCTCGCTCCTCAACAATCCAGCCCGAGGCCGATGGCGTACTCCTAAGGCGCCTCCAAGAAATGGAGGACCGAATCGATCACATAGGCGACGGAGGTGTCAGAGCCGGTCAGGGGTACAGACCTGTCCGACCCCCCTTTTCCGCCCTCATTATCCAAGCGGAAATACCACGAAACTTCCGACCCCCACAATTCGAGACCTATAACGGCGAAGGGGATCCTGCTGATCACATGGAGGGTTTCAAAACCCTCATGATGATTCACAGCGCATCGGATCCTCTGCTGTGCCGAGCATTTCCTGCCACCCTTCGGGGTCCGGCTCGTGAGTGGTTCTCGAAACTCGCCCCCGGCTCCATTTACTCCTTTGATCAACTGGAGGGCAATTTCCTCGCCCATTTTGTAATCAGCCGGAAGGCCGAAAGAACGAGCACCTCCTTACTTGGGCTCAGGCAGGAAGGGGGGGAATCACTCAGGGCATTTGTCCGGAGATTCACGGCAGAGGCGAGGTCGGTCTCCTCTCTCGATCCGGGCGTCGCCTCCGCAGCATTTCGGCACAACGTCCGTCATGGACAGCTAAAAGCTTCTCTGGCGAAGAAGCCCCCGATCGATTTTCCCGACCTCCTCAACCGGGTCGAGAAGTACATCAGGGCAGAGGAAGCCCTAAACCCCGACGAGTCCAGAGAAGCACTCAGAAAAGGGAAGCGGAAGGCCGAGGAAGTCGAGCCTTCGAAAAAGGCTCCAAAGGACGGGGGCACCATGAAGAAGGTACCGCCGGTTCCTCGCTTCAAAAGGTATACCCCACTCACACAAAATGTGTCCTCCATACTCCTGGCGATCGAGGACAGAGACCTCGTTCAGTATCCCCCTCGACCGTCCAACAACACTAGCAAGAAAAGGGATCAACGGTTCTACTGCCGCTTCCACCGAGACAACGGTCACGACACAGATCACTGCCGTGCCCTGAAAGACGAAATCGAGGCCCTCATTCAGCGAGGGTAGCTCCGGGAGTATAAGCGGGATGATGCTCGGGCGCAGAGGGACGCGAGGAACAGGAGAACCTCACCTCCTCCACGAGCTCCCCTGCAGCTCCCCGGGCCAGAGCAGGAGCTCGAAGAGCCGGACGGCCAAGCCATATTGCACTGCGTTCATGGAGGGCCCATGGGAGGGGATTCTAACACCTCCCGCAAGGCGTTCATCCGAGACGTTAACGCCGTCCAAGGGCCTCTCCCCCCTCAAATCCAACCACTCCCCGTCTCATTCTCGGGTGACGACCTGGAGGGGGTTCGGCTCCCACATTGCGACGCCCTCGTAATCAATCTCAGCATGGCAAACTTTGATGCTCGGCGTATCCTGGTGGACAACGGGAGCTCGGTCAACATTCTGTTCCTCGATGCTTTCGAGAAACTGAAGCTCCCCCGAAGCAGGCTCAAGCCTGCAGGATACACCCTGCACGGATTTTCTGGAGTCCCGGTGACAATCGAGGGGATTGTCACGCTGGATGTCACGGCTGGCACGGCCCCGAACCGGAGAACTGAGTCCATGGACTTCATGGTTGTCAACGTCAAGGCAGCCTACAACGCCATACTCGGTCGACCGAGCCTCTGCTCTCTCCAGGCTGTCCCCTCAGCCTACCACCAGAAGATGAAGTTCCCTACCAGTACCGGGGTAGGAGTAGTCCGAGGAAACCAGGAAGCCGCTCGCTCCTGTTATATGACAGCCATAGGAAGCGGAGTGTTTCCCCTCGACGCCGTGGACATGCAGCCCCAAAGGACCCAGCCAGAGCCGGAGTCGGCAGACGAGCTGGAGGATGTCTCCTTCGAGACAGAGGATCCATCAAAACAATTTCGAGTAAGTCGCTCCCTCGCACCCCACCTTAAGTCCGATCTCATCACCTGCATCCGGCGCAATGTCGATCTGTTCGCCTGGAAGCCATCTGACATGCCCGGAATTTCCGAGAAACTCATCATGCATAAACTCAGCGTGATCCCCGGCTCGAAACCAGTGGTACAAAAGCGACACAAGTTCGCGCCAGAGCGACAACAGGCAGTTAATGCAGAAGTCGACAAACTCCTTGCCGCGCGCTTCATCCAGGAGGTCAACTACCCCGAGTGGCTGGCAAACGTCGTCATGGTCAAGAAGGCGAGCGGGAGCTGGAGGATCTGCATTGATTTCACGGATCTCAATAAAGTGTGCCCGAAGGACCCATTCCCCCTTCCCAGGATCGATGCTCTCGTCGATGCAACATCGGGTCACGAGCTCCTGTCCTTCATGGACGCGTTTTCAGGCTACAACCAGATCCGCATGTTCCCTCCCGATATCGCCAAGACGTCCTTCGTCACGGACCAGGGGCTCTATTGCTACAGAGTCATGCCCTTCGGGCTGAAGAACGCCGGAGCCACATACCGGAGGCTCGTCAACCGGGTCTTCAAGGAACAGATCGGGCGCAATATAGAAGTGTATGTGGATGACACACTCGTCAAAAGCCGGCGGGGGGAGGATCACGTAGCCGATCTGGAGGAGGCCTTTGGGGTACTCCGGACCCATAACATGAGACTTAATCCGAGTAAATGCGCCTTCGGCGTCTCCGCGGGAAAGTTTCTTGGGTTCATTATCAGCCAAAGGGGAATCGAAGCGAACCCCGAAAAAATCCAAGCGATCCTAGACATGGCCCCTCCCAGGAACATCAAAGAAGTCCAACGACTGACAGGGAGACTGGCGGCCATCGGCCGTTTCCTCTCCAAGTCCGGAGAGAAGTCTCTTCCCTTCTTCAAAGCCCTGCGCGGCACCGACGGGTTCGAATGGGGTGTCCAACAGCAAGAGGCCTTCGCCCAGTTAAAGGAATACCTCGCGAACCCCCCTCTTCTCAGCAAGCCCGAACCAGGAGAGCCACTCTGGCTCTACCTATCAGCCTCGGAGAAGGCGCTCAGCGCTGTTCTCGTTCTGGAGGAAGAGGGGTCACAGAAGCCCGTATACTACGTCAGCAAGGTCTTGCTCGATGCCGAGACTAGGTACTCTCGGATGGAGAAAGTAGCGTACGCCCTGGTCATGGCCGCGCGGAAGCTCCGTCCATATTTTCAATCTCATTCTGTCCAAGTGCTGACGGACCAACCCCTGAAGGCCGTACTCTACAAACCAGAAAGCTCAGGTCGGCTCGTGAAATGGTCGATTGAGCTCAGCCAGTATGACATTGGCTATCAGCCCAGAACAGCCATCAAGGGGCAGGCGCTCGCAGAGTTCATTACGGAGTGCACTATCTCCGAGTACCCTGCAAACACGAAAAACGACCAGACGTGGGAAGTTTACGTCGATGGTTCCTCCTGCGAGGCAGGCAGCGGAGCGGGCATCATCCTTCGAGGCCCAGATGGTTTTCTTCTGTAGTACTGCCTCTGCCTCAACTTTCCGGCCTCTAACAACGAGGCCGAATACGAGGCAATGATCGCTGGGCTCACCCTAGCTCATCAAGCCGGTGCCAGGCAAATCAGGGCTTTCAGCGACTCCCAGCTCGTGGTCAACCAGATCACCGGGGAGTACGAGGCCCGAGACGATCGCATGGTTCGTTACCGAGCTGTAGTTCAACGCCTACTATCGTCCTTCGACGAGTCGGCTGTTTTGAGGATCCCCCGGGAACAGAATGTCCAGGCTGACGCTTTGTCAAAATTGGCATCCTCTTCCTTCGAAGGTCTCGACCGCACGGTCCTGATCGAGGTCATGCTAAAATCCAGTATCGACATCCCGGAGGTCCTGTGCATTGAAGATGGAGCTCCCCCCGAAGACTGGACCACTCTAATTAGGCGATTTCTCGTCAAGGGAGAGCTTCCAGAAGACCGAACCGAAGCAAGAAGGGTCCGGGCCCGAGCGGAAAGGTTCACAATGATCGACTCAACACTCTTCAAAAGGTCATACACCACCTCGGATGGACGGCCTTATCTCCGCTGCCTCACTCCCGATGAAGCCGAATATGCTCTCAAAGAATTACACGAGGGGATTGGCGGGTGTCACATGGGAAGTCATTCGCTCGCGCGAAAGGCTTTGAACCACGGGTACTATTGGCCCACCATGTTGCAGGACGCTCTAAATCTCGTCAAGAAGTGTGGCCCCTGTCAAAGATTCTCGCCCATCAAAAGGGTTCCTCAAGCAAACCTACGATCCATGGCCAGTCCAACCCCCTTTGCAATGTGGGGGATGGATCTGGTAGGCCCTTTTCCCAAGGCGACGGGGCAACGAAAGTTTCTTATAGTTGCCATCGACTACTTCACCAAATGGATCGAAGCGGAGCCACTAGTTACGATCACCGAGCAGCAGACTCAACAATTCTTCTGGAAGCACATTATCTGTCGGTTCGGGATCCCCCAAGTGCTCGTTACGGATAACAGGACCCAGTTTGCAGGCAAGCATTTCCGCAAGTTCTGCGAAGGCCTCGGTATCCAGCAGCGCTTCTCTTCGGTATGCCATCCCCAATCCAACGGACAGGCAGAGAACACGAATCGTCAGATCCTCAACGGACTCAAGAAGCGACTCGATAATTCCTCCAAGGGTCTATGGGTCGACGAGCTGCCGAGCGTTCTCTGGGCCCATCGAACAACAAAAAGAATCCCAACAGGGGAGTCACCCTTCAACTTAACGTATGGCGCTGAGGCCGTCATTCCCTTGGAAATAGGTATCCCCTCACCCCGAATTATGGCTTATGACGAAGCAAGCAACTCCATGCAACTGCGAGCAGACCTGGACCTCATTGACGAGGTCAGGGAGAAGTCATCCATCAGAAGGAACATCTACCAGCAAAGAATCGAGAGGTTCTATAACAGGAAGGTGCGCCCGACGAACATTGCTCTCGGAGATCTTGTCCTCCGGAAACTGGCGGTTTCCAACCCCGGCCAGAAAAGGAAGTTGGCACCAAACTGGGAGGGCCCTTACAAGGTTTCGGAGGTCGTGCGATCGGGTACCTATCGCCTGACCGACACCGACGGCAAGCCTGTCAAGAGGCCCTGGAATGCGGAACACTTGATTAAGTTCTTAGGAGAATAGCCTCCATGTAAAATATAATCTTAAACGGCACGTTGGGCCTAGTCTTTTGTAAAGTCCTGTAAACGGCACGTCGTGCCTAGACTTGTCTGTAACAAGCATGTATTGTAAACGTTAGCTTTCTTAAAACAAGCTTATGATTCCAATTCTTGTAAACAGATAAAGGACCCGTCACGAACTCGGCACCCGGATGAAATCGCGAGTCCAAACACACTTCTCTTACAAGCGTGGGGCTCGTCACCCGGATGAAATCGCGAGTCCAAACACGCTTCTCTTACAAGCGTGGGGCTCATTACTCGGATGAAATCGCGAGTCCAAACACGCTTCTCTTACAAGCGCGGGGCTCGTCACTCGGATGAAATCGCGAGTCCAAACACGCTTCTCTTACAAGCGTGGGGCTCGACACCCGGATGAAATCGCGAGTCCAAACACGCTTCTCTTACAAGCATGGGGCTCGTCACTCGGATGAAATCGCGAGTCCAAACACGCTTCTCTTACAAGCGTGGGGCTCGTCACTCGGATCAAATCGCGAGTCCAAACACGCTTCTCTTACAAGCGTGGGATTCGACACTCGGATGAAATCGCGAGTCCAAACATGCTTCTCTTACAAGCGTGGGGCTCGTCACTCGGATGAAATCGCGAGTCCAAACATGCTTCTCTTACAAGCGTGGGGCTCGTCACTCGGATGAAATCGCGAGTCCAAACACGCTTCTCTTACAAGCGTGGGATTCGACACTCGGATGAAATCGCGAGTCCAAACATGCTTCTCTTACAAGCGTGGGGCTCGTCACTCGGATGAAATCGCGAGTCCAAACATGCTTGTATTTCTCACCGTTGTGGGGGCTCGGCACCCGTCCCTCGCTCGGTTTGACCTCCTCGGAGGCCATCAACCGAGACTCGAGGCGACATTCGCCAGCCACTCCCGCACCGTCTCTCCACGAGAACAAGTGCAGAAGCTCGGCACCGACCCCGAGCAGGGCGGGCATCCCCTCCGGGGGCACCGCGACCTAAACGCTCGGCGGCAGGGCTACGCTACGCCTGCAGTTGTCTTTCTCACCGTTGTGGGGGCTCGGCACCCGTCCCTCGCTCGGTTTGACCTCCTCGGAGGCCATCAACCGAGACTCGAGGCGACATTCGCCAGCCACTCCCGCACCGTCTCTCCACGAGAACAAGTGCAGAAGCTCGGCACCGACCCCGAGCAGGGCGAGCGTCCCCTCCGGGGGCACCGCGACCTAAACGCTCGGCGGCGGGGCTACGCTACGCCTGCAGTTGTCTTTCTCACCGTTGTGGGGGCTCGGCACCCGTCCCTCGCTCGGTTTGACCTCCTCGGAGGCCATCAACCGAGACTCGAGGCGACATTCGCCAGCCACTCCCGCACCGTCTCTCCACGAGAACAAGTGCAGAAGCTCGGCACTGACCCCGAGCAGGGCGGGCGTCCCCTCCGGGGGCACCGCGACCTAAACGCTCGGCGGCGGGGCTACGCTACGCCTGCAGTTGTCTTTCTCACCGTTGTGGGGGCTCGGCACCCGTCCCTCGCTCGGTTTGACCTCCTCGGAGGCCATCAACCGAGACTCGAGGCGACATTCGCCAGCCACTCCTGCACCGTCTATCCACAAGAACAAGTGCAGAAGCTCGGCACCGACCCCGAGCACGGCGGGTGTCCCTTCCGGGGGCACCACGACCTAAACGCTCGGCGGCGGGACTACGCTACGCCTGCAGTTGTCTTTCTCACCGTTGTGGGGGCTCGGCACCCGTCCCTCGCTCGGTTTGACCTCCTCGGAGGCCATCAACCGACACTCGAGGTGACATTCGCCAGCCACTCCCACACCGTCTCTCCACGAGAACAAGTGCAGAAGCTCGGCGTCGATCCCGAGCAAGGCGGGTGCCCTCTCCGAGGGCGCCGCGACCTTGACACTCGGCGGAGACGCTCGACGCTTCCTTCCGCCTGTTCACTCACCAAGCGTTGGAAAAAATTTTATTTAAGCTTTGAGGCATCCGCCTTCCGCAGACGCCCCGAGCCTTGAGTCGGATTATTGGCCACCCTCTCACCCGCGAACAGCTCGGGGTTTACGGCTTTTGCCAAAACCTAAACCCCGAACTGTTCGAGGATGGCAGGGAGGCCAAAGACTAGCGGCTCTATCTCTCTCTACTCGAACAGACCAGTCGACCCCTCTGTCGCCCAAGAACAGCTCGGGGTTTACGGCACAGACAAAGCCCAAAACCCCAAATTGTTCCCGGGCGGCGGAAGAGCCACCGAGCTTCGGAATTCTCTGAACACCCCAAACGATCGGTCGGCCCACCGTTCACCAACGAACAACCCGGGGTCCCATGGCCCTGACGGCCGGTACCCCGAATTGTTCGAGGGTGATCGGTATGCCTCCGATCCGGGATGCTCGGAAACATTACATTTTGTGGACGCCCGCCATGAACAGGCATCCGAGTCAAATGACTCACTAATGGAAAAATGAGGGGGGGTGGCGATTATATAGCCCCCTGAGGCCTCATTTATTACGCCTGGGAATGGGAAACGGCAGAAGGCGAAACGTCGCCATAAATATGCCTAGGAAGGCGAAACGTCGCGATTATTGACGCAGTCGCGTCAATTGCGACTCTTCGGAGATTTCACGTCAGCTACACTCGGCATCCGAGGCAATCAAGGCTCCGGAGAACAAATGATCTTATTCATTACTCATTGCTTACAACTCAATGAATGAAAACGCAAATACAATGAAGGCTCTCAACTCACTCACTCGGCCAGGAACTCGAATTCGGGGCTCCTGTGACGCTCGCCTATTCCGACCAAGGAGGACGTGCCCACCACCGAGCTCTCCGCATCATCCGGCTGTGTCGCAACCGGCGAAGGCGGCAGCAACCTCCCCGAAGTGGAGTTACTTGCCTCTTCAACAAGACCAGCACCCAATATGAGCTTCAACTGGCGAATCTCCAATTCTTTCTCTATGACGGCCTCGCGAAGAGAAGATTCGGAGGCCGACCGCCCGCTAGAGGTATCTGAGACCGTCCAGTCCTTCTCAATAACCCACCAGTCCCGGTCGGCTACAATTTTTCTCAAACGAGCCACCTCTAGGCCGAGCTCTCTTGACTTGTTCAGAAAGTAATTCTTGGCAGCCTCTCGGTCCCGAGCCAACTTTCGTTGGCGAGCCAGCCTCTACCAAAAGGAAAAAATACAAGTATTACAAAATGCAAGTGTTGTAGGGTCGGCCCAAAAAATTTCATATTTCATTTCATCTCAAAAAGTTCGATACAAAATTTGCGGTGGCCAGTCCGCCGAGGACATTTACAACAAAAAGAAAAACAAAAACATCTAGTCTTGAGGGTCGGGGTGCACCTCTTCTTCGTGGTGGCCTCCGTCGTCACCATCACCCCCTGGGGTCGGAGGCAGGTCCGGCTTCCACCCGAAGCCGAGGTGGTCGACGTTGCACTCCGGATAAATATACTTGAAGTGAGACTTGGCCTGCTCATAAGCCTCGTCTTGCGCCGTCATCAACGTCTCCCCCAAGGCCGCCTCCAAGTCTGCCAAGGCCTTCTGCGCCTTCTCCTTCTCCGCCGCCTCGGCCGCGACCTTCTTCAGCAGGTCATCTCGGTCCTGCTTATGGATCTTGTCCAAGGACTCTATCTGGGCCTCGTGCACCACCACCATGTCCCGAGCCTCCTTGAAGTCGTCCGTCGCCTTGGTCAGTTCCCGAAGGAACTTCTCCTTCTGCTTCCGCTCGTATGTAATCTCCTTCTCCAGACACTTGTGGAAGTGCTGTCCGTGGAGCATCGACTGTCAAGAAAAATAAAACTTAGCAATAATTACAAGTTTATTCACCAGATGGGCCTCGGACGACTTACCGAGAGGTTGGCTTGGGCCCAGCGCATGTAGGCCTGATCGGCCGTCTGCGCCGCCAAGGCCATTCCATCCCGATCAGTGATGGCCTTCGAGACGAACTCCATCGATACGGGTCCGTCGAGAATTGAGTCACCCTTCAGGATCGACCAATCGGGGGCAAAAGGCATCGTCGCCATCCTTCCCACCAACTCCGCCGCGCTCGGACGTACGGGGGGAAGCTGTTGTGACGGGGCTTCAACCGTTTTCCCCGATCCCCCCGCTGGGTCTCGAGCCGACCGTGACGAATGGTGATGCTTCTTCTGCTTCTTCGCCAAAGGCTGCTCCTCGGGCGCTGGGGGAGGCACGCTGGAGGGCCCTCCGGCTTGGGAAGGCTGAGCAGATGGCTTCCGCTTCTCGGCAGCGAGGCGCTCCTGCTCCTCTTTCTTCTTCTTCTCTTGCCTCGTCTTCTCGGCGGCGGCGAGCAGAATCTGCTTGGCGTGTGCCTGCTGAGTAGACATCCCTATAACAAGACAGAAAAGGAAGGCTAAACGTTAACACGAAGGCAGAAAGATGAAAAAATAAGGAAAGAAACATACTAGGGTCGGCGGGACTCAGTCCGGCCCTCGCTAGGTGAACCTCGGTCACCCGGCGCCACGCGATACTGTCTCCCCTCAGTAAATGTTCAACCCTCCCCCACTCCTTGGCGGTTAACTCATTCCTCTTCGGGGGCTTGCGCTTCGGCTTCACAAAATTCCATTGAGTCGGGATGTCCCATGACCCTTCGGTCTTTACAACAAAATACTTATCTCTCCAATTCTTAATCGAATCCGGGTGGCCATGCACCACTCTTTTGTTCGGTCTCGGCGTGAAGAAGAATACGCCCTCAATGTCTCCGAGCGAACCAATGCTAAAGATGGCGCGGAAGTAGGAAAGCCTCGGCCTCACCCCTTTCTCTTGACACTTCAAGATGAAGCAAATGAGCTGCTTCCAAGAGTTGGGGCCGTACTGCATGGGGGACAGCTCCGCCCAGTTCAAGACCGTCTTCACAAAAGGGTGCAGGGGGAACCTCAGCCCCGAAATGAAGGCGTGCTCCGGAAATATGCAGTAGCCTGGAGCCAACACTGTCGTGGGTCGAATACCAGGGCTTGGTTGCAGAAGCTCATACTCCCTCGGAATGTAGTAAGCAGCCCTGATGATATTCAGGTACTCCGGTCTCAAGACGCTGGGAGTATTGTCCGCACGAATCTTCGTCCTTGTGTTTTCTCCAGGCACGGGAGGGATCGGCTGGATGTCTTTCACATCATCGGGATACATTCGTATCGACACGGGATTTCGAAAGGTAACAGGTGGAACATCAAGGCCCGTCCTCGGCGCATCCTCGTCAGTGGAAGAAGGACTTTGAGGGATGGTGAGAACTAGCTTCTTCCAATGTGGCCGAGGCTTGCGCTCGGGCGATGGCGTCGACAAGGGGGGCAACGGAGGCAGATCTTCTCCGTGGCCGGCCTCTGGCGCACCAATACCCTCTCCTTCCTCACTCTCCGTATCGCCCTGCTCTCCTTCCTCATCCTCTTCATCATCACCAGCATCCTGATCCGACTCCTCGTCCTCATCCTCATCACTATCCTCATCCGCACCGCCCTCTTCCATCGGCTCCTTCCCTAGCCTCCGAGAACTCAGCGGTTGCACGATTAAAGCTACGTCACTATCGCCCTCGGAGCCAGGTTCGGAGAAAACCTCCTCTTTAACCTGGTACTTGCCCAGAGACGATGACGTTTCTAAATCTGACTCCATCTCCGAGTGACCAGACGAAGTAGCCTCGGAACCAGACTGAGTACGCGACATGTCAAAAAAGAGAATTACTAACCTGATGCTTTGAAAGTTACGCTTCTCTCCGAAGAATCCGCCAACAGCGATCGAAATGCCTGCGCTAAAAGTTGGAAAGCTGGGAATTATAAACGATAAGGTGAAAATAAAAAATGAGGGGGGTGGGGGTTTTTAAAGAAGACAACGACTCCTCGATTTTCGCAAATAAGCATCTAGCCGTTAGATCTTATCTGACAAGATCCAACGGCTAAACAAACGTTGATCTTTGCGCCATGACGTCAGCAGAGAGGATAAAATTCCAATACTACCCCTTCCTGTTTGCCCGACAGAAATCACCCCCTAGTAACAAGTGCGAAATTGCGCCAAGTCAAAAAGCTCGGGTCGGAGCTCGAAGACAAACCACCTTCTCCTTCAACAGGTGGGGCTCGACGTTCGAATGGAAATACGAGCCATACCACCTTCTCTTTCAACAGGTGGGGCTCGACGCTCGGATGGAAATTCGAGCCAAACCACCTTCTCCTTCAACAGGTGGGGCTCGACGCTCGGATGAAAGATCGAGCCAGGCAACCTTCCCGCTCACAGGTTGGGCTCGACGCTCGGATGGAAATTCGAGCCAAACCACCTTCTCCTTCAACAGGTGGGGCTCGACACTCGGATGGAAATTCGAGCCAAACCACCTTCTCCTTCAACAGGTGGGGCTCGATGCTCGGATGAAAAATCGAGCCAGGCAATCTTCCCCGCTCACAGGTTGGGCTCGACGCTCAGATGGAAATTCGAGCCATACCACCATCTCCTTCAACAGGTGGGGCTCGACGCTCGGATGAAAACTCGAGCCAAGCAACCTTCCCCTCTCACAGGTTGGGCTCGACCCTCGGACGGAATCTCGAGCCAAACCACCTTCTCCTTGCTTAGTGGTGGCTCAATATTCGGGTGAGAACGCGCGCCACACCACCTCTTCTCGTCAATCTCATTTCTTGGCTTCACTGAAGAGTCTAGATCTTCCTTCTGTTCATCCCCCAATTGCTCCTGTTCAACCCATTACCAAATGTCTTCCAAAAGGCGATTCGAACAGGCGTCGCGGAATCAAAGTAGATCCTAGAAGAACTTTCGAAGAGCCAGACAACTTTCCCATCTCACAGGTTGGGCTCGACGCTCGAATGAAAATTCGAGCCAAACCACCTTCTCCTTTAACAGGTGGGGCTCGACTCTCGGATGGAAATTCGAGCCAAACCACCTTCTCCTTCAACAGGTGGGGCTCGACGCTCGGATGAAAAATCGAGCCAGGCAACCTTCCCCTTTCACAGGTGGGGCTCGATGCTCGGATGGAAATTCGAGTCATACCGCCTTCTCCTCTCCCAGGTTGGGCTCGACGCTCGGATGGGAATTCGAGCCATACCGCCTTCCCCTCTACCAGGTTGAGCTCGACGCTCGGATGGGAAGTCGAGCCATACCCCCTTCTTCTCTCACAGGTGGGGCTCGACGCTCGCATGAAAATTCGAGCCATACACCTTCCCCTCCAAAGGGTGGGGCTCGGCGCACGGATCGAAACTCGAGCCAGACTACTCTCTCTTACTCAGTGGAGGCTCGACGCTCAGATCGAAGCTCGAGCCAGGCTATTCTATTACTCAGTGGGACTCGGCGCTCGGATCAAAACTCAAGCCAGGCGTCTCCCCCAGCATGGGGCTCGACGCTCGGATCGACACTCGGAGCTCGGATCGGAACTCGAGCCACGAGCCCTTTCCCAGAGGGGACTCGGCGCTCGGATCGGAGCTCGAGCCTCACCTACCCCTCACTCTTCTGACTAACGAGACGCTCGTCAGACCGATCTCCTGACCTCGGACGATGACCCAACGGATGGCCGGGGCGACCCCTCGCTCTTCCAACAAGCGAGGCAGTCGTCCGCCGACCCTTAGGTCTCGACCACCGACCCCCTGAGCTTGGGCAAGACTTCTCCCACCTACTCAGTGAGGGATTGACGCTCGGATCGAGGTTCGAGCCAGGCTATTTCCCCTGTCTCAGTTTGGAGCTCGATGCTCGGATCGAAATTCGACACCAAACCACCTTCTCCTTTCACAGGTGGGGCTCGACGCTCGGATGGAAATTCGAGCCAAACCACCTTCTCCTTCAACAGGTGGGGCTCGACGCTCGGATGCAAAATCGAGCCAGGCAACCTTCCCCTCTCACAGGTTGGGCTCGGCGCTCGGATCAAATCTCGAGCCCAACCACCTTCTCCTTTCACAGGTGGGGCTCGACGCTCGGATGGGAATTCGAGCCATACCACCTTCTTCTCTCACAGGTGGGGCTCGGCGCTCGGATAAAAATTCGAGCCATACAACCTTCCCCTCCGAAGGGTGGGGCTCGGCGCACGGATCGAAACTCGAGCCAGACTACTCTCTTACTCAGTGGGGGCTCGACGCTCGGATCGAAGCTCGAGCCAGACTACTCTCTTACTCAGTGGGGGCTCGACGCTCGGATCGAAGCTCGAGCCAGATTATTCTCTTACTCAGTGGGACTCGGCGCTCGGATCAAAACTCGAGCCAGGCTTCTCCCTCAGCATGGGGCTCGACGCTCGGATTGACACTCGGAGCTCGGATCGAAGCTCGAGCCACGACCCCTTTTTCCAGAGGGGACTCGGCACTCGGATCGAAGCTCGTGTCTCACCTCCCCTTCACACTTCTGACTAACGAGACGCTCGTCAGACCGATCTCCTGACCTCGGACGACGACCCAACGGATGACCTGGGCGACCCCTCGCTCTTCCAACTAGCGAGGCAGTCGTCCGCCGACCCTTAGGTCTCGACCACCGACCCCCCAAGCTCGGGCCAGAATTCTCCCACCTACTCAGCGAGGGCTCGACGCTCGGATCGAGGATCGAGTCAGGCTATTTCCCCTGTCTCAGTATGGAGCTCGACGCTCGGATCGAAATTCGACACCAAGCCCCTTCTCCCTTCTCAGTAAACACTCGGAGTTCGGATCGAAGCTCGAACCACTCCTCCTTTCCCAGTAGGGACTCGGCGCTCGGATCCGAGCTCGAGTCTCTCCTAGCCAGCAAGACGCTCTTCCAACCTCCCGACCTCGGACACCGACCCATCACCCTTCCAACAAACGAGGCAGTCATCCGCCGACCCTTGGGTCTCGTCCAACCGACCCCATGAGCCCGACCGCCGACCCAAAAACGCTCTCCACGGCACCGACCTCACGAACTCGGATGCCGATCCCCAACGCTCGACAAAACGAGTCCCATCAGATGGCTTGGACGACCCCTCGCTCTTCCAACTAGCGAATCGGTCGTCCGCCGATCCCTCGGGTTCGTCCGCCGACCCCACTAACTCGGTCGCCGACCAAGTAAGCTCGGCATGCGCACTACCGGCTCCCCACTCCTAAAAACTTCACCTCACGCACATCCAACGAGGGGTCCCTTCCTCCTGCCCCTGGCCATCTTCGGGGAACAGCAGACCCTACTTCTCACCCTGACATCTGCCCTTCCCCCGAGGACCATGAGTCACCCCCGCACTGCTGGATCACCCAACCCTGCGGGAGTGTGGGGCTTGTGATATGGGTCAGGAATAAAGCGTGGCTCACCCTGAGCCACCGGATCCCCTCAGGATACGCGTCCTTCCTGATCCTTCAGATCAGCCACGTCAGCGCCGGAAAACCGCCCGGAGCTCTGCCACGTCAGCCCGGAAACCACTCCGGCGCCTGCCACGTCAGCCCTATACCGCCCGACTTTCCACCGCTTCAGCCAATCGGGTAACCGGGTCCGGCCCGGCCCCAAACGGGTCTAGACCCGATTAGAAACTCCTATAAATACCAGGCCCTCTCCTTTCTTAAAAGGTAATCAATTTTTTCTCCACAAAACCCTAGTTACTGTTGCTTTATCCTAGTGACTGACTAGATCGTCGGAGGATCTGCCACCGGGACCAACCCCGGTGTTTCGAGACCGTCTGCAGGTACACAAGACCTCTGATCCGAGCCCAGACATTCACCTCACTCCCAGGCCAGTCGCAGGTACCGCTCGACCAGCCGAGGGTCGCCTCTGAAGAAGCTTTCTCCTTCAAATAAAAATCGAGTAGAGAACTCACACCTGGTGCATCCACACGTCTCCCAGAAACAAACCGCATCAATATATATATATATATGTACGTGCTCCTAACACTATCAATATAGAGAATCATGGTCCATGGATGAGTAATGTCAAACCCTACCTCATTTATAAAGTTGATGTAAACATTTGTTCAAACATGATATTTTAAATTTTCAAACAAGAAATCCTCCCAATACAAATGTCATAAATCATAGCTGCTAAATACCTGTAAGTATATTCTGTATAAGGAATGCTACATCCGCTACCAATTTTATTACATTTCTCTTTACTATCTTAAGTGGCACACTCTCATAGGCGTGGAAAGTAAGAGTAGGCAGGAAAACTCTTCAATATGAGTGAACAACTAAGGTAATGAAAAAATGGCAGTGAAATTGGTAGTTGATGAAACATTACTCATTCTGCATTTCTCTTCACCACCTTAGGTGGCACACTCCAATAGGTGGAGGAAGAAAGAGTAGGTAGGGAAACTCTCCCATAAGAGTGTGCCACTGCCACCTAATGCAGTGAAGAGAACAATAGCGAAATTGATAGTAGATGAAGCGTTACTCTATTCTTAATTCTGCTGTATGCTGCTGTATTCTACTTAATCGACAATGGAAAAAAAAAAAGAAAAAATTGTGATAAGCAGGGTAAAAAGCTAGTCATCTAGTTGCCTGATTTACCATGTCTGACTTTTGACTGCAGGAAACAGAGAAGAGGAGTAAAACCCCCAGGTCTCTATCTCTTCCTTGTTCTAACCTACCTCCAAAAAAAAATCCATTTTTTTCCCAAAAAAAAGAAGAAAAAAAAACTCAGAATCAAAACCGGAGAAGAAGAAGATGGAGATTTGCGTCACACTTCTCGTATCGCTTCTCTTCGTTAGCGCACGTGCGGTGTGGCTGGATGTGCCGCCGACGGGGACCAAGTGCGTGTCGGAAGAGATCCAACCGAACGTCGTCGTCCTCGCCGATTACTCCCTCATCGACGACGGCCATTCCGACGCCTCCCTCGCCATCTCCGTCAAGGTACCGTACGGATCTCAAAATTTTCAAGGTTTTTGGTGATGTTTGGCGAATTTTAGAAGCCCTAGTTTGAACTTGTGGTGGATTGTTGGGTTTGATAATGGAAGTTGTTAGGGGTTTATTTATGTGAGATTGTTAAGTGTTTGGGGGCGTGATTGAGGGCATGAATGAATTGAACAAGATTCCACTTTTATGACATTTGAAATTTTGTTCAGATTTTTTTTAAAGGATTTTTAATGAGCTTTGGGATGGATACTTTGAAATTTATCAATTGAAACAAGGTAGAGTGATGAGTTATTCATTTTGGCCTGTGAGACCGGCCTCGAATTGGCCGAGATTGCTTGGAGTCTATTTGTGACTATTTTTTGTACTAGGGTAGTATTCGACCAGTGACAAATCTAGTTCGTTATTGCAGAACCAAATTGAAAGGAACGAGATTCCAGCTACATGTGTTTGTTATTTGTTTCTTATAGTAGTACTATGGAAACTGCCCATCCTCCATTAGTCCTATGTCTCACTAATTGACCCTCTTTAGTTTTCTAATTCAAAGCTGTTCATCTTCCCAATTTTATCAATTCTTTCGATTGAACAAGATTGTATATCTGATGACCTGTTTGTCATCCTTTTTCCTACGAGTTATGAATTGAATATATTATGATTTGAGTAATCTGCCTGAAATTCAACAAGTTAAGAACTTATTAGAGGATGGAGAAGTATTAATTTGAAGGTGGAACAAAGATACAATTAAATCTGGATTAGCATATTGTACGTGTGCAATACATATCCGGAAATGTTAGTTTGTTTAACGTGGCAAAGTCAGGGCACCTAAATTTGTGAACTTATTATTTATGTAGATAATGTAATGAGAAGGAATAGGTTTAATTGATTCATGTATTATGTAGCTCATATAGGAAGGCGAAACATAGTTTTGAAGATGCTCTCTAAAATCATTCTTAAATATGAACAATAAATCACAAAGCACAAACGTATTTCCCCCAAAGCAAATCTATTATCTTACCCCTTCTTTTAGTCGTGTCTTCTTAGTCATAGGCGTGTTTTGGTGCCTCTATAGAAAATATTGTTGTGTCCTCGTAACCCCTGGAAAACTTCTCTAAGATTGCTTGTATCAAGGTGGCGATGGGCGTAGGTAACATGTGTTTTTTTCCTCTTCCCCCCAATGTGTTGGGACTCAAGCATGGATAGGAGTACAAGAGAGGGTGCATACCAAGTGGATTGAGGTGAACATTATGTTTGGAAGCGGAATCTTTTTACTTTTTACAAATATTCTCTTCAAATTTCCACCATAAGGAGTTCCATTGCGCATGGCTGGAAAGGGATAAAAACTAATCCAAAGGCGCACAATGGAAGTGATCTAGTTGCTTGGTTCGTGGGTATTCTCGGTTGTGTAGCATCTTGTCGATACTGTCATCAGTTAGGAATTTGACATTAATGGAAAGACTAAAGAGTATAGAGATAAAAGAGTTTGACATCTCAAATTTTACCCCTCAGCGAAAACAGGAGCTGTAACAAGGCACTAGATTAGATGCTTAAATGCATCAATAGTAATTGTAAACTTCATAGGCATACCTATGGTTACTGCATGCATTAGGATTTAGAAATTTGGAAATAGACATCCTATACGTATAGGGTTAATGGTTTAATACAGTCATTAGAGTTCTGAACTAAACTTCTTAGGCATACTGTAGTGAACCCTCATTAGAGAATCTCTCAAATTCGCAATGTAACTATGGACAAATCTTATAGGCAACTCTGTAAGACTTGGCTCCTAATTATTTATCATTTTTTTTGTATATCACCCCAAAAAGCTTCGTTATTTTGATAGTATTTGAAAAGCGTGATATTTTGATAAGCCCCAGAGGGATTGAAATACCCTAGAGGAATATGTAAAAAATAACTTGTTAATTGTTTCTCTCTTGCATAAAGTATTTTATCTATTGTACAAAAGGAAAAGATATGTGTCTGTCACAAAAGATATATAACATGACTATGTAACCTCGGTATACCTGTTATCTTCGTGATATATGATATTGCCAAAAACAGAATAATTGTAAAGGGTACATGGACTGCTGCTTGAAGGATACATTTATATTTTACTAATTTAATTTGATGTTTAACAATTTGTTCTGATTGTTTACGAATTTTAGTATCCTGGTTTTTGGGAGGTTCACTTCTTTAATTTAAAATTATGGAGGATTATCATGTATAATAGTAGAAGTTGTTAGGGACTTATGTAGAGTCCTTAAATGTATGGAGGATGATTGATGAGATGAATCGATTGAAGAAGACTTCATTTGCTGATACTCGATATGATTTGCTTCAAAGAGTGGTATGTATATTTTCAAATTTTGGTGAGTAGTATGCAGACTTGAAAAGTTTTGGGATGTATAAGCTGAAATGTATCTATTGAAGTAGAGTATCTTAGGTTTAAGATGTGTTGATTCATTTTGGCTCGAGAAACCTGTGTCAAATTAGATAATTTTGCTTGAAGTCTTCTTGAGAGCATTTTTGTAGTAGGTGGTATTACAACTTTTGGTGCATTTTTATTTGCAAATTCAAGCACAAACTTAGTTCACTATTGCCGAACCAAATTGGATTCAACAAGATTCCAGCTAGTTGTGTTTGTTCCTTGTTTCTTATAGTATAATGAGAACTGCTCATCCTCCATTAAACATTAATCCTTATGTCTCTTGAACTGAACCCTCTTTAATTCCGGAAGCTTTCATCTTCCCAAAACTACCATTTTATTTTCTACTGAAGGCTTTTTTTTTAACGACTGCTTTGTCATCCTTCTTTCTATGAGTTATGCACTGAGTATATGAAGATTTGAGTATTATTTACCAGAAACTTCACAAGTTGGTAACACATATTCAAGGATGAAAAAATACTGAACTGAGATTGAAATAAAGATATAATAAATTATCGATTAGTTTATTGTGCATGAGTAATGCATATCCAACAAAGTTAGTTTGCTTTTTCTTTTTTTACTCTACAGGCTTTACATGCATTGAACTTATAAAGTAGATTTAAATGGATATATTTAATTTGCTTACAATCTCAATGCACATCCAATGGCATAAACAAGTGTTAAGATTTACTATTCAAATTTAACTGAAAATTTGTATTACAGAACAGGCACATACTTAGATCATAGATCAAAGAATAGGTCAACTATTTAATTTCCTCGTGCATTAAATTTATAAAAAAAAGGTATCTAAGATTCCTTGTTAAAACAAGTCATCCTAAACTTATTGTTTTGGCATGTGGAGAATGGTATGAAAAGGAATAGATCTAATTAATAATGAAATGAGCACAGTACCTTGTGTATAAAGGGGTTTATTCAAGTTTGACTACTGCAGGATATGGGGGAAACATAAAGTACTACCATTGTTAACAATTCTAACATGTGTACAGTTAAATTCCCTTGGTACTGCAATTATTATTTTGATTTTAAATATCAGTTAGTATTATAGTAAATGTATATGACATTTCATGGGAGCCAGAATTAAACAAACATGCTGAAAATCCTCATCTCATAAAGTTAAAGGATATAGGAGAATTAAGTGTATCCTAATAAACCAAAACTTCACATAGGAGGATGTATACGCATATATGCGGTAAAGTTAAATTTGATTGACTTCTTAGATATACTTGGAAATAAATATACAGAGAATTTGAATAATCATGTCACAGAAGTCAAATATAAGATTATAAGATGTGAAGTAGAGAGGAGGTAACTTATTTCATTGGGAGATATAACTTTAGTAAAGAATAAAACAAAGTTACTGGTGGACATCTCAAATAGTAATGTAACTAATAGTTTATCAAGTTTTGAGTAACTTAACATCTATTATTCTGTATTTGCATTAATACAGAAGTTAGATATTGACTCAGAATGTGTACTATGAAAGAAACTAGAGGAGAAAGAGAAGAGGGAGGAGTGATATGGAATGATCAGATCCAAGTGTTGCTAAGTACTAACTTCTTTCATGCTGGTCTTTATATTCTCTTTTTCCTCAAAATGCTATAACCCTTTACTCGAGCCTCTAGTTTAATTTATCATCGAAAGAAATGAAAGACCATAAATTGTCATGATCCACCCACTGTTTTAAATCTCCTTCATCTCATCTGAGATCTCGGCACCCTTACTGAGACGAAAAGCAATATTTTAGAAAATATCTCATTTGGAACAATTTTTCAAGATCTTGGCCGAGATAGGGAAATATTGCCTGATCGGTTATGGCCTAGTTTTTTTTGTTATTTAGGCTTCTTTTATTCTTTAGGTTAGAATTTGAAATAAACCAGGTTTTTAGACCTGTTACCCATACCCCTACTTCAAAAATCTTTTTTTTTTGGGTGTGTTCCAACCCATGCGAAATACAAGCATTATATTTCTTTTACGTTTTATGAAAATTTTTGGTACTCGATTCATGTTTTTACTAGCATTATACATTGTTTTATATGATAGGTGACATCTTGGACATCTAATTTTTTTGTATAATGGTAATTTAGCAATGTTTATTGGGTATCTGATATGAATGTTCGAAATGATACCATCTCTCTGAGATATCTCCCGATAAAAGTTAAAAAAATCTCCTTGCCGAGACGAGTCCGAGATCCGAGGCTTAAAACCTTGGATCCACCAATGTAGATTATCTCTACATTTTAAGCTTTATTTTCTTTCATCTTTACATTTAATTTAAACCTGGCTTTCTTTTCTTCTAGAGTGGTATTAACAAATTGTTTATTTGGTTGAGTTAATTTCCTTTTTCATTGTAGCCATTTGTTATTTCTCGTATGCTCATTTTTGCTTGCCTTTTAAGAAAAAGAAAATTAAAAACCATGGAGTTAATGAACTGAAGCAAAACATAATGAAATATGAGGTTCACATTAGTGGGCAAAAACTGCCTCGTATTGGCCATTTTCCTATGTAGGATCAATGATCATCATGATGGTGACACTTAGGACGTCCATAGAATCAAATTAGATGCTTAAAGTGGGTGAGTGGTTTGCACTAGTATGCATTTGCAGAATTTCTGGGAGATTCTGGAAATTTTAGACATAGAAACTATGCTTTTATGGTTAAAATGTTTGGGCAACTAAGAACATATCTTTACTCAAATAAACTAAGAACATATTTCAGAATTAGCTGGCTGAAAGAGTACCTTCAAAATTGTGGGGAAAATTTTACTCGGCATTTTTATAGAGTCTATGATCTTATGAAAACTGTTGAGCAATTAAGAAACATATTTAAGGAAAGAGTGGAGCTGACAAGAAAATGTTGGGATGGATGAGTGCCAAAACACTGAAAGATAGTCTACTTATTAGAAGTTAGAGATAGATCCAGTTAATGAAAAAATTAGGGACAACTTTAAGCATGTGGAATGGAGGCAAAATTTGTGCTGGTTAGGACGTTGCCACTTAGTAGAGCAATATTAAGGTAGTTAACAAACTAATAGAGTAAGGGAAATTAGGCGTAGTTGTATAGAAACTTGGTTTGAGGCAGTGAAACAAAGGATATATGTTTTCCTTTAATGATGAAAAGGATATACATGGTAAATAAGATTGACTAGGAAACCTTTTGAGAGAGTCTAGAATGTGTTTGTTTCGACAATGACCTACAAAGGAATAAGGAACATATTAAAAAGGCTCTACAAGTTTTTTGAAGCAATCAGTTATGCTCTTAGGTTTGAATTTAAGAAGGAAATGGAGTGGGGGGGATTTCTTAGATTGCTCCACCAGGGCTTCCTAATTAATAAAATTTCAATGGAGGCACAATTGATGAATATAGAGTGGGCAGTTTGCATATCCCATCAGGAAATTTCCTTTGCTCATGTGTGGATGGCGTATATATGAACCTAGAAGCTGGGGTGCAAGATTGGGGTAACAGCAGTTGGTGCATATGTTTGCAGAAAATCAAGGTAATAGTTAGTCATTCTTGGAGGAGCAAGAAAAAGGTAATCAGATAAAGTTTTATGGGGATTATACAGATATATGAAGTATTTTGGGGTTATATCAAAGTAAGGATGGGGGTAGTCAATTTCTTACCATTTAATGTAGAACTCCTTTATCCACATATATAATTGTATGCTAAATCTCCCATTTGATCGTGCAATTTTGTTGTCATAACATAATTTACTGTAGTTTCTGGTACAACACATTTAAAATTGGATGCAGTTTGTATACTTAAATATGATTTTAAGTCGAGCATGCATCAAGATATGAAACCTTTTGGAAACTAGATTCAGTATCCCAAACAATAGCTCATACAGGAAATGATTCTTAGAAAATCCCCTTGTATTGGATGCACTACATTTATAAAGATGGCATATTTAGAAATTCACTCATATATCTGCCATTTTAGTACCTTTATTCTTGTTTTCCTCATTCTACAATAAAGGAATGCTTGTATCTGTCACAAGAAGATTGATATAATGACTGTGACCCTTGATACGAATCCAGACTGTTACTCTTCAGATATATGATATAGAGCCACCTTAAGGGATACATAAATGCTATACTATTTCGTACATAGGAGTGCCTGGTAAAAAGTAAAAACTACAATAATATAAAGAATAACTTTGCATAGGAGTCCTTGGTGAAAGCATACTCATCACTCTTGTTAACAACAGTGGTTCACGTACGTGAGGCATCTTTATGATATATTTATCTGTCTGCTGATCGTTTACAAAGCTTCTAGTAAGATAAACAAAAACTTCGTAGAAATCAGCAGTCGTTTTTGTATGGATGATATAGTTGAATAGAATTGTTACTTCTTTATCAAGATGAATTATGGGAGGAATTGGAGACGATCTTACGTGTTTTTTTTTTTGCAGGTGACATCACCATATGGGAACACACTTCATGAAAAAGAAAAAGTTAAAATGGGGCAGTTTGCATTTACAACAACAGAGCCTGGTAACTATCTTGCATGTTTTTGGTTAGATAGCTCTGAAAAGAGCGTAGCGGCAAGTGTTAACCTCGACTGGAAGATTGGTATTGCTGCGAGGGACTGGGATTCTGTTGCTAGGAAAGAAAAGATTGAGGTGAGCACTTGATTGACACTAATGTACTAGGGCTATGTGTACTATTCTTGTAAACAACAAGGTTGTGACTAATGTGAGGAAAGAAAAACAGACTTCAATTTTTGAGGGAACAGATTCAATTTTCCTAAGACAATCAAGGTGCGAGGGTCAAAGAGAGTATTCCGGAAAAGTGCTTTGGGCTAAACATACTTATACACAGTTTTATTAAACACCTATTTTAAACCTAAGACTGCTTGATGGGCTCGTTAGAAACAAAAACAAACAAAGCCTAAGAGTGGCAAGCACATATAGGGCAACAGCATGTTCCTTGCCCGCCTACTTGGGTAACCAAGGGTTGTCCGAGTCGGGTTGTTTCCCTATGTGTTGTGCTGTGGTTGAATGCAACCAAAAACACTAGAAATTTTAATATAAGTTATAACTGTAATTCTCCGGAATCGTTCATTTGTGGTGTATCTAATTTCTGCTTATCAATGCTGGTTCTGCTGAACATTAATAGGGTGTTGAGCTCGAGCTAACGAAATTAGAAGCATCAGTTATGGCGATCCATGAGAACTTGATGTATCTTAAGACCAGGTAACACAGTTACATTTTTTCTGATTTGTTCTGGAGCCGAGATTTTAGTTTGATTTGTGTATTAACTAAGAGTACTGGTGATTATTTGTAATGTTACAGGGAATCAGAAATGAGAGTAGTAAGTGAGACGACCAATGCAAGGGTTGCGTGGTTCAGTGTCATGTCTCTTGGTGTATGCATCGTGGTATCAGTCTTGCAGTTGTGGCACCTCAGGAGCTTCTTTCGTAAGAAGAAGCTTATATAAGTCTATATATAAGATGGTAGCTAGAAGCATACCTCCATTGTTCTTTACATGTCTGAACTTACATGTGAGAATTTTTTCCTTTGTCGGTCCCCGTTTAATTGTATGTGAAATCATTTTATCTTGTACCAGTTAAGTGGATTACTAATTTAAGCAAACGTTGGGGTGTTCCTTCTGGTGGTAAAGCGGAGTTGGTTTTTTGGGGTCTATTTTACTGTCAAGGAAGGAAACACAGCTTACTTAGGTTTGATGAAGTTGGAACTACATTCATGTGGTAGCAATTTTTCAGGGTTAAGAGAATGGGAACTCTCCAGGCTGGATCATAAAATTGAGGTAAATGATGATTTGCCTTCTCCGATTTGCAAATGGGAAGCTCGTGAAGTGGAGCAGGACTTTTGTTTCGGAGCATGCCCTAGCTTTGTTGTGGAGTATATGGTATGCTCGCTGCAAGTTATGTGTTTGATAGAAGCATAGAGCCCCCTTTCGTCCAATAAACATTGTGTTGCTTTGTTCGGGCAGTCTGATGGTTGTGGGTGGGAAAGATAGTCGTGGGTCTTCACCCCCGGATGCTCACCCCTGGATACCCGGGATGCTCACCCCTGGATACCCGAGGGGCGAGTTGCTAGTCAAGACCAAGCGACAGATTAATGTAGCAACCCATTTTGTATATCTCAACCCACCATGTGTGTATAGGGGTGTGAAATGAACAGGAAGGTCCGTCACAGTCTGGCTCGAGAAATGGTCTGATCGTAGATCGTCCGAATTGTTATACGAATTGAACTTGAACAAATTATTAGGTCCGATGTTTTACCGAGCTCGAGCCGTATATAAGTTTGTCCGAGTATTAGGTCCGATGTTTTACCGAGCTCGAGCCGTATATAAGTTTGTCCGAGTATTATTGTGATCTGATGCTTTACCGAACCAAGTCCGGACTATAAAAATTTTGTCCGAGCCGGGCATAAGCCTGTCTGAATGAAATTTAGGTCTGAGCTTGAACAAATAGTTGTCCGGTCCCGTCCTGTCCGATTTACACCCCTCCACCATCCCCAACAAAACAAAATAACTAGCATACTATGCTCTTCAATTATGGCAAGGGCATCAAATACAACCCAGCAGAAGATGGGAAACGAAGTATAAGGCAATTGAGACGTTCCATGCTCTCATGTAACTCTCCCTAACCCTATGCTAACCACCCTATGTTGGGCTAGGGGCCTAAACAATATTTACCCCCAAAAAACTAAGGCGATCAACCGAACTGTTATGCGACAATATTCATAATTTAGTTGTCAAGTGGATCACTCATTGAAAAGTAAATACACAGTTCTTGTTTAATAAGCCAAAAAGTTGTCTTTTCATTTTGTTCTGTTTTTTTGTCAATTGGGTGAAAGCATTTTTGTCAATTGGGTGAAAGCATTTTTTGTTGTTGTTGGTGTGTGGGTGTGGGTGTGTGTGTGTGTGTGTGTATATATATATATATATATATATATATATATATATATATATATATATATATATATATATATATAAAATAACATCCAAAGTGACTATATATATATAGTCACTTTGGATGTTATTTTAAAAATATGAAAACTTCGGGTATTATTTTGGAGTTAACATAAACTTTGAATATCATTATAGACTGAACCCTAGATTTAATTGCATAGAATTGTCTGTTGATTCCTACAATGATTAGTTGTAGCTCTGCCCTTAGTTCTCAATATTAGTTGCCCTATGTGTTGAAACTAATGCAAAGAAGGCATCCTATGATACCTACAACTATATGTGAGGGATTTAGGTGACATAATGTCATTATTTTAAGTAGGCAGAAAGAACTGTTTCAACGCAAGTTTCTTGTCTACTAATTCTAAAGGAGTCTTTTGAATCTCGTCTCTCCGATTTTATTGGCAAGCATAAATTGCCTTAATGCAGTTTAGCACTTTAAGACAATATTACAACTATATGTGAAATTTTATAGGAAGGTGCTGCATGTATGCATGCAGAAACGGGGGAGATGAAGCCGTTCAAGGTGAAACTTGAGAATAAGGTTGGTCTAAATTTGGAGATGGTTTGTTTAATGCACTAATGTAGGTCTCACCCTTTTCTTCACCTTCTCATGGTTGGTCTAAAATGTAAAAGCTTCTCGTTTGGATATAGGGCCCATAATATCGCACTGCATAAGCTTGGCAAAATCACACTCGTTAACGTGTTGTTATATGCTATGAAGTACATCCATCTCTATTTGGTAGTTGTGTTGTGTCGGACACACAAATCTTACACGACAATTAAAATTTTAGAGTAGTAGTTGTTCAACAATTTATAACTTATATATATTATGTTTGTGATTTTTGTGAGTGTTGGCCTGGGAGGTTCTAGAATTAGCCCTAACGTTCTTGAAGGTTTGGAGTCAATCTCTACTATTATAACTACTATTATAATTAGAGAGTATGAATTGTGCAGCCATGTGGATTGTAGATGAACGCATGCATCATACGTGCTAAGATCACAAGTCATCCATTAAGATTAGCCTCTTTAATGTTTATTGGTTGAAAATTTCTACTTTAAGTTATTTTATCCTTCAATCTCTTTTCCAATGATCATCAAATTTTAAATTCTCCAAAAAACCGCTATTTTCCAATACATGTGTACCCATTCTCTCAAAACATAAACGCGACACTAGCTCAATTCTTTCTCCAACCATCTTGCTAATAATGTGCATTGCACGTGTTTAGGCCTACAAACTAGAGCAGCAAAATAATAATCAATTCTTGCTGAATATTCTTATGCTCTATTATCTTCAAGGAATGAATACTAATGCTCAGACCATTTGGGCAGAAGATCTAACCTATACAAAGACAAGTCCAATTGCAGAGATCTAATCATTTGCTCATCGATATATATTTTTTTTTCAAGAGGACAAGTTGAGATACAGGAGCATGAGTATGAATTAACAAGCCAGAGCTGCTGCAAACCAAAGATTGTTTCACTGAGAAAATGGTCATTACTGCAAAACCATTCCTTTGCAGTATGAATTTGTAGAGATATATCAACAAAAAGAGATTGATTTCTCCTGATAAAATAATGTGGCTTGGCAAAAAATATACCTCAGTTTGAGTAAATAAGAATGTGACTGACTATCGAACAAAAAATATTTGAATAAACTGAAAGAACTTGCACAAATGACCGTCAATCAAGAATCAAATAAAAATTTGATCAGACAATTAAATTAGTGTCAAGGGAACCAATGTCATCAGACATTATCAAACAAGAAATAGCAAGGGTACCAATGTTATCAGATATTAAATGGGAAAAGAAGAAAAAAATCGATGCTCTTTATTCAATATGGATTATCCTATTATTCATCAATTTAAATCTATATATATCCTCAAAGAAATCGTCAGCAGCATCAAGAGTGTTCTTCATCTGCAAAATTCTTATGACCAGCTTCCGTAGCTTCTCGCTGCACTTAACCAGTGACTCCAGAGTACTCAGTTTCTGCTCAGCGTTCAGTGGTGACCTCACAGTGATAACAACCTCCTCCAAGTTAGGAATCCTGAACCTCCAATCCAACTACAATTTTTAATCAGTTTATTTAGTACCAACATGAAAAAATAATAAATTACAATATCACCTAAAAAGTTTCAGAGAAATACAAATATCACATGTAAAGATCTTGCACCTCTAAACAGATATAACTATTGTTAATTTACTTCAATGCCTACATCATTTTCTTATTTTAATCTCCGTATGTGAAAAATCCTACGATTATGGAATATAGTAGGTTTAACTGCCTTCATATGTGAATTCAAAGTTATATCCTCCTATCTACTACATTTGTATGACAGCAACGTTGACAAAATCAACATTTTAAAGCTGTTCAAGGAAGTTAAATGTACATATGCACATTTAACTTTAAAGAATCACTAGCTGACCTTAGTTTGAGGAGATTTTACATGTAATCAGCAAAATGATAATAGAGGCCCAACATATCAACTTCCCAAAACTTTGGGGATGGAAAATGTTGAAATAAATGTTTATGAAGGATTTTGGTTATTTAATGAAGTTTGAGGAGGAGATTTTATGTAATTTAACCCCAAGAAAAAGGAAAGAGATTATAGAGATAAGATAATTATCAAATAGTACTTACATTTTTTAGACTATTCTTTTGACACAATGCCGCAAACATTGCCCCATGGACCTCAAAGCGCTTAAGCTTTGGATGACCATTGCAGAAGTCAACTAAGTCAATTTCCGGAAAAGGTTGTAGTGAGTCGAAGTCCCCACAGAATTCAACTTTCATCACAAGGTGTTTCACCTCACTTGCACATTGAAGAAGGGAATGTATTGCGCTCCAAGTCCACTGAATCCCTCTTAGGCACAAGTACTCCAACTCCGTCAACTTTCCCACGTCTACCTTGTACACTCTACCTGGAGTATAAGGAGATGATTCAGGTATTCAGTCCCTATGGAATTGTTAAGATCGTACATTATATGATGAGTTTCACAAACCATGACTTTTTAGACCCTATTTGGAAATGGAGTTAACTTATGATAATGGGAATCATCTTTGGGTCGATAGAACTGTTTTGGAGTGGAGATAGTTAGATTATTATGCAAAAGTAGAGTAATGCTACATGAAGTTATCTACCTCTATACCTCAACAATTAACTCTAGTTGAGCTGACTGCATTCCCAAACATGGCCTTAATGATTCTGAATTGTTACTTATTTAATTTTGATGGAGAAGATAATATTTTTCGTTTGGCAAATTTTGATCCAAAGACAAGGACCTACGTACAAATCATTTAGAGATCAAACCTACAAACCATGCTACCTAATGTGCATACTTGCAGGGAAAAGGTTATTGTTGTGTTCTATTCAACCATTCGTAAAGAAATCGCAGAAAAGGTAGCTACATAGTAGCACAACAGTATGTAGCATTTCTACCGAATTAAAGTGAATTCAAATCTTAAAAAATTTAAGATTGGTAGAGAATGTGAGGAATTTTTTAGATTATCTGTAAACAACACAAGAGTTTCACAATAAACAGAAGTCGAATTTCATAATGATTGATTACCCGCAGTTTTAGCAATGCACAAATAAGCCAACCGATGACTTCCACGAACATGAACCCAACCGAACCCCTGTGCCTCAAGCGCCCGAATGCTCGGACTCTGAATAGACAATGAGCACATCTCTGTCCCCAAAAACTCAAGTCTACAGTTTTCCAACCTCTCCATCTCAATTACTACTGTATCAACCCCATCACACCCAAGCATCACCAAGTCCGTCACATTCGGACACGCCTTCAAAGCATCCCTCAATGCATCCTCCATCATTGCAGCCCCCACAATCTCCAATTTCCGCAGTGCACCAAGTACTCCCCACTCAGGCGACTTAGAAAACGAAACCCTCCAAAGTTTCAAAACTTGTAATCCCTTCGCAACCCCAATGCAATCAAGCTGGGCCCCATCATCAGGCTTGTCTAAAGACGAGTCCATTCGTAACTCCAAAGTACGTAGAGTGCCACTACAGGCAGAAAGAGAGGATGCAAGACAGCTGGTTGAGAATGCGCAGTAGATAACAAGTTCTTGGAGGAGACGAGCCGAGGAGACCATGTGGGTGATGATGGCATCGGATTGGGATTGGGGGAGGGAATCAAAGGTGGTTCGAGCAAAATAAAGTGACGGAATGAATAGGATGGAATCATTCCATGTTTTTGAGATGCACGAACACAAAGCAATATCGCGGGCATTGTTCAGTTGGGATAGGATGTGCTGGATGATCCCATCAGGAATTGAGTCCATTCCGGCTACCCCTTCTAACATTACTCCTGTTTAGTTCACCAAATTACAAGAAATTAGACAATTTTTATAACAATGGTTTTTTTTTTGTTGAAATAAAAGGCAAGAGAATTGCCCCTGATACTCATAAATAAACCCAGTCATTACAATGAAAAAGTCTCGTTACATCAAAAGGTATGCATAAATAGAACATACATAAAAGGTCATACAAATGCCTGCTACAACTAACAAGCATCAAAATAACTCCAAACACCACCAGATTCTACTCAGCCCCTGCACTACAAACCACCACCATCCCGCCTCCATCCTAGAGACAGTTGTGGCCAGCTGATCACATCAGTTGGAGCTACTTTACTGTAAATAAATGATCAGTTAACAATTTTGTTTAGAAACTTAGGAAATTGGTATGGGAAATAAATCCCTAATTGACTGCTGCATCCATCCACAAAATTTAAGAACAATATGATTTTATGCTCCATCTTCTCAATTTTCAGCTATTTGTAATCTATTTGATTTAAAACTATCCAATTCTATCCAAGATTTAAACTTTATATCTGTATCGACTAAACCCATCAAATTTTGTGAATTTGTTTCCTTCAAAATCCTACCAATTAGTGATTTGTCTTGCATTAAAACTGAAATTGTTCGATGAAAATACTTCCTTACATAACTACTGGATTCGATCTCATTCCACAAAATTCAACAACAATAAGTATTAATGTTCAGCTTCTCAATTTCAGCTGTTTGTTCGGATTAACAAATAAAATTATGCAATCTGATCCCAAATTATTGAATTTTGATCCAAGATTTCAACTTTAAATCTTTATCGAATAAATCCACAAAACTTGTAGAAACCCATCAAATTTTGTGAATTACCAATCTGTCATGAACATTGCTTTAATCGATATGATCCAAGATTTAAACTTTCGTGAAAGGTGTTCGACGAAATGCCTAAACGAGAAAAACCACCAGAAAAGGGGTTGAGAAGATTATAAACCTCGATCGAACGGTGGGGTTCCGACGGAAAAACGAAGAGGATCGCCGCCTCTTCGACTGTAGTCTTCTTCTTCTTGCTCTTTAGTAAAAGGGGTCGAGAAAGGAAGACGGAGCTTGCAGTAAGACATTGAAGCTGATTTGTTAATGGGATTAGTGATGGTGTCAGATGCACTGCATCGCATCTATATTATGCAAGACAAGAGAGAGAATGAGAGAATTCAAATTTTAAAATTGGCCACAAAAAAAACAAAAAACAAAAAAAAAATTTGGGAGAGAGAAAGGAACGGAAGAGTTTGGCCCGCTCTTTTTCAGATTTTGAAATTTTTGGGCAGTTCGAATTTTGAACTTTTGAAATTTTAGACCATGTTTTGATTTTGTTTTCCATTAATTTATTACTAGTATAATGTACGTGCAATGCACGTCTTAAAAGTAAAAGTAATCAAATTAAATGAATATATATCGAATAAGAAAAAAATAGTTTACATTTGAATGTTTTGATTTGGGCTCTACGTGCGGTGCACATTATATTTGTTAGATATAGATTGGACATGTATTATACATGTTTATATATTTACAAAGTTAGAGTTTGTTTCCGAACGATGAAATACTTCTCCTTCCACCCTTTGATGGAGTTCAGGTGCCCGTGCACGACCCTTCTCTTTCGTCTCGGCGTAATATAGTAGATCCCCTCATATTCGTCGGATGAGCTGAGACCGAGGATCGCCCGAAAGTACTTTAGTTTCAGGCGGATCCCCCGCTCATCGTAGAGCAGCAGGAAGCACACTATCTGCTTCCAGGAATTGGGCCCGTACTGCATAAGGCTAAAGGACGCCCAGTTCAAAACTTCCTTAATAAAGGGGTGGAGCGGCAGACGCAAACCGGAGCAGAAGGCATCAACAGGGAACATGCAGAAGTGGGGCGCCAGTCTGTCTGTGGGACGGATCCCGGGGCTGGGGATCAGTAGCTTATACTCCTCACCGATGAAGTAACTTGCACGGATGACGGGGAGGTCGTTCGCTGTAAGGACGATCGACATCCCATCCATAGCAGTTTTTGGCCTACCAGGCAAAGAAGCCTCCACGTCCTCGTCGGCTCCTCCCCTGTACTGGAGCATCTCCTTGACATAGTCCGGATACATTCGGATAGAACGGGGTTGGACCTCAAACGGGACCTCAAGGTTAACCGAAGGAGCCTCCCCATCCGGGCTGTCCGGATAAACCCACTCGTCTTTTTTCGTCGAACTCATGGACCTTTCGGAGGGGACGGCATAGCCAAAGGGCCCAAGTCATCATCCTCAGACGAGTTCTTTTCCCCGCCATGTTCACCCTCCTCGCCAGGCTCTTCCTCATTCACTCTGACCTCTTCTTCCACCTCTTCCTCGGCCTCTACGATCTGTTCTCCGACCACCTCGACCACCTCGACCTCAGACTCGCCTTCGCCCAAGGGTTCATTGGGTTCCGAGTCACTCGACTCTACCACAAAGGGCCTTCTACTGCGTATAGGCATGACATCGTAGATCTTTGTCTCTGAATCCCACGACGTAGAGTTGGAGGCACGGGGACCCTCGTCCTGACTCGACGTAGTGGCGGACGAACCAAACTGAGCCCGCGACATACCGAAAATTAAAATTAACTAACCTGATTCGAAGAACGGTGAAGGATATCGGAAAATTCACCTTCGGTGACTGAACTGCGACGGAGGAAGATTTGGGAACTTGAGAGGAGAAAGCAAATGCGAGAAGTGAGGGAGGGGTGGAGGATATATAGCTTGGGAGGGGACTCCTCGAAACCGCGAAAATCCTGACATCATTATTTCCACTTGTCACCACCCTTATTGGACCATGGGCCGTCCGAATTCCCATGGCCCTCAAACTCGAAGCTCGGCTAACACCTCGAACACACCAAATGGCAAACCAAACTCCTGGAAGTGGGATGCCCCCCCTACGACCAAGTCTGGGTGGCTCGACGCTCGGCAAGTACGGTGAGCACCCTCCTAGCTTTTTCCAATAAAGCTGCCTAACAAAGGCCAAGTCTGTGGGGCTCGACGCTCGGCAAGTACGGCGAACACCCACCTAGCCTTTTACAACAAAGCTGCCTATCAAAGGCCAAGCTTGGGGGGCTCGGCACTCGGCAAATATGGCGAGCACCCACCTAGTTTTTTTTTCCAACAAAGCTGCCTATCAAAGGCCAAGCCTGGGTGGCTCGATACTCGACAAGTACGGTGAGCACCCACCTACCTTTTTCTAACAAAGCTGCCTAACAAAGGCCAAGTCTGGGGGGCTCGACGCTCGGCAAGTATGGCGAACACCCACCTAGTTTTTTCCAACAAAGCTGCTTATCAAAGGCCGAGCCTGGGGGGCTCGGCGCTCGGCAAATACGGCGAGCACCCACCTAGCTTTTTCCAAAAAAGCTGCCTATCAAAGGCCAAGCCTGGGGGGCTCGATGCTCGGCAAGTACGGCGAGCACCCACCTAGCTTTTTTCAACAAAGCTGCCTAACAAAGGCCAAGTCTGGGGGGCTCGACGCTCGCAAGTACGACGAACACCCACCTAGCTTTTTCCAACAAAGCTACCTATCAAAGGCCAATCTGGGGGGACTCGACGCTCGGCAAATACGGGGAGCACCCACCTAGCTTTTCCCAACAAAGCTGCCTAACAAATGCCAAGTTTGGAGGGCTCGACGCTCGGCAAGTATGGCGAACACCCACCTAGCTTTTTTCCAACAAAGCTGCCTATTAAAGGCCAAGCCTGGGGGGCTCGGCACTCGGCAAGTACAGCGAGCACCCACCTAGTTTTTTCCAACAAATTTACCTATCAAAGGCCAAGCTTGGGGGGCTCGACGCTCGGCAAGTACGGCGAGCACCCACCTAGTTTTTTCCAACAAAGCTGCCCATCAAAGGCCAAGTCTGGGTGGCTCGGCACTCGGCAAGTACGACGAACACCCACCTAGCTTTTTCCAACAAAGTTGCCTATCAAAGGCCAAGCCTAGGGGGCTCGACGCTCTGTAAGTACGGCGAGTACCCACCTAGCTTTTTTCAACAAAGCTGCCTATCAAAGGCCAAGCCTGGGTGGCTCGGCGCTAGGCAAGTACGGCGAGCACCCACCTAGCTTTTTCCAACAAAGCTGCCTAACAAAGGCCAAGCCTGGGTGGCTCGACGCTCGGCAAGTACGGCGAGCACCCACCTAGCTTTTTTCAACAAAGATGCCCCTTGAGGCTCAGAGCTCGGCAGTGACCTCGAGCACCCACTCAGCTTCTCCCTGAAGTTGCCTCACTCAAAGCTCGCCGAGCCGACCCTACAAGCTCGGAGCTCGACAGTGACCTCGAGCACCCACTCATCTTCTCATTGAAGTTGCCTCACTCGAAGCTCTCCGAGCCGACCCTACAAGTTCTGAGCTCAGCAGTGACCTCGAGCACCCACTCAGCTCCTCCCTGAAGTTGCCTCACTCGAAGCTCGCCGAGCCGACCCTACAAGCTCGGAGCTCAGCAGTGACCTTGAGCACCCACTCAGCTTCTCATTGAAGTTGCCTCACTCGGAGCTCTCCGAGCCGACCCTACAAACTCTGAGCTCGGCAATGACCTCGAGCACCCACTCAGCTTCTCCCTGAAGTTTTCTCACTCGAAGATCTCCTCAGATTACGCTCTCCTATGATCATCAGGTCAACAAGTCCAACGGGCTTCTGCCAACTCCAGCCCACAAGCAAACGGGTTTGACCCGGCTCGTTAGGGCCCCACCCGTTTACCCATGCCTATAAATACCAGACCCCCTCCTCACTTTAGAAGATAATCAATCTTTCTTGACCTGAACCCTAGCTACTGTTACTTTCTCAGTGACTGACTAGCTCATCAGAGGACCTGTCTCCGGGAGCTCTCCCGGGGTCTCTAGGCATTGTGTAGGTCTGAAGATCCGAGCCGATCTCCCAACATCCGAGCCGAGCAACGAGCCTCAACCTACTTCCCACAACTCCCGAGCCGGTCCTACAACCGGAGATCAGACCAACATCAATGTCGTGCCTACTGCTTCCCAAAATACAAGAACTCACACTTGTTGCCCCACACCCAAAAGAAAACAAGCAGCATCACATGGATAGACACATACATCCACTTTTCCAATCTAGAATAATAGACCAACAAATTTAATCAAGAAATTACGGGCATAAATTATCAATATAATGATTATAATCATATAAATACATCCTGAAAGAGGGAAAGGTAAAGAGTTATATACAAATTTCGAGTAGCAACAAAGGTCACCTGTATTGACTCAAAAAACAAGGGTCACCAGTAATTTTTTCTGTTCACTGTTTTTCTAGCCAAATCATCACTAAATCCCCATAAATTTTCAGGAACTGACAATAGCATTTGTTGAACTGTAATATTTTATACACATAGGAAGTGGCTTTATCTTAATCTCTTCCTCTTGATTAGATGAAAGATAGGAGCACCGTCAACAAGGACTGATCCTCTATCTAACAGGAATTTGTATTTCCATGCTGGACCAAGAAACCATGAAATAGCTGCACCTCCCAGTAAGCCTCCCAGCTGCCAACAATATATTCGAGATTTCAAGAGTAATACTAATCAGATATCGGATTTATTTAAGTTGAAGAAAAAATGATAAAAAGACAGATTGTGACCTACGTGGCCCCAATTATCGATGCCTCTAGAGAGAAGCCCAATGGCCTGCAACATGAACAACTTTCTATAATTGTTGCTAAATTCAAACATTTAATTGCAAAGCTCAAAGTTGAAATGGGAGATTTACCATATTTAGTGCTATAACACGAGCAATTTCCTGTAAATCCTGCTTCCCACCTCCCAACAAATTTTTATGTCTCAATACGAACACAGCAAAGGAACCCACCTTAGTTGAAAAGAAAAAGAACATCAGTGCCATTTGGGTTTGATTTGGCGAAAGAATGGTGAGAATAACAAATCAAGCAGGTGCATAACACTTGAAAAGGATGAAAGAAGTACCACATTATAAATAGAGCATGCGGTCATGGTATCAAGACTAGGTATCAGATATCGGGTATCATACTGGATGTTCGAATTTGGTCTCAGTATCAGACTTATTGGAAGTACCGACTGTTTCGTATCGGTCTCTTGGGATTTGTGATATTGGCTTCTTAATGAATTTAAAAATTAATTGGAAGGTATGGAAACATAGTTAATGTTTAAATCTTAAAACAAACACTCAGGTATATTACAATGATTACAAGAGTTTCTAATAACCTTTTGTGTTTATTTTCCATCTTCATGTACAAAATATATCGTTTCGTACATATATTCTTTTATAAAGTATACCATGAACTTATAATTATAATACTATATACCAAGAAAGTTCTGCTACAACAGATATACTATAAATATATATATCACATATACTTTGAATATCTTTCCCATTGTGCCCAATCATATGTGTCATCTCTCTTACTCTCTGTCATCCTACTCATTGGCAATAGCGTTCTATAGTCTTCGGTTTCAATTGCTTAAAGTTATTTTGCTCTTCTTTCCTTGTTAACTTAAATATTGGCAAGTACCAAGCTTTTATGAAAATATCGTATTAGGCAGGCAAAGAACAGAGACATCTCGAAGTCTCGTCTCGGTTTGGGCTGAGATTTGATACCGTGCATTTGGTATTGGAGCATTATTACCAGACTTAATTGACTTGCACCCTGAATATACAGAAGGGAAGGCTTATTGTACTCGATATATATGATTGTCTTTGTAAGATTATTTATTTATTTTCCTTGTTTCCTTTTTCTTCATTTTTCTTTTTTCTTTCTGTAATGGATACAAGCTAGCCTTTTCTCTTGCACAATGTTCCTCTCTAATTAAACACCTTCTATTTTTTTGTTACCAAATGACCATAATGATATCCCTAGTCAATCAACAAGACTGAAGTATATGCCTTAAACAGGCATCAACATAATGGCAACTACTGTAAATGAACAAGGACTGTTTTCAACTAGAACCAACAAAATGGCTGGCTGAAAGTTCCGGAAATCCGCCGAATTAGTCACAGAATTTTGCTCAAGACCTTCGTTTAAAAACATAGTTGCCATAATGTCTTAATTATTAGGATTAAAATTCAGATCAGCACGATGTGATACCGAAACAAAGATGGCAAAATGAGGAGTTAGTTACATACATGATATAATGCAAAAGCATACTCAGAGAAAATAAATATTAAAATGTAATATTATAACAGTTTTAGAGATTCTGAAATAATAAATACACTAAAAAATATAACCTACAAAATTAGACCTGCAAGGCTGCAACACATAATAGTCTGCTCATGTCCTAGATCCAAAGTATAAAACACAACCAAAAATTGCAGGAACACGTAATAGTAATGACCATCTAAATCAAACTTACTAATCCAAAAATAGCTCCTGATGCGCCAAGTGCCGGAGACTGGCAGAACTTGTAGCTCAACAGTGAACCTAGTTTCCTTAAAAAGCTTGTATCAGGCCTTAAGTTCAAGAAATCGTCTGAAACAATACTAACATTCTAATCATCCAATGCATGCACATAAAATATTACTTGACAATGCTGATGTGAAGTACACTGCCAAAAACCGTCTAGGTCCACACAGATGCTCCACAGTAGGGCCGATAGAGTTCAAAGAGTAACAGTTCATCTGTAGAAGTTATCTTTTATATGCCATTATGCTCTTATGAAATTAGTCAAAAAAGTTTGAAAGAAAGAGAGAATGAAAAAAATAAATAAATAAATAAATAGACCATGAGATGCCCGATATTTGCATGCAGAAATGATGATGTGGCCAGCCTCCATAATTGTCCTTTATCAATTAGACTGTTGACCTATTTAACAATGTCTTGTAAATAAAAATAGGAAAACGTAGAAGCACTAGGAGATATTTGTAACTAATCAGACCTTAGCTCCCCATAAGGTTAACTTCCCATGAGATGCAACCTGGGCAACATAAACTCTGGAAGCAAAAACACGCAAATTTCTAGTTATTCCCAAAATCTACTGCTAGAAAGAGTAATAACTGAAATAAAAAGGGGCTAGATAACACAAAAAATAGGCCAAAAGGAAATCAGGCAAATATTGCATACTGCTTAAAAAGTAAATATAGATGCAAAAACGCGTCTGCCAAGGAGAACATGTCCTTGGGAGGGGGAAGGGGTGGGGGTGGTTGTCCAAAAGATATATTATGAAGAAAATGGGGAGAAGGGGAGGAAATTGATCTAAACCCCTCATTTGATGGTTAGTTTTTAGCCCCAATAACTTTCCTATGTACACCTGAAACCCTCACCATCAAATTATTTGAGAAACCCCGTCTATTAATATATAGCAATTGATTTGACTTTCCTGGATGGAAAAACACTAAAAAAATGTTGTATGGTTCAAAACATTTTTTTAGAGAAGGGTGTGACAATTGCTAATGTTATGGTATTCCAACACAATAGCAACTTAAATACTCTGTTCAACTGCCTCAAATCAAGTTCGCTTATCTTATCCCCTTCTTTTTGCTCCACTCATCCTAATTAGTGGCCTTCATTTGGCCCAACCACCCTCAATTGGTTCTCCCTAAGTTTATTCCTACTTGGTGTTACTTCTACTGTCTTATGCATCCACCCTTTTCTTACATTTTTAGTGTTTTGTCATCTATCTCAGTATCCTCATTTCAAACACTCGAATTTTGAACATGTTTTTTAATTAACAATAACGTAACCAGAAAAGCACTGTTGGTCATATAGTTATCTTACAAATATTTTCCTTCAATTTCATTGGTGTCTCATGATGACCGGAAACTCCAAAAGCACTTCTCCATCTAACACCACACTTTGATTCCATGGTCAACATACACGTCAAATCTTTCGCTTAAAATAAATGATTGATCCTAGATAGCAAAATCTCCCAGCTACTCACTGAACATTATTTTTTTGGGGAAAAGTAATGCATATTAGTTGAACCTTAAAAAAACATTATTATACTCAAGTGAAATTCCATATTGTTCGAGCCTGCTCCTGGATTAATCAAGACTAGTAGAGAACTAAGCCAACAAAAAGAATATGACTATTTAAAAAAAAATAAAGATATGCCAGAATGTTGAACAGTAAGTACAGGGTTAAGCATGTACTAACTAATACAATTGAACAAGTTCGAGGGCTGCATATGCTTCTGCAAATAAATTTTCGTTAGTCATTTCCTTTTGCTTGCTTTGTAGGAAATTTAGGCTAGTTCAAGTTTGTGAAAGACCCTACCAATAAACCAAAACTCCAAAGTTGTGGTAAGACTGAGGGTTTTAATATTTATATTCTAACACGCTCCCGCAGGTTGAGGGCTATCTTTGTGGGCCAAGATCTGGACTATATACGCAGCGGTATTTTTTTATAAAATCCGCATTTAAATTGCGTAGCTAGTGGAATTCGAACCTGGGTTGCTCTGATACCATATGAAAGACTCTACCGATAGATCAATACTCCGAAGTTGTGGTAAGGGTGAGGGTTTAATATTTATATTCTAACACGACCCCGCAGGTTGAGTCATCTTTGTGGGCCAAGATCCTGACTATACGCATTTGTATTTTTTTTAAATCCGCATTTAATTTGCGTAGCATATGGGATTCGAACCTATGTTACTCTGATACCCTGTAAAAGTCTCTGCCACTATGCTAAAACATCGAAGTTATAGAAGGGTTGAGGAAAATTGCACTTGTATTCTAACACGTCCGCTCAGGTCGAGAGCTTGTTACGAACCTCGGAGAACTCACCCCTAAAAATTAATTGTTGGAGGGAGGAAACCCAAGTTTATAACAACCCAATGGTGGTTCTCCATCCAACCAATGTGGGACTAAATTGGACCCTAACATTCCACCACACTTCCATAATCCGACGACCTCAGCGGCTTTCACTCTAGCGACACTGGTCCAGCCCGGAGCGAACCTACCAATTATTTTAATCCGACCTCTAGGTAGCCTTTTCTGACTCTCAGCGACTTTCACTTTAGCGACACTGGCCCAACCCGGGTCTACCAGTATTTTTATTCTAGCCTCTAAGTAGTCATTTTCAAACGAATTATGAAGTATGGGGTTGGCTCTAATACCATGTGAAAGACCCTACCAATAAATCAAAACTACAAAGTTGTAGTAAGAGTGAGGGTTTTAATATTTATATTCTAACACGTCCTTTTAGGTTGAGGGCCATCTTTGTGGGCAAAAACCTGGACTATATGCAGCAGTATTTTTTTTCTAAAAATCAGCATTTAAATTGCGTAGCTAGTGGAATTCGAACCTGGGTTGCTCTAATACCATGTGAAAGATCATAATGATCTCTGAAGCACGGATACTTCACGGAGGGTGTCGTCTCTGTATCTTGTACGTATCCGATACTCATGTCCCCCTATTTTGTACATCCTCATATCCTGCATTTTTTTATTATCAAACTATTTGATACGACTGAAACTTATCCCACTATTTGATTTATCTGCTTATGTTATATTTCTTATGAACTTGCTTTGTTTACTTATGTTATTACTTATACTTATGAACAATTATTATAGCCTTTATGGATTATCTTATTTATGTTTAATGAAAGATATTTACCATTTTCTTATTAACAAGAGGTATTATTTAGTTATGTGTAATTATTCATATATATATATATATATATACACACACACACACACACACACACAGTCGAATCCCGTATCCTACTTTTTTGAAAACTGTCGTATCCCTCGTACGCGTATCGCCGTACCCATATTGGTGCTTCGTAACTAACGATAGACTAAAACTACAAAGTTGTGGTACGGGTGAGGGTTTAATATTTATATTTTAACAAAGTTGAAATAGATAACCGTCTTTATTGAAATATTCAATCAAATGGATAAGAATATATACAAAAAGCATTTCAGGTTGATCTATTCCACATTAAATAATTGATGAACAAATAATTTTACTTTCAGACACAGAATCATAGGAATTAAGAGTATACAGAAAGGGTAAAGGATAGAATATCTAGGTGATGACTAGCAACTTACAAAATATTAAGGGCAAGGAGAATATTGGTCCATTGCCTTCCATTGAAATAGTTCCCATTAGGAGATCTAATTTGCATTTTCTGTTTATCATCATATCCTTTTCCAGGGTCCTTCCCACTAAAGAAGGAAAGGTAAGATGAGCACGATGTTGAGAACACATCAACAAATGAATCAAGAAGAAAACCCCTCTTCAATCGCCTTCGGCACCAAATATCACAAACATTTATGAAATTATCAGACTGACAACCATCCTGCTGTTTGAGGATTGTTAATTAGTATATTTGCACCCTTCAAAATATCTACTGATATTTACACTAAACATACACAATGAAGCAGCATTCAGTGAAATGAAATGTAACAATAGCATATTTAAGAAGATAACGATGATTTGAATCTCATACTTCTTCTATAATTTATACATAAACGGCACGTACTAGTTACATGCCATATCATAGAAACAACTGAGATGAATCCCAAAAAGGTCAACCGGATAAAAGAAAAATGTGAAGGAAATATTAAGGAAGCAAACATAAATATGTTCAAATGTGGATGAGAAACCTTATTACTGTGGCTAACAGGCAAGCCAGGCTGGATTAGGCACAGTTTAAGTGTATTGTAAGTCTGGCAAGCTTTTTCTTCCTTGAGGAAAGTTGCATAGCATACACACTTCTATTGTTTTCAACCCAGCCAAGTTCATCTTCCATAGCTTCCAGCCATAAACCTGAGTTTTAAAGAGTCTTTGAAGGAACAACATAATGGGTCATCATCTATCACATTCTTGAAAAGTAGCATCTCTACTTTCAATGGTAATAGATCCAATTTTAAGTTTTTAACACATTGAGTACAAAACTTAGTAGATCCTCTTTAGATTTCTTGCTCAATGCAATAGCTGTCAAGACCTTTTTATTTTACTCTACATCTCTACCATAGTCCTTAACAACTTACTACTTCCTCGAAGTTGTAATTCTATCCTTGCTTCATACTTGAAGAAATCAAATACGACCAATTTTTTAGATGGAAGGTCAGAATAATCATATCCATAAATACAAAGTATTCTTTATTACCATGAGTTTTTAACTGGCCTCAAATGTCAGAATGCACTAAGTTTAGAAATGTTGTGACGCTAATTCTAGAAATGATAATACTGATTTTTACGAATAGTGGGAGCGATGACATCTCAAATACAGCGAAAAGAACATTCTGTGGATAGTGCCTTAAATTATGAGGAGATACAATTGTCTAAATAAACTAGAATGAGTATATATTGATTCTCAATGGATTATGAGCACGATTTGAGAGATTTCTTGGTGTGGTTGGAGAAATACAAAAAGGTAAAAGCCGCAAGAATCAAAGCTTAACGAAGGGGATAAATTCTTCATCAAAAAAGCATTTGAATAGCTGTGTGCTCTCAATGCAACCAACTTTGTGATCTTGAATTCCCTTCCTCTCCTCTCAATAGTTAATACTACAGTTTTCCCTTCTCCAAGTCGCCGGTGCATACAATGTAAATTTGTGGATAGAGTGAATGACAACTTCTGATAAACACTATTATTTGGCAGATAACCCTAGGGCTCATAAACATTTTGGGCAGAAAATCGCCTTCACAAGGACAGTTATACCCAGCATTCACATACTCATTCGCCATTGAAAATGTAGATATGTGTACACAAGTGAGATAATCAGTAATCCATTACCAAAATCAAAGATTTCATATGCAGCACAGCTACACCATCAAACACATGAACACTCAGTAGCAGAGGACCGCATCATGTGCTTGCTATCCTTAACCCTCAAGCTGATCTTCGAGAAACATCACATTATGATTTTACCACTTCAATCCAAGGCCATTTAGGTCAAACCCCAGTAATCATCAAAGCTCCACTAACTCCAATCTTATCACTCTTCCTAACTGACACCACTACCACTCGGATTTGACCTTCAAGATTACACTAAACATTCCATAAATAGACTCTCTACCCCGAAATTGGAGCTAAATGTTCGCAAGAAAACAAGAAAAGACAGCAAATTGATGAGAATTTCGAAACTAATGACAAGTGAGAGAGAGAGATGATACCGAGGAGAGCGGGGAGTAGCGGAGGTGGATGAGGTGGCCGAGGCGGAGACCGGAGGAGGAGACGGTGATGAAGGCGGCGGCGCTGGAGGAGAAGCTGGTGGAATTGGGAGTAAGCCCTAGGAACCACGGATTTTGAGGAGGGATTGAAGATGCCATGGTTGATTAGGAGAAGAAGACTAGATTACAAGTATGGCATTTTTTTGTCCCCACCTTTCTTTTTTTTCCCCCGTTTTGGTGGAATTATCCAGGTGGATTATGGGCCACGTTTAGGCCCAAGAAGAAGAGGCTGAATTAGCCGATGGCCCATGGCCCATGGGGCAAAGAAAGTACTAATTTTTTTTTTGATAAAAAAAATGACATCGTCATCGTTTCATTAATGCAAAATTAATAAAACATAGTAGTACTAAATACAAATGCCCACATATCCATCTCTAATACAACACACCATGATAAGATAACCCTTACAAAGCAGATAAAAGATACAAGAGTTCTGGACCTCAACCCAACTCGACACAAAAGGACCTGACATGCTATAAACCAAAACCTCCACCTCCATCTGTGCTACTATCCTCTTTACTCCCTTTCCTCCATGCATAGCTTCTTCCTTGCCCCTGCTTGCCCTGCACAAGAAATGATATAAGAAAAGATGTTATGCATCATCATCATTGAAAAGTACTAATTTTTTTGCAACTAACCTTGTGATTTTCAATAATAACAGTTGGTTTCCTTCTGGCCGACACTATTTATAGATAGTATGACCCGCGGGAGACGGGGTCCTATGGGGATTCCCCCTTGGTCTAATTCCACGACTAACTATGAATGGAGATAAAAACAGATCATTGCACCTCCACCAAAAAGATTATCTGCCTATCTTCTTCGGAAGTCTTCTTCATATTCTTCCCCCCAGTTGGCGTGTACCAATTTGAACCTATCCTAGAAAGCAGGCTTGCCTTAAAAGCACCCAGACTCCCACGAGAAGCAGTAGTGGGGAATTTTCATCGTAATCTGTCTCGCCCGAATGAATTAGTTGGTACTAGAAATGTTAGAAATAGTAAACGAAAAGAGTAATAAGAAGTGAAAAGGATAGAGACACTTCCCAACCAGAAAGCAACGTTCCTACTTGGCACTATCACATTTACCCGATACCCGGACCCGACCCGGACCTGACCCGTACCCAGCATTGGACCGGAACGGACCCGATCTATCCGGGTCCGGATCCGGGTCCTAAAATAAGACCCGATGCACTTTCGGGTCCGGGTCCGAGTCCGCTCAAAATAGAACCGACCCAGACCCAGACCCGTTAAAAAATACCCCTAAACATATAGAATTTGAATAACAGGGTTATAGGAATATACATATAAAAGTAATTGTTGAAGATAGTGTAAATATAATATTAATTCATGCACTTAAGTGCAAAAATTATTAGAATCGTAAGGTATCGGATGCAAAAATTCTCAAGTGCAAATATTTATTCTCTACTACCGGATCCGATGGGTAATTTTTTTTAACTAGGACCTGGACCCGGACCCGGATCCTGTTCTTGCAAGTTAGGATCCGGGTCCAATTTTTGGACCCGTGAGGTACCGGGTCCGGGTCTGGGTAGTGGAAAACCCGACCCGATAGGACCCGATACCAGCTCTATTCCCACTGATGGTATACTCAGTGTAAGCGAGCTCTAAGCAGTGTTCTTTTTCATTTCTATCTTAGTTCCATATTTGAAAGGTGATCCCAGGGCCGGCCTCGAGTTCCCGGGGGCCCGAAGCGAACTCCCGAAATGGGGGCCCCCGTACAAAAAAAAAAAAAACATATATACAAAAAATTTGCACATTGTTAAAAGCAAAATATGCAGAATATATAAATTTGTTTTAAATCACCCAAATTTAAAGTCTCAAATTCAATTCAAGTCTTCAAGCCTAAATCCAAATAATTTTAAAAAAAAATTTAAAGGCTCAAATAATTATTTTTTTGGGCCCCTAATAACTGTATTTTTCTTTTACCCATAAAATACGTGCCTATATTTACAAGGGAATTACAAATTTGGGAGTCCCTAAAATCGTAAAAACGCCGGGGGCGTGAGGCGGCCGCCTCCCCCGCCTCAAGGGTGGGGCCGGCCCTGGGTGATCCGATGCACTGGTTATTAAAAGACATGTGTCAATGATATTCACATCCTCCGCCTTCCATCTTGAAAACATATGGTATGTTTATATATAGATTGTTTTGTTGACATTTTCGGATTTTTTTCCCTCTATATGTTTATCTCAGTAGATAATAAAGTCGTACAATCTGTAGTACAATTAACATACATTTTTGTATTGGTTCAATTCAAGATTCTTGTGAAGTTGTAAGGAAATTTTATTGGTATATTTCCTTACTTTTTCAATAGAAAGTTAAACATCAAAGCATGGTGCTAACTACCAACTCTCCTTCCCCACCCTCAATGCATTCATGAGATAGGATAAATGATCAAATATTAAGTGCTTAAAGGGACTTCTTATTGTTGTGCGCGGTACAAACTAATCAATAACCAAACCAATGCGGAATACAAAGAGAGAACCAGCGAGAAAACACAAAAACAAACCAACACAAAAGGACGCACAGATTTAATGTGGTTCGGCAAAATTCATGCCTACATCCACGGGGCGGTTGGGGTTTCTTCTTCTTCAAATTATCACCAATGGGCGAAAACAAACCCTTACAAATAATGACGGCTGCAAAACCGAATTAGGGATCTCTAATTTTCGTCACCGATTACAAAACCCTAACAAGTGTATTTATAGGGAAACTACTGGGCCTTTTCGAATTGGGCCTGATCTAGTTCAAAATCCCGTCGACAGTCGACTGGTCGACTTACCAGTCGACTGGCAATCCTTCTGGCAGTCGACCGATCAGTCGTCTGATCCTCTGCTGCTGCTTGTATCTTTAGCCTTCGAAAACTCTCTGGACAGTCGCCTGATCCTTCTATCAGTCGCCTGATACTGTAACTTTCATTTGCTGCAGATACTCCAAAACAATCTGAACCAGAATCGAGCCATTATCCTACAATCTCCACCTTGGCGAGATCTTCCACCAAGTATCCAACAATCTCCACCTTGGCAAGATCTTCCAAGTAGCCCAAGCAATCTCCACAAATACTCCAAATGCTCATCATCAAATGTAACAACAAATCCAAACTCCACCTTAGTATGATATCACATACTAGGCGAACAAATAGCGAAGCACTATTCCAACCCCCCATTCCAAATCATCAAACATGCAAAATATTAGCCAGGTTCATGCAATGCTTGAACTTGGCTGCCCCAACAACTTTGGTCAACATATCAGCAGGATTATTAGCTGTCCCAATCTTCACCAAATGAATATCACCATCCTTTATCAAATCACGCACAAAATGATAACGGACATCAATATGTTTGGTCCTCGAATGATGAACTTGGTTCTTCGCTAAATGAATAGCACTCTGACTGTCACAGTGTACCTCCACCTTCTCCCGATGAATTCCCAAGCTCTTCAAAAGTCCATGAATCCAAATGGCTTCCTTCATGGCCTCAGCAACCGCCATGTATTCAGCCTCAGTAGTAGACAACGCTACAGTGGACTGCAAATTTGACCTCCAACTTATAGGTGCCCTAGCCATAGTAAACAAATAGCCTGTAGTAGACCGCCTCTTATCTAGATCACCTGCATAGTCTGAATCAACATATCCAACTAATAACCTGCTAATATTGTCATCCCTTTCAAATTTCAAACCCACATCTGTGGTGCCACTTATGTACCTCAAAATCCATTTAGCTGCTTGCCAATGCTCTTTGCCTGGATCATGCATATATCGACTAACCATACTCACCGCCTGAGAGATGTCTGGTCGAGTACAAACCATGGCATACATCAGACTGCCAACCACACTAGTGTAAGGTACATTTGCCATATACTGTCTCTCTTCATCTGTACTTGGAGACTGAGAAGCACTAATTCTGAAATGACTGGCTAAGGGTGTACTTACTGGTTTAGTCTTCTCATCTATACCAAACCGTTTCAGCACCTTCAAAAGATATTGCTTCTGTGTCAAACTCACTATGCCCTTCGCCCTGTCTCTAGCTATCTCCATCCCAAGTATCTTCTTGGCTTCACCAAGATCCTTCATCTCGAATTCAGAACTCAACTGATTCTTCAAATTTTGAATCTCCTTAGCATTCTTAGAGGCAATCAACATGTCATCCACATATAATAACAGATATATGAAAGAGCCATCCTGCAACTTCCTGAAGTAAACACAATGATCAAACTCACTTCTGGAATATCTCTGCACCTTCATAAACTGATCAAACCTCAAATACCACTGCCTTGTAGGTTGTGGCATATGAGACTCGGGCATGCAGGAGAAAAGGCCTTGCAGGGGCTTGTGAAGCAAGGGTTGCTTCAGGATGCTAAAGGGTGCAAGTTGGAATTTTGTGAACATTGTGTTTTGGGTAAGCAAACTAGGGTGAAATTTGGTACAGCTGTACATCAGACAAAGGGTATCCTCGATTATGTGCACACAGATGTTTGGGGCCCTACTCAGACACCTTCTATGAGTGGTAGACACTGGTTTGTTACTTTTGTTGATGATTACTCCAGACGAGTTTGGGTATATACCATGAAGCACAAAGATGAAGTTTTGACATTGTTCACAAGTTGGAAGAAGAAAGTTGAAAATCAGACTGGTAGGAAGATTAAGGTTCTGAGGTCAGATAATGAAGGGGAATATAAGAATGATCCATTTCTGAAATTGTGTGAAGATGAAGGGATCCAGAGGCACTTCACAGTTAGGAAGACTCCACAGCAAAATGGGGTTGCAGAAAGGATGAATAGAACCTTATTGGAGAAGGTAAGATGTATGTTAGCACAGTCTGGATTGAAGAAGACATTTTGGGCAGAAGCTGTTATATATGCAAGCCACATTGTCAACCGTTTACCATCAGCAGCACTTGAAGGCAAGACGCCTATTGAGGTATGGAGTGGTAAACCTGCATCTGATTATAGTTTTTTGCATATATTTGGTTGTCCTGCTTATTTTCATGTAACTGAAACTAAACTTGATGCAAGAGCCAAAAAGGCTATATTTGTTGGTTTTAGTACTGGTGTCAAAGGTTACAGGTTGTGGTGTCCAGAACAAAAGAAGTTAGTAATCAGCAGAGATGTGACTTTTGATGAGACCAGCATGATTAGCTCGGGACAGTCGACTGGTGGTATAGGGCAGTCGACTGGTGAGCAGCAGAAGAGTGGGACAGTTCTTCAACAGGTGAGTTGCAGAAGTTCGGGACAGTCGACTGGTGTACAGGAGCAGTCGACTGGTGGTCCAGAACAGCAGAATTGTGGGAGCTCGGGACAGTCGACTGATGTATAGGAGCAGTCGACTGGTAGGAGAGTTTTCCAACAGGTGGAGTTAGAAAAGTTGTCAGTTGAAAATCCTGTTCCTGTCCAAGATGAAGATGATGTGGTTGATACTGAGAATGATGAAGAAGTTCCTATCCAGCAGGAAGAATCAATTGCAGTAAGAAGGCAAAGAAGAGATATCAAACGACCGTCTCGTTTTACAGACACAGTTGCATTTGCTCTTCCCATTGTGGATGATGAAGTTCCCTCCAACTTCAAAGAAGCCACTAGAAGTTCAGAAAATGCAGATTGGAAAGTTGCTATGGATGAAGAGATGAATTCTCTTCACAAGAATAAGACTTGGGATTTAGTGCAACTACCAAAGGGGAAGAAAGCAATTGGTTGCAAGTGGGTGTATACGAAGAAAGAAGGTCCAAAAGGCAGTGTTCGGTTCAAGGCTAGACTAGTTGCAAAGGGGTATGCTCAACAGGAAGGTATTGACTATAATGAAGTGTTCTCTCCAGTTGTGAAGCATCCTTCTATTCGGATTTTGTTAGCTTTGGTAGCACAGTTTGATCTTGAATTGACACAGATGGATGTGAAGACTGCGTTCTTACATGGGGATCTAGATGAAGAAATTTATATGTCGCAGCCAGATGGGTTCAAAATTGCTGGGAAGGAAAATTGTGTTTGCAGGTTGAAGAAGTCTTTCTATGGGTTGAAGCAATCTCCAAGGTAGTGGTATTTGAGGTTTGACCAGTTTATGAAGGTGCAGAGATATTCCAGAAGTGAGTTTGATCATTGTGTCTACTTCAGGAAATTGCAGGATGGTTCTTTCATATATCTGTTATTATATGTGGATGATATGTTGATTGCCTCTAAAAATGCTAAGGAGATTCAAAATTTGAAGAATTAGCTGAGTTCTGAGTTCGAGATGAAGGATCTTGGTGAAGCCAAGAAGATACTTGGGATGGAGATAGCTAGAGACAGGGCAAAGGGCATAGTGAGTTTGACACAGAAGCAATATCTTTTGAAGGTGCTGAAACTGTTCGGTATAGATGAGAAGACTAAACCAGTAAGTACACCCTTAGCCAGTCATTTCAGAATTAGTGCTTCTCAGTCTCCAAGTACAGATGAAGAGAGATAGTATATGGCTAATGTACCTTACACTAGTGTGGTTGGCAGTTTGATGTATGCCATGGTTTGTACTCGACCAGACATCTCTCAGGCGGTGAGTATGGTTAGTCGATATATGCATGATCCAGGCAAAGAGCATTGGCAAGCAGCTAAATGGATTTTGAGGTACATAAGTGGCACCACAGATGTGGGTTTGAAATTTGAAAGGGATGACAATATTAGCAGGTTATTGGTTGGGTATGTTGATTCTGACTATGCAGGTGATCTAGATAAGAGGCGGTCTACCACAGGTTATTTGTTTACTATGGCTAGGGCACCTATAAGTTGGAGGTCAAATTTGCAGTCCACTGTAGCGTTGTCTACTACTGAGGCTGAATACATGGCGGTTGCTGAGGCCATGAAGGAAGCCATTTGGATACATGGACTTTTGAAGAGCTTGGGAATTCATCGGGAAAAGGTGGAGGTACACTGTGACAGTCAGAGTGCTATTCATTTAGCGAAGAACCAAGTTCATCATTCGAGGACCAAACATATTGATGTCCGTTATCATTTTGTACGTGATTTGATAAAGGATGGTGATATTCATTTGGTGAAGATTGGGACAGCTGATAATCCTGCTGATATGTTGACCAAAGTTGTTGGGGCAGCCAAGTTCAAGCATTGCATGAACCTGGCTAATATTTTGCATGTTTGATAATTTGGCATGGGCGAGTTGGGATAGTACTTTGCTATTGGTTTGTTTAGTATGTGATATCATACTAAAGTGGAGTTTGGGTTCGTTTGTTGCATTTGGTGATGAGCAGTTGTTTTGAAGTATTTGTGGAGATTGCTTGGGCTACTTGGAAGATTTCACCAAGGTGGAGATTGTTGGATACTTGACTTGAAAGATCTCGCCAAGGTGGAGATTGTAGGATAATGGCTCGATTCTGGTATTTGGTATCTGCAGTGTTCGAAAGTTTCAGATCTTCAGTCGACTGATTGGAGGAGCAGTCGACTGTCCAGAGGAGTTTTCGAAGACTCAGAATACAGCAGCAGCAGTCGACTGTATGTGGGAGTCAGTCGACTGGGCAGAAGGATTATCAGTCGACTGGTAATTGGACCAGTCGACTGTCGACGGGTTTTGGATCCAGATTCGGCCCAATTCGAAAGGCCCAATAGTTTCCCTATAAATACACCCGTTAGGGTTTTGTAAATAGTAACACCTTATTCGGATTTTGAAGCCGTCATCTCTTGTAAAGGCTTTGTTTGCCCATTGAAGAACATAGTAAAGAAACCCCAACCGCCCCGTGGATGTAGGCATCGTTTTGCCGAACCACGTAAATCTTGTGTTCTTGCGTTGCTTGCTTTTCTGTGTTTTCTCGCTGGTTCTCTCTTTGTTTCCGCATTAGTTCGTTTGATTGTTGGTTTGATTGTTGGTTTGTTTTGTATTCCGCACAACACTTATTACACTTGGAAGATGAGAAAAAGAAAACAGAGAGGAAACATACAAAACTATTACAAAAAATTCTCATTATAATTTGTTGCAATAGTCATGAAATATTAAGTTCCTCTCTAATCAGTTTCAAATCATTTTACTTTTCTTATATTGAAGTTCTGATCAGCTGTTTCATTAAAGAGAACTAGAGACTGACTCCCTCCACTAAGTGAACTAGATGTACCTGCGAATGAGGAAGGAAATGTCCGGGGCGCGGCGCCAAATCCCAAGAATCTGTGTCAGAGTACAAGAAGCTCATTTCATCTCCAATCATCTCAATTCCCTCCAAATACCGACTCACCTGTCTCATACTCAGCCTCAACTCTGCTGAAGGTTGCGAGCAACCAATTTTGCTTCCTCCTTCACATAGTGAGTTTTTGGATTGGCTTGCACACCTTAAACCGGTGATTCAAGATGATATATATAGACTTTTTACAGATCCTATTAGATCATAGAATTTGTTACAGATCCTATTATGTAGGGATACAAGTAGTGCAGTTACAGATCTATTCTTTTGGATCGTTTGAAGAGGTTGCAGATGTTTAGGAGTTTGTTACGGATAGGCTTAAGTCGACTGGACTGTGGATCAGTCGACTGAACAAAAGTACGCTGTAGGTTCAGTTTGGTACAGTCGACTGGTGTAGGATCAGTCGACCGTACAGAACTGTTCTTCAGGCTCAGTTGACTTAATTGGCTCAGTTGACTTAGTCTTGACACTCCCCTGCAAGTTGAACGACCAAGCTTGGATGGACAACTTGTTCCTGAGGTCCTGAAACCTGTTACTGCTGAGACCTTTGGTGAAGATGTCTGCTAGCTGATCTTTGGTGGAAATGAATCGAACATTGAGTTGTTTGGAAGCAATACGTTCGCGGACAAAGTGGTAATCAATTTCGATATGCTTTGTGCGAGCATGGAAGATAGGATTTACTGTGAGATATGTAGCCCCTAAGTTATCACACCAAAGAGTAGGCGGAGGCATTTTGGAGTAACCAAGCTCTTTGAGTAGAGATTGGATCCACAGGACTTCAGCGGTTGCAATTGCGACGCCTCTGTATTCAGCTTCGGTGCTTGATCAGGAGACTGTCTTTTGCTTCCTTGCACTCCATGAGATGAGGTTGCCACCAAAGAAAATACAGTAGCCGCTTGTAGATCTGCGATCATCAGGACAGCCTGCCCAGTCCGAGTCTGAATATGCATGAATGGTGGAAGTTGTTGGTGTAGACAACATCAAGCCATAATTGATGGTATGTTTGAGATAACGAAGGATTCGTTTGACAACAGACCAATGAACTTCCCGAGGGTTATGCATGAACTGACATACTTTGTTGACAGCGACTGCAATGTCGGGTCTAGTGAAAGATAGATATTGCAAAGATCCTACAATACTCCGATATTGGGTAGGATCACTGTGAGTCGGCCCATCATGTTGAGAGAGTTGACTGTTTGCTGCCAGGGGTGTGGTGATAGGCTTGACACCATCGAACTTAGTGCTGTGTAATAGATCCAGGATGTATTTGCGCTGAGACAGAAATAGGCCATTGCGATTGGGAAGGACTTCGATACCCAAAAAGTAACTCAATGGGCCCAGGTCCTTGATTGCAAATGTAGATTGGAGCTGGATTAAGAGTGTGTTGATATGGTCTCCCGGTGTGCCTGTGATAATAATGTCATCAACATATATTAAAATAAAGAGAGTTGAGTCACCATTTTGTCTTATGAGCAGAGATGAGTCGGCCTTGGAGCTGACAAAACCAAGAGTGCAAAGATACCCGGTGAGTCTCGAGTACCAAGCTCTAGGGGCTTGCTTGAGCCCATAGAGAGACTTCCGTAGGCGACAAACATGCTTTGGAAATCTTGAGTCTACATACCTCGGTGGTTGTTTCATATAAACTTCTTCTTGAAGATAGCCATGAAGGAAAGCGTTTTGAACATCCAATTGACGGAGTGCCCATTTGTTCATTAGTGCAATGGAGATGACGAGCCGAATTGTGCATGGTTTGATCACGGGGCTGAAAGTTTCTCCATAATCGAGTCCTGCTTGTTGATGAAAACCTTTTGCGACAAGGCGAGCCTTGTAGCGGTCAATAGTTCCATCAAATTTTCGTTTGATACGAAAAACCCATTTGCATCCCACAATGTTCTGATTGCTTTGGGCAGGGGTGAGGGTCCACGTGCCATTCTGGAGTAGGGCATTGATCTCCTCATCCATAGCACGACGCCATTGAGGATGGTTCTGTGCCTGTGTGAAGCAGGTTGGTTCCACTAATTCTGCATCCTGCAAAGGGTGTTTAGTGGCATTCAAACATAATCTATTAACAGGTTTACGTATACCACCTTGTGCCCTAGTAATCATATGATGTTGGGGAACGGGTTCTTGTGTAGGAGATGGCGGAGTAGTAGGTGGCGGTTGGGTGCAGGGAGAGGGAGGTTGAAGTGGGTTAATGTTTGGTGGGTTATTTGGTAAAGTGGGTATGTGAGATGCTTGTAGAGTGGGTAAAATTGATGTTGTTTGTAAGGGTGCAGAGGATATAGAAGTAGCACTTACATTTGTGGGGTTGCTGTGCACTGCCGAATAGGGAAAGATGTCTTCTTCAAAGTCGACGTGACGAAAGATGTATATTCTTTGGGATGGTCGATGATAGCATATGTATCATTTTTGAGTGCTAGAATAGCCAAGAAAGACACAGTCAAGGGATCTTTTCTCTAATTTATTTGATGCATAGGGTCTGAGATATGGGTAGCAGAGACACCCAAAGGATTTTAAGGCATTGTAGTCTGGTGGGAAACCAAAAAATAGTTCAAGGGGAGTTTGACCTTTTAATGGTGAGGATGGTAGGCGATTTATGAGATAGCAACTAGTGACAAAGGCATCAGCCCAAAATGTTAAGGACATTGATGCATGGTTTAAGAGAGAGAGACCAGACTCAACAACATATCTATGACGTCTCTCTGCTAACCCATTTTGAGCGGAGGTGTGTGGACATGTAAAGCGATGGAGAACACCACTTTGGAGTAGAAAGGGTGTGAATTTCTTGAACTCAGTTCCGTTGTCGGTTTGAATTTTTTTTATCTTTTTTCCAGTGAGATTTTCAATTTGTAACTTAAACTGTTTGAAGACAGTAAAAGCATCACTTTTGTGAGATAGGGGATAGACCCATGTGTATCTACTGAATGCATCCATTAACAGTAAATAATACCGAGAACCATTTCTTGAAAGCATTGGAGCAGGGCCCCACAAATCTGAGACAATTAGTTGCAATGGTTCTTTATAAATTGTGGAACTCAATGAAAAGGGCAATTTATGACTCTTGCTAACACGACAAGCATGACAAAATGATGTGGATTTATTATCTACTGGCAATGAGTAGGTGGACACAATTTTATTGACGGTTTTTAGCATCGGATGGCCAAGCCGGTGATACCACAATGAAACTGACTCTGATTGAAAAGCAGAAAAAGAACAAGCTGGCTTGTCGACAAAGTGATACAATCATCCTCTATTCGTGCCGTGCAACAGCGGTGTCCCCGTTTCCTGATCCTTTACAATAAAAGAGGATGGGTGAAATTTAAAAAATACTTTGTTGTCAATGCAGAATTTGGATACAAATAATAGATTAGTAGAGATAGATGGTACATGGTAAATTTGATTGAAATGAAAGGTTCGATTATTAAGGCAAAAGGTTGATTTACCAACATGTTTAATAGAAAGTGTATTACCATTGCCAACTTTGATTTGATCAGGGCCATCATATTGAGTCTTGATGTGAAGATTGTTCAAATCAGGGATTAAGTGGTGTGTAGCACCACTATCTGGGCACCAGGTACCATCAAGGAGTGATCCAGGAGCAGCAACATATGCAGCTGGTGGGTTGGAGGAAGAGGTAGCTGTGAAATTGCGATCAAAACGATACCAACATTCCATAACAGTGTGGTTCTTTCTGCCACAGAGCTGGCATGGTCCTTGGGGATTGCGATTTGGTTAGGGGCGACCTTGGGCTTTGTTGAAAGGCCGATTCTTCTGACCTTGAGAGCCAAACCTGTCTCGAGAGTTGTTGTACCGATTGTTAGGACGCGAAGGGCCATGATGGGTGATGTTTGCCATGGGCTGAGGGGAGGTTGCATGTTGAGCTTCCCAGCGCATCTCATAGGCTAACAGATTGGAGTAAAAGTCATCCATATGGAGATCGGCTGCGGTTGCAGTAAGCACCGTTACAATGGGATCATAGGATGAGTCAAGACCACCTAGCATCATGTGCTGGAGATCAGTGTTTGAGATAGCATTGCCAGAGGCGGCAAGATTGTCAGCGAGTTGTTTCGCATGGAGGTAATATTCAGTTATTGTCTTGTTTCCCTTGCGCATATTTTGTAGTTCGCGTTTGAGATACAAGACCCTGGACTGAGATTGGGAGGAGAAGTGTTTGCGGAGTGATTCCCAGACATCTCGAGACGTGCTAAGGCCAACTACTTGAGCCAGGACTGACTCGGAGAGGGATGATAATAACCATCCTAGGAGAATTTGATCTTGTTTCTTCCAGGTGGTATAAGCTGGATTAATCTCTGTGGATTGTGGGAGAAGACGTGTGGGGCAAGGGAAGCTCCCATCGACGTATCCTTCGAGGTCGTACCCCTTTAGAAGAGGTCAAAATTGGGTGAGCCAGAGAAGATAGTTGTTGTCGAGCTTAACAGAGATTAGATGGTGAACTTGGATTGGTGGGAGTGGAGATGGTGTTGTGGATACAATATTGGTTGCAGCGGATTGAGGGGTGGCCATGATTGGAAGAAGTTAGGCTCGGTTAGGATCAGATAGGCTCTGATACCAAGTGAGTTTTTGGATTGGCTTGCACACCTTAAATCAGTGATGCAAGATGATATATATAGACTTTTTACAGATCCTATCAGATCATAGAATTTGTTACAGATCCTATTATGTAGGGATACAAGTAGTGCAGTTACAGATCTATTCTTTTGGATCGTTTGAAGAGGTTGCAGATGTTTAGGAGTTTGTTACGGATAGGCTTAAGTCGACTGGACTGTGGATCAGTCGACTGAACAGAAGTACGCTGTAGGTTCAGTTTGGTACAGTCGACTGGTGTAGGATCAGTCGACTGTACTTCTTCAGGCTCAGTCGACTTAGTCTTGACACACATACTCATCCCCCATCCTCTTATCCACCACTTCGACGACTTCCCCTTTCATCTCACACTCCATCCACCAACACCACTTGCTTCACCGCCGCACTCAAGTCCCCCGTCCTCCTCCCGCAAGCAACTTCCAACAACAGCATTCCATAGGCGAAAACATCACTTTTCTAGGTAGCTTTTCCTGTTGGTGACAATTCCGGTGCAATGTAGCATATAGTGCCATACCACATTAGTAGTTTGTGGATTCGACCGTGTTCATAAAGCCTAGCCAGCCCGAAATCGCCTAGTTTTCCATTCATTTCCGTGTCGAGCAAGACATTACTAGCCTTTATATCTTGATGCAACACAACTTGCTAGGATTTTGAACCTTTGGTCCCAGGTTAGCTGTCCACTCCCTTTCGGGCTGAACAGGAACAAGCCTAAGCTCCCATTTTGCATGTATTCGTAAACCGAGGATGAGGTCTTCGTTCTTTTTGCACCAGCCGTGGAGTTGTACTAGGTTTCTATGGCAAAGTTGCCCCAAGCAAGCAATTTCAGCTACAAACTCCCGAAACCCTTGTTTTGAACTGTTGGAAATTCTCTCTATCGCGACTTCTTCTGTTTTCGGTAACATTTCTTTGTAGACTTGTCCGAACCAGCCAGACCCGAGAAGTTCAGGGTCTTCGAATCCCTTGGTTGCTTTACAGAGTTCTTTATATGGAACCCTATCTATGAAGTATAGAAGAAGTACTAGAGCTATGAAGAGGATGGTGCCAATTAAAATTGGTATCCAATTCTTGGAGGGAGGCTGGATCATTTAGTCCCTTGTGAAGTATGCAGCTAGCTGCTTGATTCGGAGGTATAGGAAGTTGTGAAAGATTTGAGTGAATCTGCGGTGGTTTGGGCATGACACTGTCACATTGAGGATTCTTTTCGTCCCATCTTATTCTATTCTATCCATGCTTGGATCAGCTGTGCACCCTGTAACCGGAACACCTGTGGATTATTACTAGATGCATTATCAGGATAATAAGCTGTCGTGTTAGAGACATTTGAAATGACACTATTAATGTCGACACCAATGTGATTGTCATTGATATCATATATACCTGCTGCCCCCCGTCGCTTCCTATATCCCCGTGAGGCCCAGGTACATGCAGCATTCGCGAACGTGAGACCGTTACCACCACCCGTTTCCATAGGTAATGAAGCCGAACACGAAATGAGTGCTGAAGGAGTTCGGTGTTTGGAAGTTGGGCATATGGAAGGAGGATGAGAAAAAGGCGTCGCAGATCATTCTGTCCGAGTCGTTGGTGAGGTGGAGGATGCTGGTGGGGGGGTGATTTGTGCATTGCTGGTTAAGTGTAAAGGTGGGGATTGTTTGAATCCATTGAATGTGAAGTTGTTAGTTGAAGAGAGAGCAAGTTTGATTGATAAGAACAGGGTTGAGAGGAAATGAAAAGTAGAGGGTGCCACAGGAGTGAAGGGGATGAGTTAGATGGTTTTATTAGTGACAGAAGCAAACAGTTAGCATCATGATTGGTGAACCGTGAACAGAATCAGTTATGGGTTTTGAGGATGGGGTTTTTGTCAGGAATTGGAGGACTAGGATTCATATCACCTGTGACTGTGAATAGTAGTGATAAAAGTGCGAGAATGTGATTGGGGTGTATATTTGTATCCCCAGAACTTTGCTGGTCAATGTTAATGATATCCTGAAGATTCAGATCTTCACACAGATGAAAATGGGAAGAAACTTGTAGCATTGATGAGGACATATCGGGGAAGGAGATGTTCAAGAGCATAACTCATACAATTGATAAGAGTGTCTAATTAATCTAGTTGATTTGATCTTGAAAACATCATTGAGGAAGTGGAAGCGTGTATTATAAAATATTTTTACTTAATTAAATAGCTTAAACATCCACCCGGTATATAGAAATTTATTTTATATGAATATTAGATAATTAGTGAACATAATGAATAAATATTATGATAAATAAAGATAAAAAAACATGTGCAGTACATAGTACATATGTGAGACTGCACATCTAATGTTCACACTATCACATCTCGAATATTATAATTATAATAACTAGATAATTAACATGTGTAATTATAGACAAATTCTTTTGAAATGCATAGTAGTTGTTATCAATTTTCAATGAGTATGACAAATAGAGATAAAAAACATGTGTAATTTATATGTGGGGTCACATATCTAATGTTCATACAATTGCATATCCAATTCTCTAATTATAATAACTAGAAGATTAACAAGTGCAATTGCACACAATTTTTTCTTTTGAGTCTCGCTTTATTGTTTCAATGCATAATAATTGTTATTAATTTTTAATGAGCATGACAAATAGAGACAGAAAACATGTGAAATCTACATAAGACCACATACCTAATGTGCATACAACCACATCTCTTATGATCTAGTATTAATAACTAGATGATCAATATGTGTATATGTAATTACCTATTTTTTTTAGTCTCACTTTATTGTCTCAATGCATAATAATTGTCATCAGTTTTTAATGAGTATGACAAATAAAGATAAAAAATATATGCAATCCACATGTGCAAACATCTAATGTCCATACAACTACATCTCTTAATATAATGTTATATGGATGATTAATATGTGCAATTGCACACTTTTTTTTTTTTTGTGAAAGTCTTAGTTTATTATCTCAATGCATAATAATTGTCATCAATTTTCAATGAAAATAACGAATTGAGGTAAAAAAAAATTGTGCAAACCACATATGAAGTCACAAACAATATCCACATAATCACAAACTTGATTCTCCAGTTACAATAACATAAAAATAAAGATACACAAATATAAAAAAATTCGAAAAATATACAATGATGCATTTGTACTCTAATAAAGATTTGATCATAATTCCACAAGAATAACAATGGAGTACCTTTCATTCAAATTACATTTAAAGTCTTTAACACATCATCGGAGCATCACGACACCACCGGACCAATATCCAGTGGATGGGAGAAACATGAACCAAAAGGAGTTTCGAGGTGAAGTACAAGGAAAGAAATTTGCACGCACCGTTTAACTGTTTAAGAACTAGCTAATCATAGTTTTATCTTTGTCGATTAACAAAGGAAACTAAAATAGTTTAACTAGTGCCTAGGGCTAAGAAAGAATTCCATGTTGGAGAAGGGAGAGGGACGAGGTACGCTGTTCATCGTATGGAATGAACCGAGATCTACGCTTAATGGAATCAAGCACAAGAGATTAGTGATCCTCTAATTAGCATTAGCTGGCATAGTCGAACACCACCCATATAGCAGTAACCGATACTTTGGAAAGAAATATTAGAATATATATATTAGACCTGAGTCTGAGACCCACAACTTAAACCATAACTTCAGAATTTTGGTTTACACGTAGTCTTTGGAAAGAAGAATTGCTATGAACTTTGAGAAGCACACTCTTCTTCTCATCTCCAACTTCTTTGCACTCCTTTTCAGAGTATATTTGCATTGTTTTTCAAGTCCCGCTTCCCCGTGTTTTGTACACTATAATGATTTCGATATGCACTGGATTCATCGTGAACAATTTGCTAAAGGTAGCAAAGTACGGTACATATAAAATGTATAAGGAATGTTAGTACCTTCTTAGTTTCTTCCCCTTTTCAGTTTTTCCCAGATACTAAGCTGAGCTTCAAGGATGCTCCTGCATTTCAGCAATTGTCATGTTTAAATGTTTTTTCTGAAACTAAACTAACAAAAATTTAAGGATGATAGAATGTTCCCCAAAAACGAATACATGCTGTACTTTGCATGTGTGAACTAGAACCGATACAAAGAAAATCATGCACAGATCTTGGGATCCAGTTCAATCCAATGGTCTAAATTTCCGCTCTTTGAAGAACAGTGTTGACTCCTCACTAATTTCATTCACTTGTAGTATTAGGAACAATTATGTAAAACCCAAAAAGAGATAATTAAAAGCATTACCAAGAAATAATCGACGAAGAAAACTTCAACGAGGAAGCAAGTAACTTGACTAAAATCAATTATATGCAAGTCTTCAAATACGAAATATGTACAATGGAGATGTTTTCTGGTAGCATACTGTGTTATTAGAGTTCTTCAAATTCTCTAGGCATGGTGAAACAGTTCCATGCCTACCCTACAGAACAACACTACAAGCAGACTCCTGATCAACCATTATTTTGACCCGCCTTGGCCCATATGATGAAACGGTGGGTTCGGGCTACGCCAAAATCTTGACTGGCTTGAAAACAAATCTGGCTGACGTGGGAACGGACCGGGCCGAAAGCCTGAAGACAAGTCCGGCTGAGATGGGAATGGGCCAGGCCAAAAGTCTGACCGGCCTGAAGACAAGTCCGGCTGAGGTGGAAGCGGACCAGGCCAAAAGCCTGGAGGCCCCCCAAACAAGTCTGGCTGAGGATGCATGTTTAAGGGATATGGACCCGATGAACCAGGAGTGAAGCCCGTCGGATCGTAAGAATAGTCTGACTGAAACCTGGGCAACCCTGTGCAGTGACCTCCAAAACCTTCTTGATCGATGCTAGGTGGGTACATAGGCACTCCAGGAAATGATTTGGCATGCTGACAAGTAGGGGGAAAACCCGTGTCAGTTGCTCCAAATCCTTCTGGGTACATTGATGGTCCAGCAGAGGAATGCAAATGTCCAGTAGTAGAAATATATCCTGTGTCCGGTGACCAATGACTATCAGCTACTGCTCCACATTCACTTCTACCGGGCGAAATGCTCATATCGGATGAATCTCTTGGATCCTCCTTATTGAACAGCTTCGGAATCGAGTGGCATTGTTTTAAGGAGATCTCCTTGTGCTTTGTAGTCCAGTCAGGACGACTCCAGAGAGAGAGTGGTGGAGCTTTTACATTCCATTGCCCTATCTGCTTGTCGTCTTCATCCACTGATCCCGGTAAATAAAATGACTAGTACATGAAATTCATTAAGAGACCCTTTTAATATTTACAGTTTTCTGATATATAATGGTACACAAAAGTACAAAACTATGGAAAAACTGCTATTAGGGTTAACAGACGATGGTAAATTACTGAATGAAATACTTAACAGAAGAACCTTGTAACCAGTAGTAACAATTTGGGAACCTAATAGCAATTATCATAACTTGAGACCTGATGATAAATACATATTTCTAAATAGCCTACATTACATGCAAGGAGAAAAGCAAAAATAAAAAAATTGTTAACCATGTGAGAGTAAGACACTTACTTTTCCAGAGAGCTTTTTGTGGTCCTCCCATATTAGATCGTAGGGGACAGCTTTTTCGTCAAGCCTTTAGACATCAAACGCTTTGTAAGTTAGCATCTATTCCCCAAACAGTGGCTTTCCAATTCTAGAAAAGTGTTCTGAGTGAATGTATTACCTTTTAGTCTCCTTTGGAACAATTAGAATGATGAGCTTTGGTTTGAATGTTAAGGCTTTGTCAATGAACTTGTTTGCAAGAGAAGCTTTGACTCCGAAAGGAGGATTGAGCCCCATGATCTATAGATACAATGGAAAATTTTTAAACCGCGTTTCACAAATTCAGCAAGATGATAACATTCATAAGTGTATATGGTAACTTATTGAAGAAAAATCTCGTATCCACATACCAATGTCGACCCATCTGGTAATTCTCCTGGCCGCACTGTCATCCAGTCTCTTTTCTCGAAATTGAAATCATTCTGCAAAATGCCATTCCAAAATGAACTCTCTATTAGAAAATACAAAATCTACATAACCTGAGCAGCATTCATCAAATTTAAATCATATATATATATATATTCTTTCATAATCGGCTAAGCTGCTCGCATGGGGAAGAGGAAGGTGGGGGGGGTGGGATGGGATTTCCAACTCCTAATAATTCTGCTTCAAACGGGAATCAAATATGAGTCTCCCACTCAGGAGCGGAAGGGTATGCCACTGCTCTTGGCATTTTCCTGGACTTCCAATTGCAATAGTATCACTAACATGTTAAGTTGCAACGCTAATTTCCTAAGGGCAGATAGGGTGCATTTAGTTGCAACGGTAATGTCCTGGACAGATAGGGTGCATTTAGTTGCAACGCTAATGTCCTAAGGGCACAAATGCTTAAAAAATAATGGAGTAGCTAAGAAAAGAACATACATTCCTAAACTACTTGTAGATACATGATATGCAATTTTAACTCATATCTAAAATATTGCAGGAGCAAAGTACGTCCTACCAACAATGTCAAATTAGACCTTATCCTGAGAGTAGGGGTTTTGTGATAAATCTCCATAACATTGTTGGCCTGATTTGATTTACTTCGAGATTTGTAAGACAGATGACTCAAACAAATTAAATGCACCAAAGTGTGACGTCTAATGGTCAAGAAATATTACTTTTAAATACTTTTACATAAAATACTAACAGTATCAAATGTGAATAGGCCCATACCATTCTATGGTCTTAATGTACAACGATCATAAATTTTATCTTCAAAATGAGTTATAGATGTATATAGAAAAGATTATAAATGATTATGGAAGGCATTATTTGTACAAAGACTATCATTCTCTTGTTTTCAAACTGAAAAGGAGCAGTCTCGGGAGACACGAGACAGTTTTTTTAAATGAAAATGCCAAAAAGACTATTAAAAGAAAGAAAAAACCCACATAGATAGGAAATACTAAATACTGGTTTCTGAGGAAACAGTGGCACTCCGCACAGTTTTAGCACTTTTAACCAATATTTTCAGTGCCATACCATACCAAACAATAAAACCTAAATCCGTGATTCCATACATATGATATACCTCAACTAATTGTATGAGTAATTATGTTTCAAAAATGACATTGCGAAAATCCTTCAAACTTTGGGTCAATATAATCATCAGCAATTGATACTTTCTTGGCTTAGTCTTCCTGTTCCTTTCTTCCTATGTTCTGTATGACGTTTTTGGTTATATATATTTTGGCTGGAGTCGTTCGACTCTATCCTTTCTATCAAAAAAAATATAATCATCAGCAATTGATCAATTTTGAAGTCAAATTACAGATGCCAACGGAATAGGGATACCTTTGGTTGAATGATATCATAGTTTCTGTATGAGCACTTCTTCCCACAAGATTCCAGCTTTTCGCTCATTAATCTACTGAAATCGTTTGCACCACAGCAGAAATCAACGATCTGAAATTGAAAATGCATTTCAGTTAAATGTAACATATACATTGAGTTTTAAAAAAAACATAAAAATACAGAGAATATCAACTTGCACTATAGACCCACATACAAATGAAATTAATGAACAATTCGCCCCCCTTTTAATACAATACCACAGAGGTAAGGTAATTTTCCGTTAACCTTGATATCTATAACTGATTAATTTCCAATTAAAAAAAGGGACAGAAAAGAAGAAATAAATTCCAGCAGGACAAAAGGTTTAACTAAATTTTACATGACAATTGACAAGTTAAATGTGTTAATAGAACATTATTTACAAGTTTGTTGTCATGGTCAGGATTAGCACCGGCCAAAACAACGGCAAAAAGAGGACAATTAATCGAGGATGGCAACAAAAGTTCAGATAATCAAGGAGCCCATGAAGCATTGGGCACTAGAGTCAAGAGATCCATTTATCTGATTATTTTTTTTTTATGGAAGGGACTTTTGCAGGCTCTGAATTTTGGTGATGGAGCTTGTTGGGTTTGGTGATTTTCTTATTTATTTTGGTTGTATTTCATTTTGGACCATATTTCGTTACTTGAACTAATGTTTTCATGTTTCATTTCAGTGTCAGTGGAAACAATCTCCCGGCAATCCGCAAATTGGAAAAGGTGTGCCAAAACATGGTAGCTAGATTAGTGATTTGGAACAATAAAATGAATGCAGAAAGTTACAACAATGAAGATATATTAAAGTTTGAACAGTTTTGTTTCTTTTTTTTGGAGACTTAAAGATGGCAAATGCCACCGTGTTTCATTAAAGAAAAATAAAGAAACAAGAGTTCATTACAGTTTTTTTTTTTTATAAAGACAAATATACAGATGAAGTTCAAAGAACTCCAGCCAAGAAACAAAACAAAGTCTCAAGTTTGTCATTTCAATGGTAAAACCAATAACAATTTTGTTTTTTGAGGTTTCTAGAAGCAGGTCCCTCCAATAAGACAAGATTCATCATAACTTTTGGATGTAAACTTCCCATAATCAGACATAAACCGAAAATTAATGCAAGAAATAGAAAAGGAAAGGCAGTGAACCCTCGGAAAGTCAGAAAAGCAATAATAAAAAAACGAAGATGAGAGAGATAAATCCTTACAGTGTCACCTTCTTGTACATACCAATGGAGCTTATCTACAATCTGCACAAAAATCTCAATCTATGAGTAGTAGAAACCAACACTTCAGATTTACTGAAAAAAATTAAATGGACCTAATCACAAGCATTAATAGTGTTGAGATTCACGTTGTGGCTCCTGACCCATAAGATTAGCATTCGAGCATAATGACATGTACTTTGGTCCTTACCTGTCGACGCTGTTTCCAAGACACGGGTTATGTACATGTTTGTAACTTTGTAAATATGGCACGCAGATTTGATTGTATAAAAATTATATCGAATTTGGATTATTGTTCATATTACTATAATTCATTTACAATCAAATTGAAATTGAACAGTAGAGATATACATAAATACATGTAGGATTTGAAGCAGATGGGATAATAATGGGATTATGACAGTGGAATCCTGGCCCATGTCATTAAGATTATAACAGGGACAACATGACTACTAACAATAATGGTTTTATTGCTTTACTTATTACAAAGCAAAAGCAGAGCAGTGAATGTTCAGATATGTCCTGCATTCAACATGAAAAAGAGGGAAAAATCAGCAGCAGCAGAATCCAATCGACTGGGCACCAGACCAGTCAAGCGGGACTGATACAGATATGCACAACCTCAGGGAGATCATAGGCCAGTTTATGTTAGGAATTTTGAGCTGAGTTTATGCGACACGATCACTACAAACCACCAAGCAGAATAATAGATCAAACCAAATACACCAAAGCACGTAATTTTGTCCCGGTTTGGGCGAACCATGATCCGGAGGAAAAATAACCGAGATTTAGATACAAGAGTTACAACCACTTTCACCACGACCTATCTCTCTCTTAAGCCTCCCTGGAAGATACTTGTTTGCAAGGAAAACCCTCAAATTCTCTACAATAAAGTACTCTCTTATATCTCTCAAAGTAGGCCGTTAGAATGTATATATAGAGATCTAGAGAAACCCTAGGTTGTAGTCTTGACACAATAACCGTCCGATATTCATGAAGATATAACCATACGATGAGAGTTGTACGATCTAACTTGGGGAGAAAGTTGGGCTTCAAACTGATCACCAAAACCTGACCCAATTTGCTATTGCTCGCAGAACCCCGACCAATCCAGTGTTGTGGTAGTCGACTATCAATTGTTGTTGTTGTTTCTTCCTCCACCATTGACGCTTCGAAACTCTTCTTGTATCACCATCTTATTTTCACATCAAACTAGTATGCAACACATAAACCCAATAGTTTACGGGGGAAATTTTCAGTTGACTGATCTGAGAGCATATTGGCTCTCAGGTTGCTTTTTGGCTATCAACTGGTGCAATCAGATTCGCAGGTTTGGTTTGGGTTTAATGTAGAGTGATGTCGGGGTTGCATATATATATATATATATATGTATTTGCTGCAAATTTTCAGAGTATGCTTGACATTATAAAGAGAAAAGACTAGGGTTTCCTTGAGAGTGAAAATTGGAGGCCAAGAACCTACTCTAGGTGAGATCTCAAATTGTAAGTATTGTAATCCTCTTCAAAAATAATTGAGGTCTCGATATGGAGCATTCAACCACGGCGGTTCAACGAGGCTACCATAGCGGTTCATATGAGAGAATAAAGCACGAGCGGCCATAAATTGATTTGCAGTCAAAAGAGAATCAATTGGTGGTTGACCATGATTTGAAAATTAAGTTGGAGTAGCCTGAGTCGTTCTTCTCTAACAACAACAACAACAACAACCGAGCCTTTTATTCAATTGGTGGCTACATGAATCCTAGTTTTTCATTCTGCTCGGTTTAGCACAATACTTTCTGTAAGGCCACAAACTATCATATATTTTATCACCGTTTCTGCCCAAGTTTCGGTCTTCCCCTACCCCTAACTCTACCATCAATACTTATCAAATCGCTCTTTCTAACGGAGGCACTACTAGGTCTACGTATTACATGTCCAAACCACATAAAGCGATTCTCTCTTAATTTATCTTAAATATGAGCTACCTTTACCATGTCTTGTATATGCCATTTCTATCCTTTCTGGTTATACCACACACTCATCTTAGCATCCTCATTTCCGCTACACTCATTTTTTGGACACGTTTTTTTGTAGCCCAACACTGCTCCATACAGCATTGATGGTCTAAGAGCCGTCCTATAAAATTTTCCCTTCAACTTCGAAGGTATACTTGTCGCGCAAAACACCACTGGCTTTTCTCCACTTAAGCCAACTTGCTTGGAACATATGTATAGCATCTTCATAAATCTCTCCATCTCTTTGTATAATCGAGCATAAATATCGGAAACGATCTCTCTTAGGTATCACTACTTCCTCATTTGTGTTCCGAATATCACTAAAATTACACTCCATATACTCTGTTTAGTTCCGCTTATTCTAAAGCCTCTAATTTCCAAAATTTCTCTCCGCAATTCTAATTTAGTATTGATTCCTGCTTTGGTCTGGTCTACTAAGATGACATCATCGGCAAAAAGCATACACCAAGGCACCTCATCTTGTATTCCTCGCGTCAATTCATCCATAACCAAAGTATAGAGGTAAGGGGTTAAAGCCGAACCTTGGTGTAAACGTACTGTAATAGGAAAATCACTGGTCTCTCTTGTGGTTGTTCTAATTCTGGTCTTTGCCCCTATATACATATCCTTAATTAACTCAATATACCGAATAATTACTTTTTTATTATTTAACATCCACCACATTGTCTCTAGGGACTTTATCATATGCTTTTTCTATATTTATAAATACCATATGAAGATTTTTCTTATTCTCCCTATATTTTTCCATAAGTCTTCTCAGGACATAAAATGCTTCCATTGTTGACCTTTCAGGTATAAATCCAAACAGATTCGCAGGCACTGTAGTTTCTAGTCTATGTTCGATCACTCCCAAATTTTCATCGTATGGCTCATTAATTTAATCCTTAAGTAGTTAGAGCAACTTTGTGTATCTCCTTTGTTTTTATATATAGGTACTAAAATACTCTTCCTCCATTCATCGGGCATCTTTTTAGTCCTCAAAATTTCATTAAATAATCTTGTTAGCCAACTCACTCCTACATCCCCAAGACACTTACAAACTTCAATGGGTATATCATCTGATCCTAAAGCTTTTCCTATATTCATCTTCCTAGAACATTTCGAATCTCTGAGGTCCTAATTCTACAGAAAAAACATATGCTCGACTCTCCCTGGAGTCCTCTATATTTAAGTTGCCTACAACTTTTTCATTCAATAACCATCTATTCATAACTCCATGACGAGTTAATTTTCAAGAGAGTGTATGATGTGAAAGCACGTGACTATTTGGCTATATTTGGCATGGAATTTAAAAAGATGGTTTCCAACTAGATCTTTAAAATACTTTCCTAGTTTGGAGATAATAGATTTTTATTAATTTACCGAGTTTAAAGATATTGTATCTTTTATTGCCTTCCTCGTTTATGATATTTTCAGCAATTTGTTTCCTTAAAAATAGGTTAGTTTATTTCTTTTTGTTCAAGTTTAGTTTACCTATTTAAAAGGAGGTAGGATTTCTTTTGTAATCATCTTTCATTATTAATCTGATTATAAAACAAAGAGTTTTCTTCAATTGATCTTTCTCGTGCACGAGAAAATCCTTGTTTATTCAAGAATTGTAAGTTTGTACAGAAGCAAACAACTAGTCTGTCTTCTGTCCTACGTCTGGTGGTATCAGATCCCAGTAGTCATTCCTTGGAAAGTCAGGGGTCAACTACAGACATGAAGACGATGACCCTTTCAGAGGTGATTGTGATGATCTCCAAAAGCTGTTGACAAGAGGAGAGTTCCTCTGTACTATGAAAGATCGACGGAACAACATCAGGGACTACTTCCATGGGTACCATATCGAGTTCATGTCAGAAGGCTGAGCTCATGCATATTTTATTAGTCTGTTCAATCCAAGGCGCGTTCGACCATCACCTCACCGAAACCACTTTGAACAAAGATCCCTGCCCGTTGATAAGGTCTTTCATAAGGTTAATAAAAATTTTATTGAAGGTTTTCGTTATGAAAAGTTGGAGAAGCACCACCCTCGCGAACAACACCGCAACCATCATACCCCCTATCAACCCAACCATAATGACAACTACCACATGAAGGCCGATATTCTGGAGTTTCACGTTAATATCGATGTTGAAAGCTATTATGGTTGGGAGTATGAAGTAGATAAGTCCTTTAATTTGATGAACATAACCGAAGAGATGAATGTGAAGTTGGTTACACACATTTCATGGCACAACAGCTGCTTGGTGGTCACACATGCAGGCCTGAAGACAATTTCGCGAAAAACACCTTGTACGAACATGGCGACAGATGAAGGACCTCATGCAAAAGAGATGTTTCTGATGGTCAGAGGCAGACGATGTACCAACAATTTTAGAACTGCAAACAAGGCAATCATTCCGTCACAGAGTATACTAACAAGTTTTTTAGGTCTCAATATAATCTTTCGGAACCCAATGATCTGCAAGTGTCGAGATACACCAACGGATTAAGGTATGAGATTCAAGATAGTCGGATATTGCAGGCTGGTTGAAGCATCAATGAAGTACAACATAGAGCATTGCAAATAGGGGCACTGAATCGGAAATATAAATCCTTTCAAGGCGATCGAGTCTACTTTCAACCATGATGACAAGAAGGCGCAAAATTTTTGTGAGTTCGAAAGACAGAGGAGATTGAAAAAGTGGTTGAGAAAATTCTTATAGAACTTGAACATATCCCTCCAGAAATTGTGAAACCTTTGTTGGAGTCCAATGATCCTGTTAGAATTAGGAATAGAAAAATATTTTTTTATTATTGATTGAATAAACTGAATAAATTTGGCTCCTATATATAGGAGAGATTGAAGAAACTAATACATAACCAATATGAGACTAAACCAATATCTAATCTAATATAATATCGAACACCCCCTCTCAAACTCAAGTTGGTTCAAACAACAAGAGTTTGGAATACGACAGTGTTCATGTGGAAGGAACGGCAAACTGTGATGCAAAAACGGCGCTTGATGGCGCATGTGACGGAAGCGAGAAGTGGTGTTGCGGAAGGAAGTAGTGGTGGCGCACTATGGAGATCTCACCCCGAACAGGGACATGATCTCCATATCCCGATCTGTAATGGGATCTCACCCCTGACTTGAGGCATAGTCGATGATAGGATCTCACCCCAGACTTGAGAATTGTCGATGTTGGGATCTCATCCCTGAACTGAGAACTAGATGCTGATAACACCCCCTCTCAAACTCACGATCGATCAACTGGAGTGAGTTGACGATCTGGATGTAGAAGCAAAAGAAACGATCGATCAATCGGAGTGAGTTGACGATCTGGACATAGAAGCACAAGAACCTGCAAGGGTTTTTTTTTACAGGAAAAAAACGGGTTGGGGATTTTGGGTTGCGGGTTTCAAGATGTTCGGGTATGGGTAGGGTTTGGGGTATTGGAATATAGAGTAAGAGGGTTTTGTGGATACGGGTCGGGTTTGAGATTAGCTTTGGAATTGATTTGGGTTTCGGTATTGGGTTCGGGTAATAGGGAAAGTGAAGGGTTTAGATCGAGAGATCTGGAGAAGAAGCAGCCATGGAATTTGAAGGCAGTGATGAAGGGCTGATGAAGATCTGGCGCAGACGGTGGTGGATCTTGGGTTGCAGAATGTGTACTTGAAACAACCCAACCAAGTACGCCTCCGCCGCCTCCTGTAGCGTCGCCACCGCCGAGCTCTGGAACCTCAGATCCGTCTTGTAATCCTGGACGATTTCATGGACAAGGCGCTGAAAGGGGGGCTTTCGGATGAGGAGCTCAGTGGACTTCCGGTACTTGCGGATTTCTCGGAGAGCGACGGTTCCAGGACGGAATCAGTGGGGCTTCTTGACGCTGCCTGTGGCCGGGGCCGACTTGTGGGCGGCCATGGTGGCGAGCTGCTTGCACGGGGCCTTGCCGCCGGTGGACTTGCCAGTGGTCCGCTTTGTTCGTGCCATTACGATCTTTGAGATTGAATTAGGGATTGGGATTTGATTGGGAGAGGAAGAGGGATGACGGCTAGGGTTTTTGGAGATTTGATTGGGAGAAGGAGAGGGATAAGGAGATTAGGGTTTTGGTATTTGATCGGGAGTGGAAAAGAGATGTTGGGAGGTGGAGTGATTCCGATGAAGACGAGAACCACTCCAGCTCAACGACGACGATAAAATCAGTATAGGCCTTATAGGATTATTGGCTCTGATACCATATTAGAATTAGGAATAGGAAAATATTTTTTTATTATTGATTGAATAAACTGAATACAATTGGCTCCTATATATAGGAGAGAATGGAAGACTAAACTAATACATAACCAATATGAGACTAAACCAATATCTAATCTAATATAATATCTAACAGATCCATTGTTAGAGGAACCACCAAGTCAACTTCCACCAATATATGATCTTTAGATGACAATGTTCCAATTTCAGAATTGCATGGAGTTAGTATTTTTAAGAAAAAAAGGGTTGTACAAGTGCAATTTATTTAGAAAGAGTAAGAAATTCACTATAAGGAGGTCGATGAGTTATTGAAAGAGGGGCAAGTTGATGAGAGCAAACAAGTTCAAGAAATTATGAATCCACATCCAATCCAACATTGTTAGCCCCAAAAAAAGAAGACAATTGTGCAATCGAGATGTTTACAGTGTTCTACAGAGTTCTAACTCTCATTTTTGAACCCGTTTGATCTGTTTAAAAAAAAATTAGTGTTTTCGAAAATTGATGTACAAGGTGGGTATCACCGTATGCCAAATGATGAGATGAAGATAAAAGTGAGGAAAAAGTTTGAGACATCCAATGAGAAGTATAGGATTACAGCAGACAAGCATCGCTAGTTAATAGTGTTTGATGTTGGAGATGATGTAGTGACATTCCTCTGCAAAGAGATATTCTATATTGGTATGTATCATAGGTGGAAGGTGAAAATGTTGAAAGTTGAAGTTGAGATCATGCTGATTTCATGCAAAGGAACTATCCATGATATCAATAGTTTTATCACAAGTGGAAACAAAAAAAAAAACAGCCGTTGGAGATGAGTCCCTCTACTCCATTTATAACTCGAGGTCAAGTTATTTTTCAAGTGGGTGAGAATGATACAGAGCAAAACAACGCGATGGAGCACATTGAACCACAGCGGTTCAACAAGGATACCATTGTGGTTCATATGAGAGAACAAAGCATGAGCAGCCATAAATTGAAATGCAGTCAAATGAGAATCAATTGGTTGTTGCCATGATTTGGAAATTTAGTTGGAGTATATTGAGTCGTTCTTTCTCCAATCATAACTCGATAGAGAGTTAATTTTCAACAGGAAGTGTATGATGCAGGAGAACAGGACTACTTGGCTATTTTTTGCAAAGAATTTAAAAAGATGGGTTTAAATCAAATTTTAAAATTACTTTTCTTGTTTGGAGATATTATACTTTTAGTTATTTTCCGAGTTTAGAGATATTGTATTTTTATTGCTTTCCTAGTTTATGTTGTTTTCAGTTATTTGTTACTTTGAAAATAGGTTAGTTTATTTCTTTTTGTTCAAGTTTAGTTTACCTATTTAACATGTGTTAGGATTTTATTTGTAATCATCCTTCATTATTAATCCGATTATAAAACCCTTGTTTATTTAAATTATTTTATGTTAAGAGAGAATCGCCTCAGGTGATTTGGACATGTCACACGTAGACCTAGTAGTGTCTCTATCAGAAAGAGTAATTTGATAAGCATTGAGGGTAGAGTTAGGGGTAGGGGAAGACATAAACTTACTTGGGTGAAAACGGTGAGAAAATATATGATTTGTGGCCTTACAAAAGATATTGCGCTAAACCGAGCAGAATGGAAAACCAAGATGCAGGTAGCCGACCCCAACTAATTGGGGAAAAAGGCTTTGTTGTTGTATAAAACCCATGTTTACAACTAGTCTATCTTCCGTCCTACCTACGTCAGGTCTCCTCTTCTCTTTCCCATATCTTCTATGTTGTGGTGTACGAGTTGTTCATTTGTTTGTCGCTCTTTCTAATTGGTGTCACAGGGTATTTGAGATGCGACAATTTCTCAACCGTGCATAGCACCCCTTTCTTGGAGATTAAGTATAGAATATAAAGAATAAAATAATTCAAGGACACAAGCATATTAAAAAGAAGACCTAATCTTAATCACATTGTATATAACATATTTTATCAACAGTTCATAGCACCCCTTTCTTGGAGATTTAGTAAAGAATATAAAGAATAAAATAATTCAAGGACACGAGCATATTAAAAAGAAGATCTAATCTTAATCACATTGAATATAACATATTTTATCCCCAAGTATCTAAAATTGTTCCCAACTAGGTTTGAATAAGATGAGAATAACATGGACAGCATTCTGGGTAGAGTTCCCTTTTTGTAGAATTCTCTAAATATCCTCCTCATATTAGATTAGTATTAATATCAAATACACAAGATAATAGCAAAGACCAACATGAAGTGCAAGAAAGCAGAAGAATCCGACTTCTGTAGAGTAAATGTATCTGTAGACACACCTCCTCAAGCTTGTCTACTTTCGTAAAATGGCGCCCAAACGATGTATAACGTTTGCCATGGATAAATGGTGCAAGATTAACCATGAGTTTTTTCTGTACAGCAGAAGATTTCAATACATCAGATAATTCGGTAATCGACTATGTACTGACAAATAATTAATGCTAATAGAAACGCAATCAAAAATATTATAATATACAATCGTTTAAAAAAATAAAGTTAAGAATTGGAACTTTATCACAAATGTCTTTAAAAGTTACTAGAATTTTAACACGTCCAATGCAAGTGTTTTTTTCTCTTCACAAAGCTAGGGATTACATTTTTCTTTCCTCGCTTAATACAGGATGATTACCAACAGTTTTTAATGTTGCTTATAATTAGTATAACAAATAAAACAAAAAGGCACGTCAGCACATGTGTTTCGCGGACCAATGTAACTCTACTATGTAATGGATGGAAGCTCAACAATAATTGGTTCAGTTCCGAGGACCAAATCATTTCAAAGTATGATTTCCTACAAATCATTGGGAAATATACCGAAGAGAGCAAACTGACTTCCTTTTCAAAGAAGTTTTTGAGTTTTGTATAATATAGGACATAATTGTACACATTTGAAATGAGAGGATTTGTAGCTATAATAGTGTTATTAAAGATTATTAGTATAAACACATCAAAACATTTGGTTCTTATTCAAATGAAGGATGAAGGAAATACCCATCTTCAATTTAATATCATAAATCATATGAATGACAGAAGTCCATCAAACCCTCTTAATGATTTTTTTTTTTTGATAAAAGATGACTAAAGTCAACGCTTCATTAACGATTAATTAACGAAACATAGTACAACAAAACACAGTACATCGAACTCCATATTACAAACTCGGTACAACATATCTGAGCACCGCAACAACAAAAGGTTTACACATCGATCCTGCCACAATCAAAATCCTGAGAAGCATTCGCGACCTACTCGTCGTCTCCCAGACGCATTCTCTTCTTTTCACCTGTGATTACAATCCAATCATGAGATAGTGAAATAATTTTATGCGTCAAAAAAGGTAATCTATGATTAATCTTATGAAAGCACAATTCGTTACGATCAAGCCACAACCCCCACATGGTTGTAGCAACTGTAGTTCCATCGATGCCTACTCTCGTTTTGAACCCTATTTATGGAACCAGTTCCCCACACATCTGAGAAACTCCTAGGACACGTTCTCCTTCCGAAACCTAAAGCCACCGTTTCCCATAGACTACTCGCTCTAGGGCACCGAAACAACAAATGGTTAGTATCTTTGTCTTCTTGCTCGCACCTATCGCATATAACGTTGGTAATCATATTTCTTTTCTTAAGGTTTATCTTACTCAGAATTGCGTCGTTTTTTACCAACCACAGGAAAACTCTGACCTTTAGGGGAGCATCTATACCCCAAGTATACTCGGCCTCCTTATTCCGCAGGCCCCCGTCGTTCAACCACTTGTACATAGATTTAACCGAGAATGTCGCACTTGAGTTCAGATTCCAAACCCTTTCATCTTCTAAATCGTCTGAATATTTACCTTCCTTCCTAATGAAAATATTCAGATTCTGAAACTGTTGTAGACCTTCCTGGTTAATACAATTGTGTACATCTATGGTCAACATTTTGTTACGCCATACCTCTGCTACCAGTAAATCGGTATTCAAAGTTGCAGCCGCTGCTTCTGGAAAAAGGCTCATGAGAGTGTTGCTTCCGCACCATTTATCCTTCCAAAATCTTGTTTTCTTCCCGTTCCCAATCCTGCATACGGTATTGTCGTGATATATCGTCCCCACCTTCGCTATACGTTTCCAAATAGGTGACGCTTTCCCTCGCCCTGTCGCTCCTCCGAATTTGAATTTCTTTCTCTTCTTATGCGAATCGAAGGATTTACTCCATATATTATTCTTATTCCGCATTTTCCACCACCATCTGCATAGCAATGCCTTGTTCATTGCTCTAAGATCTAGAACCCCCAAACCCCCGAACTCCTTACGTTTACATATCTTGCCCCATTGAATAAGGTGCACTCCTTTTCCATTATCGCCTGCGCCTTTCCACAGAATCCTCTTCCTGAATCTATCTATTTTGCCTATTACCCATTTTGGGAGCTCTACATGGACATCATATAAATTGGTATACATCTTAGGACTGAGTTAATCAACGTCAATCTGCCTCTCAGGGAGAGAAATCTTCCCTTCCAACCAGCCAATCGTTTACCGATTTTATCGATAAGATGGTTCCAATCTTCCCTAGTCATCGCACCCGGTCTTAAAGTCGAACCCAAATACGAAACTGGGAACGCACCCACAACGCACCCTAATTTGGAACCAATGTTCGCAATAGAAGATGAGATCCCTTCGCTGATGGGAATCACACAACTTTTGCCCGCGTTAACCTTCATTCCTGACCATGCTTCAAAACATTTGATCAAAAACCCCAATGCAGTTGCTTCCTCCTCTGTAGCTTTCCCGAACATTAAAGTATCGTCCGCATATTGAAGTATGGATATTGATTCGTTCACTCCTTTGACCGAGATACCACTGATTGTACCCCCTTCTCTGCCTTTTTTAACCATTTCAACAAGCATGTCTGCAACTATGGTAAACAATAGAGACGATAGAGGGTCGCCTTGCCTGAGCCCTCTTTGACACCTGATTTCTTTACCCCTCCATCCGTTAGCCAGAACATTCGATTTTCCTCCCTTTAAGCACATTTGGATCCACCGACGCCATTTAAATCCGAACCCTTTGAGAAATAACGCCTCATCTACCGCTTCCCATTCTACCGAGTCGTATGCTTTTTGAAAATCCAACTTTAGCACAAACCCATCTGATTTATCTTTGTGTCCTCTATACACCACTTCGTGAGCTGATGCGATGCTATCCATGATGTCTCTACCCTTGATAAAACCACTCTGAGCCTCTCCAACCACATCCCTGAGGTGTGGAGCTAGCCTACAAGCAAGAACTTCGTAATGATTTTGAACGACCTATTAGCAGACTAATCGGCCTCAAATCGTCTATCAAACGTACCTCTTTCTTCTTCGAAATTAAAATGATGTTAGCATAGTTAAGCCTTTCTATCTGAGCTATACCGTCGAAGACATCTTTAAATATATTCATGAGATTCGATTTTATAACGTCCCAAAAAATCCTATAAAAGAACAAAGGAAATCCGTCCGGCCCTGGTGCTTTATCCTGACCTAATTCTTTTATAGCCTCAGGCACTTCTTCCTCGATGAAAGCACCTTCAATACCATTGCTTCCTCCAATCCTTGAGGACTCCCACATGTCTGAACAAAGCTTACATCTATACTCCGCACGACCACCAAGTAGCCTTTTGAATTTGGCGTCTATATGCCCCTTTATTAGATCTTCGTTTTCAGTCCAAACCCCCTCGATATCCAACCCATTAATAGTATTATGCCTCTTCCTCTCATTTGCTGTCTTATGAAAAAACTGTGTTCGCATCCCCTTCTTTGGGCCACTGTATTCTGGAGCGCTGTTTCCAATACACTTCTTCCATCTGCTGTATCTGATAGATTTCATGTCAGCATGTCTTGAGCTCCTCGTCCATTTGTGTTGGAAGGACTCCTTGCTCTTGCAATAATTCCAGCTCCATAATTCGATCTTCTTATTTCTGTACTTGTCTCTTTTTTTCTCCAAATTCTTTATAAGCCCTCGCCTTCAGACATCTACGCAACCTTCTAATTTTTTCTATCCAGATCCCTACCGCCCCTACGTTCCTAATGCCACTACTCTAAGAGTCTTGAACGGTTGAGCGTAATCCTGAGTGTAGTGTCCAAGCCTTTTCGAACCGGAATTGATGTTGAATTCTCTTATCTCCAATGCCGCAATCTAACCCCAAGGGACAATGGTCAGATGTCAATCGAGAGAGTGATTTGACGAATGCCAAGGGGAACTCCTCTTCCCACTCGGACGATACTAGGACTCTGTCAAGCTTAGCGAGGATGGGGTTTGTCTGCATATTCGACCAAGTGAATCTCCTATTGGTACTAGTGAACTCCACCAACTCGAGCTCCTCTATTGTAGCGTTGAAGCTGCATCTATCTACCCAACTCGCTCCTCTCCCGTTATGCTCAAACCCGAATCTAGTGATATTAAAATCTCCTCCAATCACCCAGGGACCCGACCATGAACTCCTAATGTCTTTTAATTCTCTCCAAAATTGTTTTTTAAGCCTCGAATCGTATGGATCATAAATCGAAGTCACCATATGAACTTTGTTATCTCCTCTATGTCTAATCCTCACCGTAACTGAAAACGCCCCAATTAGTTCATTCACGATCTCGAAAAGGCTATTATCTACCCCCACAACTATACCTCCTGAATACCCGATTGCCGATTTAAATCTCCACTCAAAACCCCTATATACTTAAGGTCTCGAAAATCATCATCGGTTGGGTTTGCTATTCTAGTTTCTTGGAACGCACAAACACTCGGTCTTCTCTTGGCTCTCAATTAGTTCATTCACGATCTCTTAATGATTTTAGCCCGTCATTCCAGGGTTCTAATGGGAAATAATTCAGCTTGTAAAACCATTGGAATTGGAAATGTAAGGTTGAAGATCTTTGACCGGATTGTTTGAACTCTCACTAATGTGAGGCATGTTCTGGAGTTGAAGAAAAACCTAATTTCTTTTGGTGCATTAGAAGCGGAGGGGTACCGGTTTGCGGTTGCAGGGGCAGTTCTCTAGGTGAGCAAGGAAGTGATGACTCTTATTAGAGGACACCGACAGGTGAATTTGTACTATATGGATGGAAGCATGTGACTGGTGGTGCTTCAGTCAAGACATCTGAAAAAAAGGTGGATGATAACTCAAGACTTTGACATTTACGTCTTGGACATATGAGCGAGAAGGGTCTAAGGGTACTTCATGACCGACAGTTGCTATCAGGTATAAGGGAGTGCAAACTAGATTTCTGCAAGCATTGCATTATTGGGAAGCAACGGAAAGTCAGTTTTAGTACATGTTTACATAAGACATAGGGTATTGTTGACTATGTCCAAGCGCCAATTCAGACATAGGGTTTCGTTTCTGAACTCGAAGTGGGCTGGAAAATGGGAGGAAGAGGAGATGTTGTGTTTGGTCTAGATGTGGGCTAAGATCTGACTGACCAAAAATGGAAGATGATGGTGCTGTGTTGGAAGAGGCGGACTGGGCCGGCTGTGGGGAAGAGAGAGGTGACTGGGCCGGCTGAGAAGGTGGGTGAGCTGACTGGGATGTAGCTGGCGAGCTGGGTCGAGAGGGAGAAGGAGTAAATTGGGCCTGCACTTGGGTTTGTGGAGTGGACTGCTGTTGCAAATGGTTAATCACGTAAGGTGATAATCCATTGTCAAGAAAATCATAGGATGTGGAATGAGGAGTATGCAGCTTTGAGAAGGGAAATTCGGTTTCATCAAATAATACGTGGCGGCAAATGATAATTTTATTTGATGATAAATCATAGCATTTGTAACCACGATGATTTGACGGATAACCCAAAAAGACACAAGGTGTTGAACAAGGTTGAAGCTTATTTATCGTAGTAGAAGGGAATAGAGGATAACACAAGCAACCAAAGACTCGTAGGTGAGAGTATGATGGGTCTTTTTGGCATAGAATTTTGAGAGGCGATTGATAATCGAGAGTTTTACTTGGTAAAATGTTTAGAAGATACGTTGCCATTTGCAAAGCATGGTGCCAAAAAGACGGAGGTAGTGAAGCATGAGCTAATAAAGTTCGAATGATATTATTAATGGACCAGATTTTTCTTTCAGCTTTTCCATTTTGGGATGAAGTATGCGGACAAGAAAAACGAAAGGAAATTCCATTAGCTTCACAAAGACTCTGAAAAGGACCATTATCATATTCTCTACCATTGTCACATTGAATAGTTTTTAATTCCCGTTCAAATTGAGTTTTGATGTAGGCTCTTAATTTGAGAAAAGTTGGATAGACTTGAGATTTTTTGGAGATAGGGAAAGTCCACAAAAATGTCGAATAGACATCCAAATAGAGTACATAATATTTGTGACCCAAAGAACTCAAAATAGGAGATGTCCACAAATCACTATGCAAAATATCAAAAGTCATAAGTAGAGTTACGAGAATCAACAAACGGCAATTTAACATGTTTACCAAGAGGACAAGAGTGACAAAAACTCGAATGTCTAGTTTTAGTACATTTAATCGATTTATTCCGCCTAAGGGAGTCTAAAACAGGTGCTCCCGGGTGACCTAAACGGTCATGCCAAAGGGAAGAAGACAAAGCTGCAAAAATGGATGGAGAAACGGCTTGATTATTTGTGGTGGTGGTGGTGGTGATGGGATATAGCTCGCCCCGACTATCACATCTCATTAGAGCCATCCCGTCTGAAAGTCCTTCACAGAAAACCCAAAAGGATCAAATTCAACAAAAACATGGTTATCCGTAGTGAATTTACGAACTGAAACTAAGTTTTTAATTAAATTTGGGGCATGGAGGACATTTTTTAACACTAATGGAAGGTGGGGGGGGGAGGTAAATTAGCACTACCAAAACCACGAATAGGAATAGAATGGCCATTTCCAACAATTATACCATTATTTTTGCTCAAATTAAAATAAGACGAGAGATTACCTTGCGCAGATGTTATATGTGATGTCGCCCCGGTGTCCATATACCAAAACGGGTCGAGCTGAGCAAGGTTGAGTGTATGAAGGGCTGCTTCAATGTCGGTTGGGTTGGGCATAGTTGCAGTGAACGCTGACTATTGTGGTCTTGGTCCAAGTAAACCTGGCTGCTGTGGTCTGGGAGTAAAATTGGGCCTGGCCCAATTGTAGGATGGATAGGGACATGGAGGAAGAGACCAAGGAGCCCACTGTTACCATGGATTGAACCGCTGCCACTGTTGTTGCTGTCCACGACCGGTGCCACTGCTCTGGCCGCCTTTGCCATAGTTCTGGCCACCGCCAAAAATTTTGTGGTTTTTCTTGCCCTTGTTCCCACGATAATTGTTATTATTATTATTCCGATTGTTATGATTTTGAATACCTGGAGAAGAATATTGGGTATTCATATCATCATCAGAATGTTGGGAGTTTGCAACAAGGGCAGCCAGAGATGAAGATGAGCTAGATTCACGAGCGACCCATTGAAGAATTGTTGATTCTTCCAGTTCCAATCTCGACTTGGCGGTTTCAAAAGGTGGCAAGGGATCATGTTGTTGAATGTACGTCACAAATCCTTCATAAGAATCAGTTAGTCCCGAAATCATCTTCAAGACCAAACGAGTATTAGAGACCGGAGCATCAACATTCGCCAATTGATCGGCTAGAAGTTTAAGGCGGTTGCAATAGGCTTTGGTGGTAGAAAAATCCTCCAAATTCGTGTTCGTGAATTGGTTTTCGAGGTGGACAGCCCTCGAGTGTTTGTTGTCTTGGAAAATAGCAGCAATTCTTTTCCAACACTTTTCGGCCGAGTCATCTATCACAAGAATGGAATTGAGAATATCTTGTGATACGGTGGCGTACATCCATTATAACACGGCCGCATCAAGACGATGCCAAAGATCGGGGTTGGCTGTTTTAGCATCATCTGCCGCCTTCTTATCCTTTTCATCGGTAGGAGGAACGATGTGATCAAGCACGTTATGGACACGGGCTTGAACTTTGAAAAAGGCTGCCCAAGAGATGTATAGGCTGGAATCATTGTCTAACGTGACTGGAATGAGGGATTTCACGTTGGTGATTGCTAAAGCCGAGTGAAACTTGGATTGGTATGCCATTGAGGGCAGCGGTCAGGGAGGAGGGGAGCGGAAGAAAGCAAAGAGAGGTGGTGGCAATGGCGGCCAGGAGGAGGAGAGGAGAGAAAACCGCTCTAATACCATGAAGGAAAATGATTCAGTGCCCTTCATTGATTGACAAACGTCCATAATATACATGAATTACAACGTGATATTAGGCTAAGATTCAGGAGACTAAACATACCTGATGAATACAAATCACTATTTTCTAAATATATACATATTCTGTCACAAGCTAAGATTGAGGAGACTGATAATACCTGATGAATACAAATCACTATTTTCTAAATATATACATATTCTGTCATACATGTTTACATAAGACATAGGGTATCGTTGACTATGTCCAAGCGCCAATTCAGTCAAAGGGTGGAGCTTTCCATTTTTTTCAACTTCATAGATGATTTCTCCAAGAAAGTATGGTTGTATTTCCTCCGATCAAAGTCAGAAGTTTTTGATAGGTTCATGGAGTTGAAGACAATGATGGATAAGCCGACATGATGACATGTGAAATTCTTGAGGACAGATAATGGAGGAGGATACACCTACAAGGAATTCAAGAAATTTTGTACATGGCAATTGAGCAGCATTTTACAGCACGAGGGGCGACTAGAACAGAACAGAGTAGCAAAGCGCATAAACATGACATTTTTAGAAAAGGCTCGAAGTTTGAGGTTACAGTCGGGCTTGCAAGCCTTTTCTTTTTGCAGAGCCAATTAAACATGCATACTATTTGGTCAAGATGTCATCATCCACAACCATTAACTTCAAGATCATAGAAGAGGTGTGGACAGGGGAGTCAGTTAGTTACGATTATTCGGGTGCCCAACATTTACTTTAATGGATGCAAATAAAATGACCAAACTAGAGTCCAAGCAAGGATGTGCGACTTCACAGGGTTTCCAAAGAGGTGTGAAAGGCTACAAGTTTTGGGATCCAAAAGGGAAGAAAGCATTTGTCAGATGAGATGTAGTGTTGAAGAAAGTCGATGTTGCACTATACACAGATCTCAGAGATGACTCAACAAGGGCCGGAGGAGACTTCTCCTGTTAAAGTGGAGGTTAAAGATTCCCAGAAAATAGGTGAAGGAAGGTTCACTAAGGCACATGATGATCCTACAAGTGCTCAGGTGAAGGATACAGTTGGTGATGATGATCAGCCAGATGATACCACTTACAAGTTAGCATGAGATAGAAAGGAGATCCCATAAGGCACCAGTCAGGTATGGTTATGAGGATTTCATTGAGTTTGCACTAGTAATAGAGGAAGGTGATCCAAGTACCTATCAGGAAGCCATTGATTGCGATGAAAAAGATAGGTGATTACTAGATATGACAGAGGAGGAGTCGCTTCTTAAGATCATACTTGGGATTTGATAAGGCTACCAGCAGGCAAGGGGATGTAAGTGGGTTTACAGGAAAAAGGTCTTGAGCAGTATAAGGTGAGGCTTGTCGCCAAGGGCTATGCTCAGAAGGAAGAGGTGGACTACAATGAGATATTTTCTCCTGTAGTCAAACATACGTCGATTTGAGTGCTTGTGGCAATGATAGCTAATATGGATATGGAGTTGGAACGAATGGATGTGAAAACAACTTTTCTGCATAGAGTTGGAGGAAGACATCTATATGCAGCAACCCGTGGGTTTTGTAAAGTAGGGCAGGGAGGACCAAGTTTGTATTCTCAAGCGTTCTCTCTCTATGGGTTGAAATTGTCTCCAAGGCAGTGGTATAAAAGGTTTGACTCCTTTATGATCAAGTCAAGTTACATTCGAAGCGAGTATGATGAATGTGTTTACTTCAAACATCAAGGAGATTCATTCATATCTATTTTATCGATCAACCGGAGTGAGTTGACGATCTGGATGTAGAGGCACAAGAAACTGCAAGAAAGTTTTTTTTCCAAACTCACGATTGATCAACCGCAGTCGGATGTAGACTCTGGATCAAAGTAGCATCACAACAAGATCCCCCCTTGGATCCAAATACGAAACACCAAAAAACCGCCCAATCGAAAAGCGGATCTAAAACAAGAAGGCGGTGGCAGCAATCTGCTTCTATCCCCAAACACGGAACAGCAAAATCCACCAATGAAAAATTGGATCTCAACAGATCCAATTCCCGATCGAAACAGAGAGTAGGGAAAGGAGAAAAGGGTTGCTGCGGAGGCTGCGGCTGCTGGTGGAGGCAGCAGCGAGGAACCAAAGACGGCACGGAGGCAGGAGGTGGAGGTGATCTGGGACAAGAGCCGGCGGTTGTGGCAGCGATGGAGTAGACGACGACGGATGTGTAGAGGAGGGCGAAGACGAGGAGGAAAAGGAGGTAGAAGTCCTTGGAGAGGAAGAAGAGGAGCCAGTCGGAGGAGACGAGGTAGAAGAGGCAGGACTGGGAAGGAGGGAGTCCGGTGGGGTTCGATGCAGGTGGTCAAACAGCAAGGTGAAGAAGAGAGGAGGCAATGGAGGCGGCGACAAGGAGCGCCTTTGGTGTCGGTGGAAAGGATGGAGTTGTTGAAGAACTGGACCCTGGATCTGATGGTCTGGAGTGGGACCAGCTTCAGCCAGGAAATGGCGACGTAGCGCAAAAGAGGGCGACGGGATCTCGGCGGGAGCATGGCGATGAAGAGCGTGGCGACGGTGTGGAGATTCGGGAGTTCGCCGGAGTTGATGACGATGATGTTGATGTTGATGATGATCTGAGTTGATGTTGATGATAATGATCCCGCCATTGAGTTGTTCTTGAATTGGAGATTGAAGAAGATGATGTGGTTGCCGAAGATGATGCCGGGATTAGTGATTGCCGAAGTTGTTGTAGGAGGTCGTCGGTGGTTGTTGAAGAAGATGACGGCTAGGGGTTTTTTTTGGGGCTGTTGATTGAGGGAGAAAGAGATTAGGGTTTTGGTATTTGATCGGGAATGGAAAAGAGATGTCGGGAGGTGGGAGTGATTCTGATGAAGACGAGAACCACTCTATCTCGACGAGGATAATATTAGTATAGGCCTTATAGGATTATTGGCTCTGATACCATGTTAAGATTATTGGATGAGAATAATTCTTTATTAATTGATTTTAATATTGATTGAATAAACTGAATACAATTGGCTCCTATATATAGAAGATAAGGGAAGACTAAACTGATACATAACCAATATGAGACTAAACCAATATCTAATCTAATATAATATCTAGCACCTCCCCTTTCCTTTCTATACCATCTTTAGAAATTAACTCTGCCAATCAACTAGGCATAAACAGTGGTTAATTTTAGACATGAGTTTTATTGTGCTATTTTATATGAATTATAGAAATATTTATTTAAAAAATTGATTGAAATAATTGACACGAATTAGTCTAAAATGAAAAAGGTAAAGAAAAAAACCTACATGGCAGATTCTAATGTGCGGCTTGGCCAGGTGGCCTGAGTATTGCCGGAGTTTGCAAGGGTCATTAGTGATAAATAGTAGTGATGAGAAGACACCAGAGATTTGTACATGATTAAAAAGGTTAAAACAAGTCATACATGATTTAAAAATAATTAATCTTTTTTTTCATTAATCAATAATCCTCCTAATTGATAGAGATCAACTTGGTTCATCCAAAACCAAAGAAGCTCGATTCAAGAAAAAGCAAAAAAAGTGAGTTTGGCTCATTTTGCAAGAGGGAATAAAAATAGGGGGAAGAAAATATCCAGATTATTACCCATTAATTGATATATTCAACCCCAAATTTTCTTGACTGTTGTTATATTACGCATTTATGCTTAATTGAGTGTAAAATAAGAAAAAAGACTCCGAAAATTGGGGTATCAAATGAGAAAACCTAAAGCCTATTCATCCGAACCCGACCCCGACCAAGTTCGACCCGATTTTAGTAGAATACAGGCCTGAATTTTTTTCAAAATTTTCAGACCCAAGCTCAATAGTTGAGCCCTAATTAATTTTCGGGCCAGATTCAGGTTTGTATAGGTCCGACCCTGTTAGAGATTATTATAGTCCTATATTGGTTGTAGAGTTGTTTTGATATTTGTTCTCCTATATATAGGTGGTATTGTACTTGGTTGAACTCAATTCAATATTCAGTATTGTTTTCATCTCATTGATTTATCTTAACATGGTATCAGAACCAAACGGACGTGAAGAATGCCTTTCTTCTTGGTACCTTATCTGAGGTAGTTTATATGGATCCTTCTCCTGGCCTCCCTACTCCTCGTCATGTTTGTCGGCTGTGTCGGGCTATATATAGTTTGAAGCAAGCCCCTCGAGCCTGGTTTGAGTGTTTTCGTCTTGTCATCACCAAGGCTGGTTTTAGTCAGAGTTCTCAGGGTCATTCTATGTTTATGCGGTCATTACCGCAGAGGAGGGTAATTCGACTACTCTATGTTGACGATATGATCATTACTGGGGATGACTCTGCGGGCATTACATCCACCCAGAAATACCTTCATCAGCAGTTCCATATGAAAGACCTTGGCAGACTATGTTATTTTCTGGGCCTAGAGATTGCTCATGGATTTCAGAGGATACTCATTTCTGTACAGAAATATACATCAGATATTATCTCCGCCGCATGCCTTTCTGACAGTAGATCAGCTGATACACCCTGAGAGCTTCATGTGAAGCTTCGTCCCACTGATGGTGAGCTCCTTTCTAATCCTGCTAGATACAGACAGATTGTTGGACAGCTTATCTACTTATGTATGACCAGACCCAATATTGCTCATGCAGTCAGTGTTGTCTGTCAGTTTGTTTTTGCTCCTACATCAGTTCACTATGGTGCTCTTCTTCGGATTCTCAGATATCTTCGGGCACTATTACTCGCTCATTATTCATGCCTGCTACATCCAAACTAAAGCTGAGTGCATATTCTGATTCAGATTGGACAGGCAATCCTACTACCAGACGGTCTACCACCGGTTCCTGTCTATTTCTTGACGATTCGCTGATCTCATGGCAAAGTAAGAAACAGGCAGTTGTTTCATGTTCTTCGACTGAAGCTGAGTACAGAGAAATGGCAGCTACTACTAAAGAGATTGTTCATGTTCGTTGACTGTTATCAAATATGGATATCACTCCTACAGGAGCTACTCCTCTTCATTGTGATAACCGGAGTGCATTGCACATTGCAAGCAACCCAATCTTTCATGAGCGAACGAAGCATATAGAGATTGATTGTCATTATGTTCGTGAGCGCTTTGAGGCAGGGACCATTTCTCTCCATTGTGTTACATCTTCTCAGCAGACTGTAGACTTTTTCACCAAATCCCATACTGTTCAAAGATTTAGATACTTAGTAGGCAAGCTCACACTGTTTGACCCATCATGAGTTTGAGTGGGAGTGTTAGAGATTATTATAGTCCTATATTGGTTGTAGAATTGTTTTGATATTTGTTCTCCTCCTATATATAGGTGGTATTGTACTTGATTGAACTCAATTCAATATTCCGTGTGGTTTTTATCTCTCTGATTTATCTTAACAGAACCCGAACCCGACCTGGATTTAACAAATCACCACTCAAGAGTCAAAACCACATATATGGCCAATGGGAACTGTATTAGATCAACGGTCAGGATTTTGATACTCTCTCTCTCTCATAAAACAAACCAGTCCTTTCAGTTCCCAAAAATAAAAAACAAAAAACAAAAACCTATTAAAAGTCGTGCCTCTCTCTCTCAACATCGAGAAAAAATAAGAGGCAGAGACAGAGTCAGAGACAGATAAAATGAAAGTACACAGCAGGTTCCCACTTGCTTAGGGAGAGAATCTAGGAGTTATAATAGTCATAAAGTTTGCCTCGAATTTCCATCTATCTCCCCAATAAAACCCCAAAACTCAAACTCTTTCAAGCTTGGGAGAACTGAAGATAGAGAAAAGGGTAGAACTTGTCTTCCTCTTTCTTCTCTAACCTCCATTGTTGGAATTAAGAGAGAAAGACAGCTCTTTTTATCACAATTGTTTTTACTATGACTAAAATGGAGTCACTCATCACCTTCAGATTCTTCTCAAAGCCCATGCATTTGTGCATTTCACAATTGCTAGTTTGGTTCTGCTCTAGTCTCACTTCAATAGGTAACTCTTTTAAAACCCTAAATGTGTGTGAGTTCATTTTTTGTGTTATGTTTCTGATCATTGCAAAAAATTGATCTCTCAGAGATGGGTCTTGAAACTTCTTGTTTTGGCAATTAGCCCTTCTAACTAAAAAATAACTTCTTTTTTCTTTGTCTAATAGTTTTTTTATATTTTCCATTTTGGTTTTTAGTTTACCATCAAATCCTGTGAAATACTACATGCCCAGGTAGTAGGTTTTTTAGATTATTTACATTTGATAAAAACATGGTTATGTGTATCTTCAAAATTCCTGCGAAGCAACTTTCGGACCGGGCTCGAGCTTTTCGATTGTATTCGGGCCTGGGACTAAATTTTACAGTCCAATTCAAAATCAGGCCGGGCTTGGACCCTGAAAAAAATTCTGGCTCAAGCTCGGGTTTGTATAAGTACGGCCCAAGTCCGGCCCATTGCCAGCCTTACTTTAAATGCCTTGTTTACACGCTGGATGCATTCTCTTAAGTTACCCCAAATTTACTTGAAGGGTCTTTATGGACTAGTGATGTAAAACGAACCCTAAAATAGAGAATTTCCAAGATTCTTAATGGATTAATTTTACCAATACGTAGTACGGATCAAAGTTAGAAATTTTAAACAGTTAACCGGTGTGATGGATTTTCAAGAACTGAATCACGTTTAATAATCCCAATTAATAATTCCACTCTACAATCAATAATTAAATTCCTAAGTGTTCCTGGCAAGTAAAAGATTCAATATTGATTCGTACTCTAATCAAGCAAGTGGAACACTCAATCTCAATTGTTTTTGTGGCCGACAGGCAAATCAGATAATATAATAGAGATGATAATTGATAAAGCAGTATAACACAAATATTTGCAAATTGGAAAGAGTACCGAGAGTTCAAAAAATCAGCGTAGATCTCGGATGGCAGCAGCGACGAGCACAGCAGTCAGCAACACAGAAAGAGTGAATCGGACTTTGTTCGACGATGGATGGAAGGCAGCACACGGCAGGACCAGCGAGGGGTGCGCCAGTCGATGAGCGACTGGCTGGTGGTGTCGATAGCGGTTCTGAAGTCGTCGGGAGACAGCGACAAGGTGGTTGACGATGGGGGTGTGCGGGTCGTCGGAGGTAGGTCGGCGACGGGGTGAGGAGATGACGATGGTGTGGGGCGATGCAATTAGGGGTAGCGGTGAAGGGAATGGTCGACGGGAGTGGGGCGTCGACGGGGGTGACGACGTCGAGGCTAGGGTTTGGGATAGGGGTCGGGATTTAGGGGAAGAAGGAGAGAGAGTGGGTTAGGTAGATGGCGGCTGAGTAGGGTTAGGGTTTGATTTTATTTGGAGGATTTTAATTAGGGGATAGATTTTAGAGTTAATCACTAACCCTAAAATTGTATTAGAATTTATCACAAATCCTAATAATTGGATCTCAATTGTATTACACAAAAAGAGACATGAAGAGCAAAACTCAGCACAATAATTTTTAATCAAGAATGGCATATCTTTCTCATTAATCTTAGGGCCTATAAATAGGCTCAAAACAAATCTTGATACAAATCTCAACAGATTCTAAAAATCTCAAAAATATTCTAATACAAAAACAAAGATTACATATGGCTATAATTGCCAAAAAACAAATATGGTACGAAAATAAAATACTAAATTAAATAGAATTGATGTCCTCATCAACTAGCCTGCCTGATAATGCCTTACTTAAGCATAAAAGGTAAGACACAACACCTTGAGACCATTTGGCCCGACAGCCTCAGGCGCTAAGGTGCTGTGCCTCCAAGACATCGTGTGGTAATTAAATAATTAATTACTTTTTAACAAGACATATGAGTACTCATACTTTGAGCTAAATATGAAACAGGTAACATATGGATTGCAATATTATTTAGTCATGTACCATTGGGCCTTTAAGCAGAGGCTGCTGAATGTGACAAACATGTTGGAGAATAATAAATAAAGACACATACCCTCCAATTCATCATCTCCCTGAGGACATTGGGCTCACAAACTGTTTTAGCATCATCAATATTATTAATAATATCACCATCCTGCATTTGTAAATCCAGCTTTCGTAGAGCTGCTCGTACAGCCTACATACAGAAAAACCGGAATAATTGTGTACTTCAGGTACGGCTTTTAAATCGACAACTAGGGGAAGTTTGGCTCGGAGACAGTTGTAATTGCTGTTGAAACTTGAAACAGCATTGCATGCAAACCACTGCAACCAAACTCCCTACAAGTAGATGGGTTGCAATTTAGGCTAAAAAGTTGCAAAAAGGTTGCACAACCTTCTAACTCGCAACCCATCCAAGCATCGCAACTGGGATACTTTTAGAATTCCAGTTTCGGAGAGCCCAATTAAAACCATCCAAACACCCTCTTAACCTTTGTAGGCAATAAAATACCTCAACAGCTGCCTCCACCTTCCCCAGTGTGATGGACTTGTCAGTATGCCCAGTTAAACAACTATGAGTAGACGGCGTTGTCCGATTCCTTAAGATGTCTTCACGGTTTAGAGATAATGACACCTCATCCATCAGGGACTTCATTCTGCATGAGGTTGAAAACTTAAAAGAGTTAGATAACAAAAACAGTGAGCACAATTAGGTTGAAAATATGAGTTATTTTAGCCCGCCTATTTACTTATTCTGCTAAAACAAGAATCGAGTTTACCGCAGTTCTATGACTAACTTCAAACATAACTACCAGATGAAGCATAAACACTTAAGAAAAGGAGCCACTAATGAATTATATTTGGTGATGCTGCTTTGCAGGCAGATGTTAATACATCTAACATTTATTATGAACGCTTGACGCACATGGTATGCAACCAAGAGAAGAAAATTTCACACTAGGAAATTTAAGTTGGTAATCCAGTTACGATGAGAATCACAATTATTTGCCTTAGATGCAAAAATATGAAAATGGATAGCTTTGAGTATTTTATGATTTCATAATTCGAAATTCTAGCAGTGAAGGTATAAGTAACTATAGGTTCATCATATGTTCTAATTTCAAACTGAAGAAAGAAAACATAATATTGATGGCATGCCATGCATTTCTTAAATTAACATATAGTTGTGCTCATTCATATCATATTTATCACAACCTGAGTACAGTTATGGGTAAATCGTGGAAAAGCCACCTTCCGTGATGCTCTCATTGATATTGCACAGAAAGATGCAGCACTGAAGCAGTGAGTTGTTAGAACCATATACCTGCTGTGTGATTATTTTTGTCCTAATATGCCAAAAAAATTGCATCTTCTTCCTCTCTCTTAACCTTAGGTATATAATAGCAATGATATCATAAATTAATTTTTGAAAGAATTTACATCAAAAGATAGCCGTAAAATCTCTAGTACAGAGAGCATGACAACTATAATGGATGACCTCCTGGGAAGTCCTTATCAGGTTTCAAAAGGGTACTAGAATCAACACTAACTAGCAAGCGTCAGAAGTACCACGTGTACTGATAACGAATGTAAGTCCAAGCCACTCATGGATGTGGTAAGGAACACCTCTAGAATACGATGGGCCACCTCAAATATTTAAAATTGCCTCATGGAAGTGCTGTATGAATTTAACAAGAATATTCTTTTTTTAACTCGAAGATGCCTATCGAGTAGTATCGCCACCGTGGTTCAACAAGAATATTACACCCTAAATAGGGTTAACATATCATAGTCTAACTAAAAGATGAAGTCTCACACGGATGTACACTATAAGATGATATATAATAATTCCCAATAAACAAAAAAACAATCATAGCTACCCTTTAGGGGAAGGAATAGTGTTAATAACTCCAAAGTTGATTTGAGTTTAGGAGCTAGAATTTGATAGATCCTAGAATTCCGAGCTTCAAGCTATACAATTGCAAATCATCATATCTACGCAAGGATTTTCATCATATCTACGCACCGTTCAACCCACCGTTTAACGATAAAAAAAAATTGCAAATCATCATATCTACGCAAGGATTTTCATATTCCTAACATCGGTGACTGATGATGTGCATGTACTGTGTCGCTTAAATTTTAATCACGATGAACTGCTGAGCAACGCGTGCAGAGTCTTCCTGCATCTCTTGTTAATAGTTCTTACAGATTACATATTTGTCGATGTTGTTTATCATTCATTGTTGAGCCTAATTTTTATATAGTTAAATTAAAGTTTTGGATGTATTCTTGATGTGTTTTATCTTAAAAAACAAAGTAAACTTAATTTTTCATAAACTTTTGGGAACTTTACAAGCAACTGCAATACTCTAATCATCATTTTATGAAGATAGAAAGAATCATACCTCATTTCAGTTTCACTATCTATTACAGGAAACGAGCTTCTGTATCTCTCAACGAATTTCAGTACTTGATTGGTATTTGTTTCTCCACCTATTCGACGAGAACATTGCTCTTCACGTGCAGGTTTCTTAAACAAATAATGTGGCTTAAGTACGGAAAGCTGATGTTTTGGCATTTCTCGTGGCTCCTCAATTTTCCTTTTCTTTTGAAGGTTTTCAGGAAATATGATATGATTTCTTAGAGGTGTTTCAAGATCTTCATCAATTCGATGCTTTCTGCGGCAAAACAATTATTTATAGATTAAAAAAAAATGTAGTGTGAAGAAACTTGAAAAAAAACATACTAGAAGTAAGAACATACAGACAATAGATCAAGATGCGGCTAGGAAGGAGGCCATCCCAAGCCCTCTGCATAATACCGTCCGAATGCTCAAAAGAAATCTTCCTAAACCATGCAATACAAAGAATAGGAGTGCAGAACAAAATGAACAAACTTTACTTTAGAGATAACTTAACATGAAAATATTGAGAACATTGGAGTACCTAGGCAAGCACTTCCTATGATATGACCTGGGACAACGCCGACAAATTGCAAACTGCATTTCAAAATTTTCTCTGTTTTCTCCTTCTTTACAAACAAGGCATCTATGGACTGGGCATATAAATGATTCCCCAGAAGCAACTTTTTTACGAAATGTTTGTGCTTCTACCTCATTTTCAGGAAAGAACAAATGTCCAACACATTTAGGATGGTAAAAGTACCCACAAGTTGCAGAAACACATTGAAATACCTAAAAATGCACAGGATTTCATCAAATCAAAAACTCACATAAAACCAGGAGCCCACACGAGAAATAAACAGAGAACAGATTTGCAGAGTAATGAGGGAAATCCAAGTATAATTGAGAATAAATTAATATGACAAACAAGATAGAATAGCTTATAACAGAACATAAACCCATCTGTGTCCATAAATACTGATCGTGAAGATGGGCATACCCAACATCTCATTGATCAGAGGTTCAAAATTGAATTATTCGCTTATTTTCATTGGGTGGATTAAAGTGGTTGTCTAACATGGTATCAGAGACCCAAGAGGGGGAATGGCTGCAATTCTTATCCTAATAATAGTATATGTACTCATGTGCGTTGTCTTCCACGTGCACCTCTATTGTCTTCTACATGAAGTGTGTGGTTCAATGTTGGCATAGCATTAAACTTTCGAAATTAGGTCCAAATTCTGGGCAAAGGAAACTAAGTACATCATATGGGCTTGTTATAACCCTTCCTCTAAATTCGGCTACACTAGGAATATAGAAGAGAAAAGAAGAGAGATTTTGTAAAGGCAATTACATACAACTTAGATTTTGAGTATTATGCATTTTGAACTCTTGTTTAGTTATTCCTCACTAGTAATTTACACGTGCAATGCACATCTTAATAAATATATATTTTTTAAAGTGAAAATTTTGACGTAGTTTGGCCTCAAACCTGAAACCTCTTTTATATTAGTTATGTACGGACAATGCACGTAAGTTGGTAGATTTACAAATGACAACTCCAACTCTCCATTATAATAGTTAAGATTAATGACACAGTAGCTTTTGCCATCTTCGAGTCAAAAAAAAAAACTACATTCAACTTACAAGCGTAATAGATAAAGCCAACATCAAACAGATTGCATTCGTGAACATATAGTTGTGTTTATGTCTTGCATACCGGTTCGACGAGATGAGAAGACAGCTGATGCGAGAAGAGGTTCGAAGCGATGGTGGAAGAAAAGAGCAGCAACAGCAAGAGCAAGGCAGGGTAGCAAGCAACAGCAGCAGTAGCCAGGTGACAGTCGATTGCTGCCCTGACTGCGTGCTCTCTGACTTAGTACAGTCAACTGCCTCTTGGGCAATCGACCACAACCCGCTATATGCAATAAATGGGCATGGGCTTAGGTGATATGTTTTGAGCCTGACTTCTTCTCCCAGCACGGCCTCAAATACACGTACGCACGGGGTACTTGAAGTTGGAGAAGAAGAGAAGAAGACAATGAAGCAAGGGAAAACAAGCAGCAAGTAGAAGAAGAGAAATCTGGAGGGTTGCGGTCGACCTGCTAAAGGTGCGGTCGAACGACCCAGTCGACTGGGAGTTCTTCGAGTGTAGGCGTCCAACAGAGGAGGGGACAGTCGACCGGTCTGGGCGATGCGGTCGACCGATCAGCCCTCCGGTCTGGATCTGCACGTTGCGGTCGACCGCTTGGGGTGCGGTCGACTGATACCGACGCTGAGTTGTTCTCTTGGGCTTACGGGATAAAGGCCCAATTTGCTATATTTGTGTAGATCTTTTAGGGTTTGCTTGGGGGCTATATATATTGTCGTAAATTATAGGGTTTAGTCATCTAATCAATCTGAATAGATCTGATCATTATTCAACCTCAAGAGAGAATGTGCCGAGTGTTTCAAAGGTGAGAGAGAGAGATTGAGAGTTGTAATCTCTTTTGTAATCTTCGTATTTCTTTGGGAATAAGAAGTATTGGTTATCTCTGCATATTAGTTATGTTCTTGTGAGATCCATATATTGTGATGGCTTGTTCTTGGTTCATCTATTTCTTGAAAGTTTCTATTGCTTGTGGTGCACTTCCGCTATTAGCACTACGAGTTAGGAGTAGATTTCTCCGACAGATCGTACAACTCTCTTTAGGAATATCAGACAACTATTGTATCAAGAATACCACCTAGAGTTTCTTTATATCTCTATATATGCATTCTAACAGTCTCCTTTGAGAGATAAGAGAGAGAGTATTTAATTGAAAAGAGTTTGAAAGGTTTTTTAGTTATAAACAAGTATCTTCTCGTGAGACTTGAGAGATAGATAGGTTCTTTGTAAGAGTGGTTGTAACTCTTGTATCTTCTCTAGTTGAATAACATCTCGGTTATTTCTCCCCCAATTAGGCATAGCCAAACATGGACAAAATTGTGTGTTTTGGTGTGTTTTGTTTGGTCCATTATTTTGCTTAGTGGTTTGTAGTGATTGTGTCGCATAAACTCGGCAAGAAATCCTAACCCATATCTAGGGCCTAGGTATGAGAGAAAAGAAGAAAATTTGAATCGGGGGGTAAATGGGCCAAATTGAAATTTATATGTTTTACATAGTATGAATTTTTCATTCCACAACTCAGACCCAACTCTCCTAGAGACGATGTGCAAAGGATATTAGGAAGATCCCTTATATTTGAAAATGATTATATCGGTAGCGAACATGTAAGGAAGGATATTTCCATTATTGTTCTCTAAAGACCATTTGTAGGCATGATTTCAAGTAATTCAAAATCCTTTCTTCTTTTCCTCTTCTCCTATATCCACTTAGCCCTCCACCTTTCTTCCACAACCTAAGTGGTATCAAAATTGAAGAAGACTAACACACTACTCTAACCAGTAACCCTTCAATCAACCATGTCTCTTAAAATCTTAAATACAAACCACCTGATACCTCTGTGCCCTATCTCCAATACCAAACCTACCAATATCACCCTCCAAAGAGAACAAAAAACAACTTGAAACTACCCAATCTATCAGCCATGCACCAGTTTCTTTTTGTATTTGTAAGCCCTGTTTCCCATTTCTTGTATTTTGGATGTATTTTCTTTTTCCGTGTATTTTCTGTATTTAAAATTTTTATAGCTTTCTTTTCGCTTTTAAATTCTTTTACAACCATTACATTTTCAATTGATCGAATTTTAACAAAATATTATTCCGATTTCTAAGAAATTTTCTATTTCATTATTATTTGAAAATCTTATTTATTTCGAATAACTGTGTTTTTTAATTCCTAATTGATCGAATATTCACATTTTAGCCCAAATCTATTTTGTTATTACTATTTGGATTTTTATGAATCTGCTTAACTTAAATCTTATTTAGTATTCATATTATTATTATTTTTCTATTATTATTATTGTCATTGCTATTATTATTATTGTTGGTGTTACTAATATGATTATAAGTTTTATTTTTACTATTGTTATCGTTGATTATCTACTAAAAAACCAATTTTGTTATTATTATTGTTATTAGTATTATTATTTCTATTGTTATTTTTATTATTTTTATTGTTACTATTAGTTTTGATTGTTCATAATTTAATGTATATATATAAGTATGTTTTATACATTCTATTTAATTAACCCCTATTGGATCCACTACCCATTAAACCCAAAACCCGTTCACAACCCTAAACCCCTACAAACCCATTACCCGTATATATCAACCTAACCCTAATCCTGTGCTTAACCCTAATCACATACTCAACTCAGCTGCAATATATTCCCCCCCCCCTATTCATCTCCCCTACCTCTACCCCGACCTCGCAACCCATCGACTTCACCCTGTTCCCCTCCTGCATCTCCCAACCCGTTCACAACCCTAAACCCCTACAAACCCATTACCCGTATATATCAACCTAACCCTAATCCTGTGCTTAACCCTAATCACCTACTCAACTCAACCGCAATATATTCCCCCCCCCCCCACTATTCATCTCCCCTACCTCTACCCCGACCTCGCAACCCATCGACTTCACCCTGCTCCCCTCCAGCATCTCCCGATCTCCCCTCAGCCCTGACTTCCCTCCACTGTGTGCCTCCTCCCGATGCAGCGACCACCAGCGCCGCTTCCCCCCTGTGCGCGCCCTTCCTCCGTTGACAGTACAGCAGCATCGCGACCTCCCTATGTGTGCCCTCCTGCGTCGCAGCGAAGCCAGACCAGAGTGCTGCCTTCTCCCAACGACAACCAGAGCCAGCGATAGCAACCCGTGCTGTGTCTCCGCCACTGCAGCGCAGTAGCGTTGTCGCTGCCAGCCGTCCGCCTGCCGTCGTCGTCCTCCCGCCCTTCCCGTCCCCCGAGTCGAGTCGCAACCATCATGGGTTGCTGTGTGATCATGGGTTTTGATCTTTGAATCCTGGCCGTCCATCGCCTTGGTGATTTTGATCATCACAATCTTCATCATCAGACCATCATCATCTGATCTGGACCATCCGATCTTGTTGATCTTGATCTTGATCTTCGATATCAACCGTCCGATCATCCAATCTTGATCCCCATCAAGATCCGTGCCTGATCGTGATCGTTTGCTCGTCGTCGTGTCGCTAGGATTCTGATCGCTTTATTCTTTGCATATTCAGATTAATCTAATGTCGTCCTCAAGGCAAGTCATCTCACTTTCGAATTATATTGAATCATATTCGAATTTGTTTGTTGAATTCCGCAAGTAGATCCAAATTGATTATCGTATATTGCTATTGTTGTTCATCATTGGGATACTACGGATTTACATGAGCGAATCCAAGTAGTAGTCTTGACTTCGTGCCGTCTTTTGCCTCCAATGTATAGAAATCTTGCATGCATTCATATAGTTAATTATTGAATATAGGAATATGGATTATTATTGTATTTCATGTCATGACATCTCACAATAATTGTAGATTGCATACTAGTATTGATGGCTTATATGATTGATGTTAGTGTGTTAGTTGTTTGGGCTTAGTAAGATTATGGACATTATACATCTTAATACCATGTTCACATAGGTATAGCTTGCTGTGATTTATGATTGTTAACCCCCAACTCATCGTTCTAAACATTTTAATCGTTTTATTCAAAAAGAATATGTTGACATCCTAAAAATTATCGCTGACCTAAACATTACCATACTGTTTCGACCTAGATTGTCACCAAAATCAATAACTTGCTGAATATGAAATGTAGCCCCAGATATCTAGTTTACTACCCTTTGACGGAATTTAATTCCGAGTTACGGTTTGTGAGATATCGCAGTTTTACTGCTGCTGTGTCGTACAATTCCAGATTCTAAAAACTGCTGCAACATTCTGATTTACAATTAATTTAACCATGCTACCTGTAAGATAATGACTTAAAATTTTGCATGTTAATACTAGACACCCTATAGAACATTCCCTAATTTTTCTGGAATTAATTAATGAAGTTTCAGACCTTTTTCATATGTATAAACACAAGTTTATAAGTTCTAGCTGAATACAAATCCTGTATAGTTTGCTGTTTTGACACATGATGCTACAACTTTTATGCATCTTATTTATATGCATTGGAACCGGACGGAGTCTAGTTTCTAGACCTTCTGACGGATCCACATTTGTTATCCTGTAACAACGAAAATTCTGATTTTGATACAGCAACCTACTGCTGTCCAGAATTGGGTTTCTATGTTTAATTATATATAATTGAATCTATAATGTTGAATGTGGTGTATTTAATTGTATATAGTACAATGCATGATCTTAGGGTTGTGTTGCCATCTTTCTAGTGTCCCTTATTAATCGCATTTTCGTTTCCCATTGATATTTCTGTCTCCATTATTCTCTATTAATATTGTATGTTAATTGAATAAACCATGTTAATCAAGACGGGGTTAAGGGTTGACCAAGATAGTTGATAATATAGTGACAGTACTCAGAATTGTGGGTCGGTTGTGCTATCGATTTATTGTTGGATTACTGACTGCAGTATCCCAATTCATCGTGTATTGTTTTAGGATCTATCGAGCCGACTATTGTTATCGTTATTATACAAGAAATTGCTATTGTTATCGTGCGAGTACATGACCTATAGAATCTACCACCTTAGTCTAAACAAAATTGATTGTATGCATGGAACCTGTAGTATGGAATGCAGTAGTACGTGCATTAGTTAGAATTGAAATGAATAATAAACTTTAGGACTTCATCGCATTGTCATTGCATATTGTCATCTTCATTGAACAGTGTTATCGTTATTGTTTACCGTCATTGTTACTATTTATTGTTATCGTTATAAATCATCGTTATTGCACATTGTACTTTTATCGCCTTGTCACTGTTCAATACTATTGATTTCCTCGTCCATTGTATTCATCGTTATACTGTTATTGTCATCGTTCTCTGTTTCTCTACTTGCTGTCCACGACTTGCTCCAAGGACATTTTTCCTCTCTTTTAGATGAGCAGCTTATAGGCATCCAGGGAGATTTGCCTGATGGACTAGGAGAACAACAATGGTGAAAGACTTGTGTTGCTGCGCCGTTTAAATAATCATTGTTTCTCCTTTTTTTTAACTTTAATAATTGAACATTATTGTATTTGTGGGCTTTTGCCCCGAATATTATTGTTGTTGATTCCAGATGATGGATTTATTTTATATTGGTTATTATATGCTTAAATTTCAAGTATTGTTATTCATGTTATTACTTCTTTTATTGCATGCGTGGTTGTTTTACTTCCTGTTTTATATTGTTGAGTTAAATCGATGACAACCTATGAATGACTTAAGTCATTCGCTGGGCCATGTCACGTGCTTGCATTCCGTATTTTTGGAAAGCGGGACATGACAGTATTACTATCCAAACTTGGAGTAATGGGAGGCATGTGAGTCATTCTCCTCCTCTAATAGTAGGGCCCATCTTCAAGGAAATAAGATATATTTCTAAACATGATATTAATATTATTATTCAAAATTCTTAGAAATTGTAAACTCCAATTACTGTCTTTCAACCCAATAGAATTAGGGATGGAAAGAAATACTTTATTGATTGATTATTGATTTAATAAACTGAGTACAATATGTCTCCTATATATAGGAGAGAAGGGAAGACTAAATCAATACATTATTCGATATAGGACTAAACAAATCTCATAATATAATATCTAATATAATAACTAACACTCCCTCTCAAACTCAAGTTGGTTCAAACAACATGAGTTTGGAATATTGACGAGGTTCATGTGGCAGGGACGGCAAACTGTGATGCAGGAACGGCGCACAAGTATATGGCGTAGAGAAAGCGCTCGATGGCGCATGTGCTGGGATCTCACCCCGGACTTGAGAATAGTAGTAGAGAAAGTAGTTGGTGGAAGGAAGTAGTAGTGGCACACTGTTGGGATCTCCATATACTGAATTGTGGCGGGATCTCCATATCCCGAACTGTTGGGATCTCACCCCCGAACTAAGAAGTGTCCCTGATGGTGTAACCCCTGTTTCCGTAAATAAATAATTTCTGAACAATTTCTGTATTTCGATTAATTATAATTTAACTTGTGTTAAATTCGTTTTGGATTTTATATTAAAATATTTTCTAATCGAAATTTTATTTATTTCGAATAATGGTATATTTTAACCCCAATTTCTATTTCAATTTGATCTACTTCTTATACTATATATTGTTTGGGTTATTTTAATAATCTGTTAAAACCGAATTTGCATTTTGACATATATTATTATTATTATTATTATTATTATTATTATTATTATCTACTTCTTATACTATATATTGTTATTGTTATATCTATTTTACTATTATTTTTTATTATCATTATTAGTATCGTTATTACTATTATCACTTTTGGTTGCTTGTTAAAAATTCATTTCTATTTGTTAATCGCAATTGTAGTCATTCCAAAATAAATTCTATGTTATAATGCACATTACATTTTATTATAACTTATATTTTATTAGTTATTCTATTTTTTATTGGTTTTTATAACCCAAAACCCAAACCCAATTTCCTATTGGATTTTCTACCCATATAGCCAAAACCCTACTATTTAACCCCTTAACCTAATTAACACTAACACTACCTATACTGTTCTACCCCCTACTCAGCCACCACCCTATGCACACCTTCTCCTTCCTCCCGCTCCCTCTCTCAGAACCCAACCCCCGTTCCTCTCGACGATCCCCCCGGCAGCCTCGCGACACAGCGCGCTTCCCGCCTGTGTTCCTCCGCCGTCGCTCCACCCTGAGCACGCCCCTCCGTGTCCCCCTGATCCGCACTGCAGCAACCAAGCCCTATTCATCCCGTCGCGCTGTTAACAGCGTCCCTCAGCCAGCGCAACCCCAGCCCTGCCGCCCTTCGGCATCGCGAAACCAGGTCGAGACTGCGGCACCCAGCCGCGACAGCTCGTGGTGCTCCACCTCGACGCGACAGCAGCGCGCCTCCCTCGCTGGCTTCCTGCCGTTGCTCCGCCATCGTATCCTGCCGTTGTGCCCTTGTGCCGATCGCCATCCAATAACCCCGAGCTTCCGCCATTGCCCACCTTCTCTGCTTTTTTCCACCAAGAACAGAGCCTCGCCGCCGCCGCCGCCGCCACCGATGCTGCCTCGCTCGAACGCCGCTATCATCCCCCTGCGTCGAGCTTCCCTCGACGTCACTGCCGCCGCCATAGCCGCCGAAGTCCCACGCTCTCCCTCTCTCTGTCGCTGAAGGAGGGTGAAAGGGGTGTTCAAATCTCAGCCATTAGATCTCCTCCGATCTGATCAAGATCGTGATCATCGATCAGATTGCTCCTGGGCCACCCGATCTCACCAGATCTGATCAAATCCGATCTGAGCTGTCCGTTGATCTGATCTTGATCGCCATCAAAACCCATGTTGGGATCTGTTCCCGTTATTCCTCCATCGGATTCACCGTCATCAAGGCAAGTATCTCCTTGTACATTTCGTTTTCTAGTACAAGCTTTTTCTTGAAAATACTGCAAGTAGGTTGTAAATGTGTCTCCTCTTTGTTTATCGTTGATGATCTCATGTTTCGCCTTATCTATTACATGATCTAACAACCCTTCGTTGATACACTTGTTCACAACTAGTATAATTTTAACACATTTCATGCAAAAAGTGTCTTATTTGGTTTCTGTTCCGTCTTGGCTTGCTGTTTCGACCCCGATAACACTAGAATCTGAACTTGAATCCTGAATATGAAATGTAGCCAAGTGTCAAGTTGCCAATAACATCCAGAATTTTCGAATTCCGAGTTACGATTTGAGAGATATCGCAGTTTTACTACTGCTATGTCGGTAATCGCAGATTCATAAAAATTGCTTCACCACTTTGGTTTACAATTACTTTAACTATGCTACCAGTAAGTAAATGACTTGAAATTTTACGTGCTGATACTGGACACCCTAGAGAACATTCCCTAATTTTCTTAGAATTAATTATTGAAGTTTCAAACCTATTCACATGTATAAACTCAGTTTTACAAATTCTGGCTGAACACAAATCCTGTATAGTATGTTGTTTTGACACATGTTACTACAACTTTTATGTACCTTGATTATATGCGTTGGAACCGGGCAGGAGTCTAGTTTCTAGGCCTTCTGACGGATCCACATTTGCTATCTTGTAGCAACGAGAATCGCAGTTTTAGTGCAGCAACGTCATGCTGTCCAGAACTGCAATTCTCGTAGTTCTTGATAATCTTAATTTGTGTTGACCGTCGAATATACTTTATAATTGCCTAAAACTTGTTCCATGTTCTCGATCATGTTTACTTGACCTGTTTCGCATACTTTCATGTCTGTTTGATGATAATAATAAACAATAAGCCGGGGTTTAAGAGAAAGACCATAGTAGTGGACAATATACGTAAGCGTACTCGGAAGGGGGCCCATGTTTCCCACTTGATACATACTTCATGAACTAGTTATATTATTATTCAATTCATGAACTAGTATATTATTTGATTCAAGAACTAGTATATACTTGATTCGTGACTTGTCTTGTTATGACTTGACACATAAACTAGTTATATGATTACTCAATTCATGAGCATGGCTTGCTTGATACTGGATACCTGAGTACACCGTCCTATAAACTCCACCACTAGGCCTAAACGTAACTGATTGTATGTTGGAACCATATAGTAAAAATATAGATGCATGAAGTGCTACCTAGATAGAATTAAATATTAGACTTAAGATTAACTTGTCACTTGTACACACATGATACCCTACTTGATGTTCGTTACTTGAGACTTGTTACCTGAGACTTGTTACCTGAGACTTGTTACTTGAGACTTGTTACTTGAGACTCGTTACTTGTTACTTGTTACTTGACACATGTACGTGAAACTTGTTACTTGATGCTTGATATCATTACATGTTCACTTGCCACTTGTTCTACTACTAGTACTTGTTACCCAATCTTGTCACTTGAGTTGTCTTTCTTGCTAACTAGTTTCTTGAATCCCACTACTTGTTGCATCTCTATTATATTATGTAATACATTCTTGATTCCAAATCTTGTTCCATATTTCTCGCACTTGTTTTCATACCCTTACTTGTACTACTTGTGGCCCTAACTTGCACTAAGGGCGTTTGTCTTGTTTTCTCTATTTTTCCCTTTTATATTTATATATACAGACTTTGGAGACGAGTTGCCTGCTGGAATTGGTGAGCAGACATTCTAGGCTTCGCTTGGAGAAAAGACTTGCTTTAAATATTTTGTTTTTTTGAGTTATTTATTCCTTTTGCTACTTGAATCTTGTAACGGGCTTATAGTCCCGAGTTTTATCTTTTGATCCAAATTTGAAAACTATTTGGGATATTATTATATTTGTTTCAATCGTTTCCTGTTGATTAATAAACTATTCATGCATGCGTGGTTGTGTATATCTTGTTATATTTCTTGTTATGATGCTGAGTCGGTCCTACAGCTTATGAATGATGAAAATCATTCGTTGGGCTTCGTCACGCGCTCGTATTCCGTATTTTTAGGAAGCGGAGCGTGACAAATGGGATGTCACTCCTGATTGAAAAATTGTCCCTGAACTGCTAACTGAATGCGGAAGATGGTGGATGTCGACAGAAGATGAGATGAGGGAGACTGGAACTGAGATGATATCGATATCACCCCCTCTCAAACTCAATGTGAGTTTGCTGACGAAGACTATAGAAGCTGAAGGACCTGTAAAAAAAAATTAATTTTTTTTAGCAGAAAATGGGTTTGGGTTTGGTTTGGAGAGACGGGTCAGGTTTCGGGTATGAGGTTTAGATTTGGGTCAGGTTGGATCTGAAATAGGGTAATATGGTTTGGATTTCGGGTTGTTGGTATTAGGAATTGGATTTGGATTTAGGATTTGAGGAAAGAAGGAAGAAAAGGGCGGCTAGGGTTTCAGGTTGAGGCGATGGCGGCAAGGTGGAGGAGCAGATCTCGGCCAGAGGGGATTTGAAGGTGGGTTCGGGCAGTGGATTTTCGACAATGAGGATGTCAACGATGGGTTCTTGGGATTACGGCTAGGGTTTTGTTGGAGTTTTTGGGTGTTGGGTTTGGTAGGGGTGTTGGGTTTGGTAGGGGTGTTGGAGATGACGTAGGCGACAGGGAGGAGACGGGAAGGCAACGGAAGGTGGATTCGGGTAGTTGGGGTCGAGAATTGAGTTCGGGGATAGGAGCTTCAGTGACGACGAAGAGCAGGGGGTAGGTGTCTACGGCGAGGGTGAGGTTAGGAGGCCGATGATGACAGCGTTTGAGTTAGGGTTGTCGTCGGTGGTTGCTGTTGTTGTCGACGGAGTTGATGTTGTTGTTTGTTGCCAGAGTTGTTGGTGTAGCCGCTATTGTTGTTGTTGTGGATTAGGGTTAGGGTTTGGCAGCTGACTTGATTAGTGGGAAGAGAAGATAGCGGAGATTAGGGTTTTGAGATTTGATTGGGAGAGGAAGAGGGATGTCGAGAGGTTGAGTAATTCCGATTAGGGCGAGAACCACTCCACTTCGACGACGAAGACAAGATTAGTATAGGCCATATAGGAGTACAGACTCTGATACCATGATAGAATTAGGGATGAAAAGAAATACTTTATTGATTGATTATTGATTTAATAAACTAAGTACAATATGTCTCCTATATATATGAGAGAATGAAGACTAAACCAATACAATATTCGATATGGGACTAAATTAATATCTCTCATAATAAAATATCTAACAAAATTCATATCTTAAAAACCTAAAAGACAACCTCTCTTCCCTCCAGAACTAAATTACATATATAACTCATTTATTCTCTTCCTCAAAAACTAAATTATTTGCATGGGTCACACATGAGTTTGCTTTTACCATTTTCAAGTAACATAAACAGTTGCACAACACATTTATTTAAGGAGCATTAGTTGATTTTCACTATTTCCCAATAGAACAGTTGAGAAGAGAAGAATCACGTTCATCGGACGTGCTAGTTGGCTAAACACACCATAGATGGTTGATTGCACACATCTTTGATTATTATAATAGTAAGAAGTGGTTTCCAGCTGATAAAGGAGACAGAATATGGGAAACATGAATCACGAATGGCTGATCATCATTTTGCGTGTTCTCAAGAAAAATTAGCCATAGAAAAATTCAACTTGAAACTAGAAACTTCAACTACAAAGATATAAATATTGAAGAGCCAGCAAGTGAAAAATGATTGAAAAGATTGAATTAGGAAAATGTTACAAAAAAGTACCCATCATATAGACAAAAGATCAAACAGTAAAACAGTTACGCATCTATGAAGAAAACAGTAGAAATAAATGAGAGAAGAAATTTACAATCACTTCTAAAGAAATGAACAAGAGAAGCAAATAGAACTCATGGTTATGGATACCTAATGGACTATAATTACACCCAAAAAAAATTCAAACTAATGTGAAATAGACATACACAATTTGTTTTTTAAATATAACATAATCATATAGCATACCTGCGCGCCAGTTGATTTATCTGATGAACCTAATTGTCCACATGCAAAACATTGATGCTGTTTATACAAGCAATTCCTACAGATGAAGTTTTGCAAAGCCTGTACAGAACAAGATACATAAACTAGAAAGTGAAGCAATCATTAGACTGGAAAATATAATATACCAGTAAAATGCAATTAGTAAACATGGATACCTCGACTTCAGCTTTGGAATACCCGAGGCTTTTGCACTGGGTATCAACACCTGCATCTTTGGTTGCGTGGAAGGACCTCAAGCACCTTCCTTCACAACTATTATAAAATTTTCATTTTCAAAAGGAGACAGAGAGGAGAATTAAGTAGAACAGGTGTTACATGAAAATGTAAATGGAATCAAGCATATAGTATCAAAAAATATTGACAATAAACAATGCAGTGGCAATGCCTAATTATGTCAAAATGAGAACAGCCATTCGATGCTAATTTTAAAGTTTATCAAGATTTGACCTTCCCAGCCAAGCGGCTTCAGAAAGCTTTTCTTCATATGAGCATAGTTTTTTGACATAAAGATGGCTAAATGCCAAGCTGATTCTTAACAGGAACAACAAGAAACAAGAATCCACAAACAAATACAACCTCATCAACCCAACACTATAAACAAGTCAAAGGTCTAAGAAAACAGAAAGTACTGTCCTCTTCACAATATTTATTAACAAAATAATATAAAAAATACACACTTGACCAAAAGTCTTAAGCAAAATCATTTTATTCTTCATATGTGCTTTTAGCTGAATTGTGAATGGTATATGTTCTCTAAGGACTATTTGCACTCTAAATAGGAAGCTCCTCTGGGATCCGATTATTTCTGGAAGGGGGTTTAACAAGTAGGCTCCATCAATATGTTCCAATGTAGTATTCAAAAGGTTTGCAAGGATGAGTACTAATTATTATTGGACTGGTACGAGCTCTATATTTGTTTCTGTTCCTGTTCTTTATAGCTTAGCTGCTCACCTAATGTTACAGCTGCTTCTCTCTATTCTGTTATTGGCATTGGTAAGACATGGAATATTCAATTTCATTGGAACTTCTGTTTTTACATATATAATTTCAGCAAAGCTCATTGGAATATTTTGTTCTTCAAAATTATGTCGGTGTTTGGGAGCATCAAAACGCATTGCAACTAGACTGCCAATGCAACTGAGCTGCAAATAATTCCGGGTTGCAATGCTCGGTTCCATGCGGATTTAGGGGATTTTGCATCTGACTTGCGAAACTTTATTCTTCGTTACGATAAACCACTGGTAGCGGAGATTGGCACAAGTGGCTTGCTTCAACTGCACAGCTTTTGATTCCAAGCAGGCAGTTGTTAGATTTGGTTAATTACTTAACCCTCATTTCTAGAAACTAGTTGATGCATTAAATTGCACTAGATGGAAGTTGAGCTCTTCAGTCTTTTCACTATGAAGTCATTTTTTTTAATTTTAAAACACTAGTGCAGCTATTTGTCACTTTTCCAAACAAACTTGGCTGAATGTTGTTTCTTTTAAAGACTAGCATTACTTTGGTTTGTTATTAAGAATAAATTTCTAGCTGTAGGTAATTTGGAAAATGCAAAATATAAAGCTACTTTTTTTCTTCTTTGTGTTGTTCTAAAGAATAGATAACGTTTCATCTCTTCATTAAGGTGTTCAACATCTCTGAGATTTATTTAGGGAAGCTTTACATCTAACAGTTACACCAAGGTGAACTCCAAAAAACATATTATGAATATGAGTAACTGTATATATTGTTGCACAAATATGAATCCCTTGACAACAATACTACAGAATAACGGGTAGAGAAGAACAAATGGATACCATAAAATTTCACCGCCATTGTCACAAATTGAGCAGACAGAGTCAAATAAACCCGGCTCTTCCTCATCAGTATCAGCATCTTCTGTGCCTTCACAAGACAAATATTGCTCTCTTGCACATGAATCCTTCGCATCATCCTATAACAGAGACAGTGATGTATGTAATGGATCTACGATCTTTAAGACAATTTTTAAGCATGAAGTATTGGAATCATCAAAACAAATACAAAACAGAGAGAAATATCAAATAAATTTTTTATATTTTCATCATCATACAGTATATACCAAAAAGTAAACGATGAAAAGACCAACAGAACATTTTCACCATAAAACACAAGTCCAGTCCAAATCCCTCAATTCTTAAAAACAATAACCAAGCCCCAGTTAAGCCAAATACTGTGTAGCCTACTCCTTAATAGCCTACACATTAAACCCACTCCATTATTGAAGTGTATAACCAAACCCAAGTTTAGCCCAATATCGCATAGCCCACCTTTTAACAGAAAAACATTTATCTAGCCAGGTGTAGCAATCAGAGGGATGCCACGAGTACACGGCAATTAAGATTTCACTAGTTTCCCCCGATAAATTAGTCTAGTCAAAGTGCTAGCAATCTATTCTACAATTACACCTCTATTTTGTTTTTACAATTATCAGGTGGCCCATCTTTACAATGACTTAAGCATGAACTGGGGATTCTCAATACACCACCTCCTCCAAATCATGTGTTTATATTCAAGAGACAGACACATGACCTCCATCAAATTGAAACCATCATCTACACACGATCAAGTAAGTGACTAGTTGTGTTACCGTGCTTGAGCACTTAGTATCTGTGTCCTGTGTCCTGTGTCCTACCCTTGTAGCATAGCAGTTCACGCAAGCAAATTCTAATGGATCGTTAGTGAAATAATCACAACCTTAGGTTTCTTGTCTCTCTTAACAAACTTGTTGATTAGCAAAACATGACCACTTAAATCATCCTCAGAAGGTCTGACCTCAAATGAGCTGCAAACAATAAACAATACCAATTGCAGATCAGCTAAGATTACACAAAAATCCATTACAATTAGAGAGAATAATATAAGGGGAAAAATCAAGAAACACCCCAATGTTTTCCATTTAAATCAAGAAATCTCATAACGGTTTTTTTCTCATTAAACCCCCTATTCCGTTAAGTTTTGAATATTCCGTTAAAACTCAATTGTGAACTGTTAATTTTGCCCTTTCTTTAATCTATAAATCCACAGTTGCTTTTCCCATGCTATTACTTTCTTTTCAAACTTGCAAACCCATAAGGAAGTTTGCATGTTTCATAGTTTGAAAAAGGGGATTGTGAATTGTGACAAATGATGGGTTTGCAAGTTTGAAAAGAAAGTGAGAAGGGTGATAAAAGTAACATGGGTTTTAAAGATTAAAGAAAGAGGCAAAATGGACATTTCACAATTGGGTTTTAACGTAATATTCAAAACTTAATGGAATAGAGGCTTAAAACGTTAGGGGGTTTCTTGATTCCCCACCAAAATATAATTTACAAAGAAGCTTGGATTATAGCCAACCTGAAAACTCTATGCAAATGATCCCAGATGCTCTTTTCTGAGGCTTGAGGGCTCCTCTTTAAAAAGTGAATATATTGTAAAGTAATCATAATTGTTCTGAACATTGCCTCATATCTATCAGTTGGTTTACCAAGCTCGGTCCATTTGCCACCCTTTACAAGCACTAAGATCACAAGCTGTTCAAATTCAAAACTCAACCTCCATGAAGTAACTTGTTTGTGCACTTTCTGTCCATCAGCAGAAGTTGCATGTAAGAACACAACACTATTAGCCGCTTCTGGTTCCTTATCTTCCTCCATCCAGATAGGCAACGAAGTGAATAATACAGGTGTCTCATTTGGATCAACAAAAGAATATTCTGTGACCCGCTGGGGTACAATCGCCTCATCATCTGAAGATTCCATGACTTACCTAAATTCAAGAAAAAGAAAATTAACAAAGATCAGAACAAGAGAATAACCTCCAAATTGGTAGTTGTACCTACTGATCAGACTACTAGAACAGATTTTTCTGTGATTGAACTAGAATATCTTCTTCTTAGCTTATTAAGGAGCCCTACATAGTGCACTGGGATCAGTCAAGTCACAAGGTGTATCTTTCAAATGCGGAATTTTGCAAAACAATTTGGAGAGGCTAAAACATATGCTCTCACTTTGATCATTTTTCATCCAGCTGTACACTTAATTGCATAAGAAGATATACCTCTCTGCTAGAAAAGGAAGCGAATGTGAGACCTTAGCAATCCAATCTAAGTGAGTAAGAAGTTAGATACTAGATCCCCTTTAAACAGCATCATAACGGATATATTATCTCAAATTTCAATAATAAATTAAGAAGGTTTTTCTAAATAGATGCAGCTTGATGATGATCATTACTTCTGATCATCTTCAAAATCAACTACTTGGGTATGACTTGCATCTTGCACAACCTTGCAGAGAAATTCTTCATAACATGTTCAAACTGCTAATGTCTTCGCTTGAATATGGCAGAATGAACCATGTCCAACCATTTATATTTCAAAAAAACATTCTTGACCATTTAACACCATTTACCTTTCAAATCAAATCAACACAAAAAAACACTAAAGTACCAAACCCCCTTGTGCAAGTCCCTAGCACTATGCCAAAACTTCAAAATTGTAGAAGGGTTGAGAAAATTTTCACTTGTATTCTAACACGTCCCTTCAAATCGAGAGCCTTTTTTATAGGTCAAAGAAACGAGATAAATGCCCAACAAATTGTGGGCAAGCCGAGAACCTAGAAAAACCTATGGATTTTTTTTTGTTTTTTTTTTAAAATCCGCATTTAAATTGCGTAATCAGTGGATTTGAATCTGGGTTGCTCTGATACCATGCAAAAAAAAAAAATTATGTTACGAAGCTAAAACTTCGAAGTTGCAGAAGGGTTGAGAAAATTTCACTTATATTCTAACACCCCCAAACAGCAAACATCTGAAGAAACGAATAAGAACAAACCTAACTCATCGTTGCTCTTTTTTTTGCCATTGAACCCCACATCTCTCTCCAACTAACTAATCTCATCCGAAAACCTCACTGCATCGCTTATCCTCAAAAATACCCCCCCCCCCCCCCCACCCCAAACCCCACCATTTGTCTCTTAAGCGTTAGAGAAGACCCAACACTCAACTATTTATAACAATTTCACAAAACCCATTAAAAAAATTCCCAGATTTTGATAATCGAACGATGAGGGAGAAAGAAAACTTACCCAAAAAGGAACAAAACTTTGCAGACCGGCCCCAAATTCGGAAGGAGAAAAAAAGGATATGGGTGAGATCAAGAACCCAGTGTATTTACACAACTTTATTTTTAGAGAGAGAAAATATGTTTTTTTAGTGAGAGGAGAAATGGCGGGAAGAAATAGCAGTAACTGGAAGACGAGAAGGTGCTCCCAACTTTTTGCCACCTGTCAAACCTTTTTCGGAGGGTCCCACGGTTCATGGATGGGTGTATTTATGGGTTTTGTGCAAAATGGATGAAGAGTGTATTAGAGTTTTTGAAACGATTGTCAGGATCAGAATTGATGTGACAGGCGTAAATTTTTTGACTTTTATTACGAAAGTTTGAGAGAAGAGGAAATCTGTTAAATTAAAGAAGGTAGCAGTCTGCAGTTCTGCAACGCTAAAGTTTAATGATGACTACTTTATTTGGAAACTGGTCAAGACTTTATTTCTAGTTTAAATTTTTTTCTTTTTCTTCTTTCTTTTTCTTTTTTTTTTTTTTTTTTTTTTTTTTTTGGCTTGGAGACCAAGTTACTGTAAAAGTTTGCTTGAATATCATCACTGCGGATCTCATTTCTTCAACTTTTGAAGAATTTTTTCCCAAACTGTACCACTTTTTGAAAGTTTTTCCTAAACTGTTTTACTTTTTTTTAAACAAATTTCAAACTATTTCATTCGCTTTCTGAAAAAACAAGTGTGGTTAAAACCTTATCACTTTTTCAGAAAGCGAGTGTGAGACTTTTGATTTTCGAAAGCGTAGACTCGCTTTCTGAAAAAGCAACCTATTTTTAACCAAACTCGCTTTTTCAAAAAATGAATATGTGATTTTGGTAAATACTTTCGAAAGTGGGTCCGTATGGTAAACACTTTCAGAAAGTGGGCCATTCTTTTAACAAGTTCATCTTCTCTCATCCTGGTATTTGTTCTTTTTCTATTTTGGTTGATGCATTTTGTCGAACAGTTGGTGTGCATTAATATTTGAGGTTAGTATTATAAATGGATAGTTGAGTCAATTTGTTGGGGTGTCCTACAAATGAGTTTTTGATTTGGATAAGATTAGATCTATAACGGAGAAGAAATTCTTGTTTGATGGTTTTGTGGAAAAGGTGAGGTCATAGCTTTGGGGTTTTCGTTTTTCGGAGAATTTGAAAAGGTTCTTGATTGAATATTATTGGGAACTTGATTATTATTTCCTATCTGTTAATGGACAAGCATTAGAATTAGGGTCTTTATTATTTTAAAATATGAAATTATCACTTTTGTGTAACAAAAGTTATATTTTTTTTCGAAAGAAATGAGTTTATAACTTGTTCTTTAAATTTAATTGCAGAATTTGACGAAAGGCATACTAAGGATTACTAGAAGTCTTTATCCAGACTATACTTCAAAAAGTGGTAAGTGTCATGATCAAAAAGTTTTTCCCAATCAAATAGTAAGTCACAAGAACTATATTTTGAAGTCATGAATGTGAGACAACTACAACTCAGGTCTTAGAAAACACACACACATTCAGCTAAAAAATATTAGTTAAGTGTATGCAAATGTGCAATAAGTATGGTACAGATGTTGGCTTCTTTTTTCTGGAAAAACATCAACATTTTCTTCACACTATTGAGTATAAAGGCTAAAGTTCAGTTGCTTCCATCAAAATATGATCAGATATGTAAGACTTGAAGAAAGAGACTATTATCAACCGCTATTAGGTACCAAATTCCTAAATGATAAAACTATAGTCAGGACAGAGACTTCCAGTAATCCTTAGTATGTCTTTCGTCAAATCCTACAATTAAATCTAAAGAACAAATTATAAACTCATTTCTTAAAATTTTTAAAAAAAAGTATAACTTTGTTACACAAAAGTGATAATTTCATATTTTAAAATAATAAACACCCTAATTCTAATGCTTACCCATTAACAGATAGGGAATAATAATCAAGCTCCTAATAATATTCAATAAAGAACATCTTCAAATCCCCCGAAAAATGAAAACCCCAAAACTATAATCTCACCTTTTCAACAAATCCATCAAACAATAATTTTTTCCCTGTTATAGATCTAATCTCATCCAAATCAAAAACTCATTTGCAAGACACCCCAACAAATTGACCCAGCTATCTATTTCTAATACCAACCTCAAATATTAATGCACACCAACTGTTCGACAAAATGCATCAACCAAAAAAGAAAAAGAACAAATACCAGGATGAGAGAATAGGAACTTGTTACCAAAATGGCCCACTTTTCTGAAAGTATTTACCAAACTGACCCACTTTCGAAAGTATTTATCAAAATAACACTCGTTTTTTGAAAAAACAAGAAAATAGGTCATTTTTTCAGAAAGCGAGTCTACGCTTTTAAAAATCAAAAGTCTCACACTCGCTTTCTGAAAAAGCGATGAGGTTTTCACCACACTCGCTTTTTCAGAAAGAGAGTGAGGCTGTTTGGAAATTTTTTTAAAAAGTAGGGCAATTTGGAAAAAAACTTTCAAAAAGTGGGACAGTTTGGGAAAAAAATCTTTTGAAGAATTTTTTTCATATCTCTGCTACTATAATGGGAGAAGGCCTTAGTGTAATTTGTCCATCTACCAACCCGTGCAATGCATGTGCATAACTATTGTAAATGAGGTTTTAGATTAAATCCAGGTTTTAGATCAAATCCAGACTACGTCTGAAATTTTTCTTTTAAAAAAACTATGGTTGCGTTTGGTTTATTGTTTTGAAAACAGTTTTCTGAAAATGAGAGTGTAAAAGCTGTTTGGTAATAATTTTTTATGAAAACAATTTTTTGAAAATGAGAGTATAAAGTATGTATAGGTTTGGTTTTATGTATATACTGTATACAGTATATATACTCTGATACATACATGTTGTATACATATACATACATACTGATATATAATAATATAAAATATTTTATTATAATAAACATATTTAATAATATACATATTTATAACAATATATAATGATTATAATAATATATATGTAATAATAATATATTCAAATTATATATTAAACAATTTATTATAATAATAATAAATTATATAATAATATATATAATAATATATAATAGTAATATATAATAATAATAATATATATTATAATAAAAATAGATTATTATAATAGTATATATAAAATAATAATATAATATAATATATATATAATAATAATGGAATATAATAATAGTATATATAATAATAATATAATATAATAATAGTATATATAATAATAATATAATATAATAATAGTATAAATAAAATAGTATATATAATATAGTATATATATAAAATAATAATATATAATAATAATATAATATAATAATAGTATATATAAAATAGAATATATAAAATAATAATATATTATAATAACTGTATATTATATAATAATATGAAATAATTTATTATAATAAACAAATTTAATTATATACATATATATAATAACATATAACAATTATAATAACATATATGTAATAATAACCTATTATAATTATATATTAAACAATTGATTACAATAATAATAAATTATATAATAATATATATAATAATATATAATAGTAATACATAATAAGAGCATCCACAGTGGTTTTCTAAATACTCAAAATTTAGAAATCCATTTAGAAAACCGACGTGCAGTGGTTTGCTAAAAACTCAAAAGTTAGAATAGAAATGTACAGTAAGTTGCTAAAGTTAGAAGTCTGGATAGAAGATTGCTAAATATAGAAGACGGATGATGATAATCCGTTTATGGCATTGGACGGATGATGATCATCCGTTCTTTATTTTCTTTGATTTAAAAAAAAAAAAAATCCGAACTGAGCAAACGGATGAAGATGATCCGTTTGTAGAAGTTTCTGACTTTTTTTTATTATTTTTTTAGTTCTGTTTGATTTTTTTATAATATAAAATCCAAAAAAAAAATCAGAAAAAAAGGCAAACCATCCAAACGGATGACCTTCATCCTTCCAATCATTTTTTTTTTTTTTAAAAAAATGCATGGAACGGATGACCTTCATCCTTCCAACCATTTTTTTTTTTTTAAAAAAAAACTAGCATGGAACGGATGACCTTCATCCTTCCAACCAAAAAAAAAATTAAAAAAATATTAGACGGATGAACAAGATCCGTTTCATACTATGCTTTTTTAAAATTTAGAAATAACGACTGCAGCGACATTCATTAAAAGCTAAATTTTCATTTCTAAAGTTAGAATAGGTTTAGCAAACCACTGTGGATGCTCTAATAATAATATATATCATAATAGTAATAATAATATAATATATATAATAATAATATAATATAATAATAATAATAATAAAAATAATAATAATAATAATAATAATAATAATATATGAAACAATAATATATTATAAATATATATACAAAAATATATTATAATAATAGTATATTATATAATAATATATATAATAATATATAATAGTAATATATAATAATAATAATAATATATATAATAATAATATAATAATAATATAATAATAATAATAGTATATATAAAATAGTATATATAAAATAATAATATATTATAATAATTGTATATTATATAATAATATAAAATAATTTATTATAGTAAACATATTTAATTATATACAAATATATAATAACATATAATAATTATAATAATATATATGTAATAATAATATATTATAATAATATATTAAATAATTTATTATAATAATAATAAATTATATAATAATATATATAATAATATATAATAGTAATACATAATAATAATAATATATACTATAATAATAATAGAATACTATAATAGTACATATAAAATAGTTTATATAAAATAATAATATATATTATAATATATATATATATATATATATATATATATATATATATATATATATATATATATATATATATATATATATATATATATATATATTTAAAAAAATAGTAATAATAATAATAATAATAATATATATTTAACAATAATATATTATAAATATATTTATAATAATAATAATATATATATATAAATATATTTAAAGGTAGGATGTGAAAAAACAGAAAATAGTTGAAGTGAAGTTTTGTAAAAACTATTTTCACAAAACAACCAAACCAAACGGGTTTTGGGGTTTTGGAAAACAAAAAAAAGAAAAAAAAAAACAAGAAACCAAACAGACCTATATTTTTTAAGAATTTTTTTCATATCTCCTCATTAAATCAAGAGTATATCAATGGGGTTCTTCTGGTTTCCTCATTACAAGCTGCATATAAGTTGAATGAATTCAATAGTGATGAGGAAGACCATGATAGCACTTGAAGAAATATGTTGATATTTTCCTAGCGTATCATTTTTATGTGTTTAAACTCTGGTACCTCTCTTTCTATTTTTCTGTTTCAAACCATCTATTTTCTGGATATTATATTTTGGTACATCAATATATGATATATCATGAAGCTTGGAGACTTCATATATATTCTTTTAAACCACTATCTGATGCGGTTTGTTTCTGGAAGGCGTGTGGATGCACCAGGTTTGAGTTCTTACTCGATTTGTATTTGAAGGAGGAAGCTACTAATCAGACGACCCTCGGCTGGCCGAGCGGTACCGGTGACAGGCTGGAGTGGGGCGAGGCTGGATGCTCAGCTCGGATCAGGAGGCTCGGATCCGAGGTCTCGTGTACCTGCAGACGGTCTAAGAACACCGGGGTTGGTCCCGGTGGCAGACCCTCCGACGATCTAGTTAGTCTCTGAGAGAGAGTAGCAGTAACTAGGGCTTTGTGGAAGAAAAGATTGATTACCTGTAGACAGGGGGGAGGGTCTGGTATTTATAAGGAAAGCCAATCGGGTCCAGACCCGTTTGGGGCTGGGTCCGGACCCGGTTACCCGAGTGGCTGAAGCGGTGGAAAGCAGGGCGGTATAGGACGGACGTGGCAGACGCCGGAGCGGTTTCCGGGCTGACATGGCAGAGATCCTGGCAGTTTTCCGGTGCTGATGTGGCAGATCTAAAGGATCAGAAAGAGCGCGTATCCTGAGGGGATCCAGTGGCCCAGGATGGGCCACGTTATTCCTGACCCATATCACAAGCCCCACGCTCCTGTAGGGCTGGGTGATCTGGCCGTGTAGGAGTGACTCTTTGCCTCTGGGGGAGGAGCAAATGTTGGGGTAAGAAGTAGGATCTGTTGTTCCCCGAAGAGGCCAGAGGGTAGGAGGAAGGGACCCTTCGTTGGATTCCGTGCGGGAGGTCAAGTTTAGGAGAGAGGAGAGCGAAAGCGACGGTTGGCGAGGTTTTGGGTCGGCAGACGAGCCCTGAGGTTCGGTGGACGAGCTCCGAGGGTCAGTAGACGAGCCCTAGGACTCGGTGGACGAGCTTCCGAGGGTCGACGGACGAGCCTCGATGGACGAACTTCCGAGGGTCTGCAGACGAGCCCTAGAACTTGGTGGACGAGCTTCCCAGGGTCGGAGGGGGTCCACTCGCTAGTTGGAAGAGCGAGGGGACGCCGAGATCTCATTGGGGGCTTGTTTTGCTTTGAGGACCAAGGGTCGGCAGCCGAGCCCCGGGGGTCGATAGCCGAGCTCTTCGCTAGTTGGAAGAGCGAGGAGGCGAGGTCTTTTTTTGGATCTCGGTTCGTCGAGCATAAGGGGTCGGCAGACGAGCCCCTCGCTAGTTGGAAGAGCGAGGAGGCGAGGTCTTCTTTTGGAGCTCGGTTCGTCGAGCATAATGGGTCGGCAGACGAGCCCCTCGCTAGTTGGAAGAGCGAGGAGGCGAGGACTTCTTTTGGAGCTCGGTTCGTCGAGCGTAAGGGGTCGGCAGACGAGCCCCTCGCTAGTTGGAAGAGCGAGGAGGCGAGGTCTTCTTTTGGAGCTCGGTTCGTCGAGCGTAATGGGTCGGCAGACGAGCCCCTCGCTAGTTGGAAGAGCGAGGAGGCGATGTCTTCTTTTGGAGCTCGATCCGTCGAGCGTAATGGGTTGGCAGACGAGCCTCTCGCTAGAGCTCGATTCGTCGAGCGTAAGGGGTCGGCAGACGAGCCCCTCGCTAGTTGGAAGAGCGAGGAGGCGAGGTCTTCTTTTGGAGCTCGATTTGTCGAGCGTAACAGGTCAGCAGACGAGCCCCTCGCTAGTTGGAAGAGCGAGGAGGCGAGGTCTTCTTTGGGATCTTGGTTCGTCGAGCGTAAGGGGTCGGCAGACGAACCCCTCGCTAGTTGGAAGAGCGAGGAGGCGAGGTCTTCTTTTGGAGCTCGGTTCGTCGAGCGTAAGGGGTCGGCAAACGAGCTTTTTGGGCAAGAAGAGGGCTTGGAGGGGCTCGTGATATTATCCGAGCTCCGAGCCCTTTGTGATAAGGGGAGGGCCGATGGAGCTCGCGATTCCATCCGAGCTCCGAGCCCCTCCTAACACCTGAGGGCATTTGGGGCTCGGGGGACTATCCGAGCGCCGAGCCCCTTTTGAACCAGCGATGCCATTCGAGCTCCGAGCCCCCCTAAAAATAGAGGTGGTTTGTTGGTGCTCGCGATGCCATCCGAGCTCCGAGCCCCCATCGAGAAAGAAGGAGGTGGTATGGTTCGTGGTTGCATCCGAGCGTCAACCCTTCTGTGAGAAAGAAGAGTAATTACTGGCTCGCGGTACCATCCGAGCTCCGAGCCCCCACCGAGAAAGAAGAAAGCGGTATGGCTCGCGGTTTCATTCGAGCGTCGACCCTTCTGTGAGAAAGAAGAGGAATTATGGTTCGCGATGCCATCTGAGCTCCGAGCCCCCACAGAGGAAGAAGAAGGTGGTATGGCTCGCGGTTCCATCCGAGCTCCGAGCCCCCACCGAGAAAGAAGGAGGTGGTATGGCTCGCGGTTTCATCCGAGCGTCGACCCTTCTGTAAGAAAGAAGAGTAATTACTGGCTCGCGGTGCCATCCGAGCTTCGAGCCCCTACGGAGAAAGAAGAAGGCGGTATGGCTCGCGGTTTCATCCGAGCGTCGACCCTTCTGTGAGAAAGAAGGGGAATTATTGGCTCGCGATGCCATCCGAGCTCCGAGCCCCCACCGAGAAAGAAGAAGGTGGTATGGCTCGCGGTTTCATCTGAGCGTCGACCCTTCTGTGAGAAAGAAGAGGAATTACTGGCTCGCGGTGCCATCCGAGCTCCGAGCCCCTACGGAGAAAGAAGAAGGCGGTATGGCTCGCGGTTTTATCCGAGCGCCGACCCTTCTGTGAGAAGGAAGAGTAATTACTGGCTCGCGGTGCCATCCGAGCTTCGAGCCCCCACCAAGAAAGAAGAAGGTGGTATGGCTCGCGGTTTCATCCGAGCGTCGACCCTTCTGTGAGAAAGAAGATGAATTACTGGTTCGCGAAGCCATCCGAGCTCCGAGCCCCCACTGAGGAAGAAGAAGGTGGTATGGCTCGCAGTTCTATCTGAGCTCCGAGCCCCCACCGAGAAAGAAGGAGGTGGTATGGTTTGTGGTTGCATCCGAGCGTCGACCCTTCTGTGAGAAAAAAGAGTAATTACTGGCTCGCGGTGCCATCCGAGCTCCGAGCCCCCACCGAGAAAGAAGAAGGTGGTATGGCTCGCGGTTTCATCCGAGCGTCGATCCTTCTGTGAGAAAGAAGATGAATTACTGGTTCGCGATGCCATCCGAGCTCCGAGCCCCCACCGAGGAAGAAGAAGGTGGTATGGCTCGCGGTTCTATCTGAGCTCCGAGCCCCCACCGAGAAAGAAGGAGGTGGTATGGTTCGTGGTTGCATCCGAGCGTCGACCCTTCTGTGAGAAAAAAGAGTAATTACTGGCTCGCGGTGCCATCCGAGCTCCGAGCCCCCACCGAGAAAGAAGAAGGCGGTATGGCTCGCGGTTTCATCCGAGCGTCGACCCTTCTGTGAGAAAGAAGAGGAATTACTGGTTCGCGATGCCATCTGAGCTCCGAGCCCCCAACGAGGAAGAAGAAGGTGGTATGGCTCGCGGTTCCATCCGAGCTCCGAGCCCCCACCGAGAAAGAAGGAGGTGGTGTGGCTCGCGTTTCATCCGAGCGTCGACCCTTCTGTGAGAAAGAAGAGGAATTACTGGCTCGCAGTGCCATCCGAGCTCCGAGCTCCGAGCCCCTACGGAGAAAGAAGAAGGCGGTATGGCTCGCGGTTTCATCCGAGCGTCGACCCTTCTGTGAGAAAGAAGAGGAATTACTGGCTTGCGGTGCCATCCGAGCTCCGAGCCCCTACAGAGAAAGAAGAAGGCGGTATGGCTCGCGGTTTTATCCGAGCGCCGACCCTTCTGTGAGAAAGAAGAGTAATTACTGGCTCGCGGTGCCATCCGAGCTCCAAGCCCCCACCGAGAAAGAAGAAGGTGGTATGGCTCGCGGTTTCATCCGAGCGTCGACCCTTCTGTGAGAAAGAAGATGAATTACTGGTTCGCGATGCCATCCGAGCTCCGAGCCCCCACCGAGGAAGAAGAAGGTGGTATGGCTCGCGGTTTCATCCGAGCTCCGAGCCCCTAAGGAGAAAGAAGAAGGCGGTATGGCTCGCGGTTTCATCCGAGCATCGACCCTTCTGTGAGAAAGAAGAGGAATTACTGGCTCGCGGTGCCATCCGAGCTCCGAGCCCCTACGGAGAAAGAAGAAGGCGGTATGGCTCGCGGTTTCATCCGAGCGTCGACCCTTCTGTGAGAAAGAAGGGGAATTACTGGCTCGCGATGCCATCCGAGCTCCGAGCCCCTACCGAGAAAGAAGAAGGTGGTATGGCTCGTGGTTTCATCTGAGCGTCGACCCTTCTGTGAGAAAGAAGAGGAATTACTGGCTCGCGATGCCATACGAGCTCCGAGCCCCCACCGAGAAAGGAGAAGGTGGTATGGCTCGCGGTTCCATCCGAGCTCCGAGCCCCCACCGAGAAAGAAGAAGGTGGTATGGCTCGCGGTTTCATCCGAGCGTTGACCCTCCTGTGAAAAATAGAAGGGGAATTGGCTCGAGCTTCCATCCGAGCGTCGACCCTGCTGTGAAAGATAGAAGGGGAATTGGCTCGCGCTTCCTTCCGAGCGTCGACCCTTCTGTGGAGAATAGAAGGGGAATTGGCTCGTGCTTCCATCCGAGCGTCGACCCTTCTATCTTGGCGGGAAAAAAACTTTTTGGATAGAAAAGGTGAAAGGGGTAGTGGGGTAATTTCACGCCTATTGCTGACGTCATGGGCGCAAGGATCCAAGCATTTTTAGATTTTGGTGGCCGTTGGATCTTGTCAGATAAGATCCAACGGCCAGATCTTTTTCGCGAGAATCGAGGAGTCGTTTTCCTCTTTAAAAACTCCATCCCCCTCTTTCATTTCTTCATCCTCATTTTATTACTCACTTTCCAATTTTCAACAAGAGCGGGAATCTTACTTGCCGTTGGCAGATTTTCCGGTGATCGTAACCTTCTACGCTTCAGGTTAGTATTTCTCTCTTAGTAATGTCGCGAACTCAGTCCGGATCCGAGGCTAGCTCGTCAGGTCGTGCTGCGGAGGAGTCAGAGCAGGAAATGTCCTCGTCCCTGAGCAAGTACCAAGTGAAGGAGGAGGTTCTCACTGACCCCGGTTCAGACAGTGGTGACGATGTTGTCTTTGTCGTGTCCCCATTGAGGTCCAGGAGACCGGGGAAGGAGCCCATGGAAGAGGGTAGCGAGGAGGAGGATGAGGGGGACAGCGAGGATGAGGACGAGGAAACGGATCAGGAGATGGAGGATGATGAAGAGGAGGGGGACGACGATGAGCAGGTCGCCGAGGGTGATGAGGAAGGCGAGGGAGACGAGGAGGAGGAGGTCGATGATCAGGAGGCGGGTCAGAGCATGGCTGGGGGGCCGACTGGGGCCGGAGAAGATCTTCCTCCACTGCCCCCTTTGTCGACGCCGTCCCCCGAGCGTAAGGCTCGGCCTCGTCAGAAGAAGAAGGTCATGGAAATTCCCCATAGTCCTTCCTCGCCCGACGAGAACGTGCCGAGATCGGGTCTTGATGTTCCCCCGGTCACCTTCAGGAATCCAGTATCGATTCGCATGTACCCTGACGACGTTAAGGACATCCAACCGATCCCTCCCGTGCCGGGCAAAGATACTCGAGTGAAGATTCGTGCGGACGGTACCCCTAGTACCTTGAGGCCGGAGTATCTTAATGTTTTGCGGCTCGCCTACTACATTCCACGGGAGTATGAGCTCCTTCTTCCAAGCCCCGGTATCCGTCCTACCTCAGTTCTGGCCTCGGGCTTCTGTATCTTCCCTGAGGATGCTTTCCTTTCGGGGCTGAGATTGCCACTGCACCCTTTTGTGAAGAGGGTTTTGAACTGGGCGGGACTGTGCCCTATGCAGTACGGTCCGAACTCTTGGAAGCATTTTATCTGCTTTATTCTGAAATGCCTGGAGAAGGGGGTGAAGACGAGATTAACGTTTTTCCGGGCCATCTTTGGAATTGGTTCGCTCGGAGATCTGGAGGGGATCTTCTACTTCTCACCGAGGCCTCACAAGAAGGTGATGCACGGCCACCCGGATTCGATAAAGGGGTGGAGGGGGAAGTACTTTGTGGTTCGGACCGACGGGTCTTGGGAGATTCCGACCGAGTGGAGCTTCGTGAAGCCGAGACACAAGCCTCCGAAGAAGAGTGACTTGTCGGCCAAGGAGTGGGAGAAGGTGGAGGCGATAGTGGGGGGTCACAGCATCGCGTGGCCTCGGGTGACCGAGATTCACCTTGCGAGGGCCAGACTGAGTCCCGCCGATCCTAGTATGTTTCTTTCCATATTTGTTCATCTTTCTGCCTTCGTGTTAACGTTAGCTCCTTTCTTATCTTTTTGCAGGGATGTCGACACAACAGGCGGACGCCAAGAAGCTACTGCTCGCCGTGGCTGAGAGGGCGAGGGTGGAGAAGAAGAAGGAGGAGGAGCAAAAGCGCATAGCAGCCGAGAGGAAGAAGCTGGCCGCCCAGGCTGCGCCGACTGGGGGGTCCTCCAAGGTGCCTCCCTCGGCCGCCGAGGGGCAATCCCCGGCAAAGAGGCAAAAGAAGCACCACTCGCACCACTCCCACTCGTCGAGATCGGCTCAAGACGCTACGGGCGGCTCGGGCAAGACCGTGGAAACCCCACAACAACAGCTTCCCCCGATACGACCGAGTGCCGCGGAGCTGGTGGGGAGGATGGGTACGATGCCCTTTGTCCCTGACTGGTCGATTTTGAAGGGGGACATTATTCTCGTTGGGCCCGTCTTGATGGAGTTCGTCTCGAAGGCCATCACCGAGTGCGATGGGATGGCCTTGGCGGTGCAGACGGCCGACCAGGCCTATATGCGGTGGGCCCAAGCACACCTCTCGGTAAGTCGGTTTGGATCTGGTTTTTGACTTAGCTTGGAACTATCACTAATTTTGATCTCTCTTCGAATAGGCGATGCTCCACGGCCAGCACGTCCACAAGTGCCTAGAGAAGGAAATTCTCTTTGAGCGGAAAAATGCGGAGAAGTACATTCGGGAGCTAACTAAGGTCATGGACGATCTGAAAGCGGCCCGGGACCAAGTGCTCGTTCATGAGGCCCAGCTAGAATCGCTCGTCAAGATCCATAAGCAGGACCGGGAGGATCTTTTGGCGAAGGTCGCAGCCGAGGCGGAGAAGGGGAAGAAAGCCCTGGCAGACATGGAGGCGGTTTTGGGGGAGACCGTGATGACGGCGCAGGACGAGGCCTACGAACAGGCCAAGTCCCACTTTAAGGTGATCTATCCCGAGCAAAACATCGACCACCTATGCTACGGGTGGCGTGCAGACTTGCCTCCGACCCCTGGCGGTGATGGGACGGGCGGAGCCGAGGGCGATGACGAGGTGCCACCCGACCCTCAAGAATAGATTGTTGTTTTTGTTCTTTTTGCTTTTGATGTAAATGCCTACAGCGGATTGGCCACCGCGGTTTTTTGTATCAAAATTTTGGAAAGAAATGAAATATACTTTTTGGGCCGACCCTTCAAGACTTGCGTTTTTTGTGATATTTGTTTTTCTTTTGGTAGACGCGTGGGACTCGGAATGCCGACCTTGTTTTGGCACACCAACGAAAGCTGGCTCGGGACCGAGAGGCCGCCAAGAATTATTTCCTGAACAAGTCAAGGGAGCTCGGCCTAGAGGTGGCCCGTCTGAAGAAAGTCGTTGCCGACTGGGACTGGTGGGTAATCGAGGCGGACTGGTCTTCCTCGGATGCCTCTAGCGGGCGCTCGGCTTCGGAGTCTTTCCTTCGTGAGACCGTTGTGGAGAAGGAATTGGAGGTTCGCCGGCTGAAGCTCATGTTGGGCGCGGGTCTGATTGAAGAGGCGGGCAACTCGACCCCGGGACGGTCGTTGCCGTTTTTATTGGTCGAGGCCCAGCCGGATGATGCGGGGAGCTCGGTGGCTGGCGGGTCTTCTTGGGTCGGCCCTGCCGGGCACGATGGAAGTCCCGAATTTGAGTTTGTGGTCGAGTGAGTGAGTTGTGAGTTTTTTTATTGTATTTCTACCAGCGTTCATTGAGTTGTAAGCGATGAGTAATCAAATAAAATTATTCGTTTTCCGAAACCTTGATTGCCTCGGCTGCCGAGGGTGGTCGGTGTGACTGCTACGAAGGGTCGCCACTGACGCGACTGCGTCATTAATTGCGACGTTTCGCATTCCCATGAGCATTTATGGCGACGTTTCGCATTCCTAGATGCAATAAATGGGCCTCAGGGGGCTATATAATCACCACACTCCTTGTCAGTTGTCAAGCAGCGAGCTATTTGACTCGGGTGCCTGCCAAAGGCGGGTGCCCAGAGAATATAATATTTTCACATGCTCCGGATCGGAGGCACACCGATCACCCTCGGACTGTTCGGGGTACAGGCTGTTAGAGCCATGAGACCCCGGGTTGTTCATTGGTGAGCGGTGGGCCAACCGATCGTTTCGGGGGTTCGGAGAGAGCCGAAGCATGGTGGCTCTTCTGCCGTCCTCGAACAGTTCGGGGTTTTGGGCTCGTAAGATCTGTAAACCACGAGTTGTTCGGGGGCGAGATAATGGTCATCTGAATGGCTTGAAGGCTCGGAGCATTTGTTCCGGGACAGAGAGAGCAGTGGGTTGGTGGCCCCCTGCCATCCTCGAACAGTTCGGGGTTTAGGGTTGTGAAAGCCGTAAACCCCGAGTTGTTCGCGGGTGAGAAGGTGGTCAATGATTCGACCCGGAGCTCGGGGCGTCTGCCGAAGGCGGATGCTCTAAACCTAATAAAATTTTGTCAACACACGGTTGTGACCCGTAACAGAGCGTAGTGGTCGAGCGGCTTTGAATAAAGCTGCGGCCTCGCTCCGGTTGGTTGAGCCCCCATGTTTGCGAGAACCAGTTGCTAGAGTAGCCGAGGGTCGCCCTCCGAGCGTTAAGGTCGCGGTGCCTTGGAAAAGGCACCCGCCTTGCTCGGGGTCGACGCCGAGATCATACACGTGTTCTCAGGAAGAGACGGTGCGGGCGTGGCTGGCTGATGTCGCCTCGTACATAGGTTGAGTTTGAAGAAGCTCGGACCGAGCGAGGGACGGATGCCGAGCCCCCATACCGGTGAGAAAGACAATTGCGGGTGTAGCCGAGGGTCGCCGCCGAGCGTCAAGGTCACGGTGCCTTGGGGAAGGCACCCGCCTTGCTCGGGGTCGACGTCGAGCTCCTGCACATGTTCTCAGGGAGAGACGGTGCGCGAACGGTTGTTTTGTTGGATTGGATGCGCCTTGTTATCAATCATACAAGTTGGGTCCTCCGGGCGCCGAGCCCCCAGAATTATAAGCGGGGTCCTTACGGCTCGCGGTTCCACCCGAGGGCCGAGCCATACGCTTGTAAGAGAAGCCGTTGTGGCTCGCGATTCCATCCGAGGGCCGAGCCACAAGCTTGCAAGAGAAGCTGTTCTGGCTCGCGATTCCGTCCGAGGGCCGAGCCATAAGCTTGCAAGAGAAGCTGTTCTAGCTCGCAATTCCATCCGAAGGCCGAGCCATAAGCTTGCAAGAGAAGCTGTTCTGGCTCGCGATTCCATCCGAGGGCCGAGCCATAAGCTTGCAAGAGAAGCTGTTTTGGCTCGCGATTCCGTCCGAGGGCCGAGCCATAAGCTTGCAAGAGAAACTGTTCTGGCTCGCGATTCCATCCGAGAGCCGAGCCATAAGCTTGCAAGAGAAGCTGTTCTGGCTCGCGATTCCGTCCGAGGGCCGAGCCATAAGCTTGCAAGAGAAGCTGTTCTGGCTCGCGATTCCGCCCAAGGGCCGAGCCATAAGCTTGCAAGAGAAGCTGTTTTGGCTCGCGATTCCATCCGAGGGCCGAGCCATAAGCTTGAAGGGAAGCTGTTCTGGCTCGCGATTCCATCCAAGGGCCGAGCCATAAGCTTGAAGGGAAGCTGTTCTGGCTCTCGATTTCGTCCGAAGGCCGAGCCATAAGCTTGTAAGAGAAGCTGTTCTGGCTCGCGATTCCGTCAGAGGGCCGAGAATGGAACATTTTTCTGCTTGTAATAATTTAAGAAGCTATGGCTTGTTTTAAGAAAGCTGGCATGTTTACAATATATTCGAACTATTACAAAAGACTAGGCACGAAGTGCCGATTACAATAATGATAATTTACATGGAGGCTACTCCCCTCCTAAGAACTTGATTAGGTGTTCCGCGTTCCAGGGCCTTTTGATGGGCTTGCCTTCGGCACTGGTCAGGCGGTACGTGCCAGGGCGCACGACTTCGGATACCTTGTAGGGGCCCTCCCAATTTGGCGCCAACTTTCTCTTCTGGCCGGGGTTGGAAACCGCCAGCTTCCGGAGGACAAGATCTCCGAGTTTGATGTCTGTTGGGCGCACCTTCTTGTTTTAGAACCTCTCGATCCTCTGTTGGTAGATACTCCTTCTAATGGCCGACTTCTCCCTGACCTCGTCAATGAGGTCCAGGTCGGCTCGTAGCTGTAAAGAGTTATTTGCCTCGTCGAAGGCCATGATCCGGGGAGACGGGATCCCTATTTCCAGGGGAATGACGGCCTCTGCGCCGTACGTCAGATTGAAGGGCGACTCCCCTGTCGGGATCCTCTTCGTCGTTCGGTGGGCCCAGAGAACATTTGGCAGTTCGTCGACCCATAACCCTTTGGAGGAATTATCGAGTCGCTTCTTGAGTCCGTCGATGATCTGCCGGTTTGCGTTCTCCGCCTGCCCGTTGGACTGGGGATGACATACTGAGGAGAAGCGCTGCTGGATCCCGAGATTTTCCCAGAACTTGCGGAAATGCTTTCCCGCGAATTGGGTCCCATTATCTGTGACGAGCACTTGAGGGATCCCGAACCGACAGACAATGTGCTTCCAGAAGAATTGTTGATTCTGTTGCTCGGTGATCGTTGCTAATGGCTCTGCCTCGATCCATTTTGTAAAGTAGTCTATCGCCACAATGAGAAACTTTCGCTACCCCGTTGCCTTTGGAAAAGGGCCTACCAGATCAATTCCCCACATGGAAAAGGGGGTCGAACTGGCCATTGAGCGGAGGTTTGCTTGCGGGGCCCTTTTGATGGACGAGAACCTTTGACAGGGACCACATTTCTTGACAAGGGTTAGGGCGTCTTGCAACATGGTGGGCCAGTAGTACCCGTGATTCAAAGCCTTCCGCGCGAGCGAGCGGCTTCCCATGTGGCATCCACCAATCCCTTCGTGGAGCTCCTTGAGAGCATACTTGGCTTCATCTGGAGTGAGGCAGCGGAGATAGGGTCGGCCATCCGAGGTTGTGTAGGACCTTTTGAAGAGTGTTGAGTCGATCACGGTGAATCTTTCTGCTCGGGCCCTGACCCGTCTTGCCTCAACTCGGTCTTTGGGGAGCTCTCCCTTGACGAGAAATTGCCTAATAAGAGTGGTCCAGTCGTCAGGGGGAGCTCCGTCTTCAATACACAGGACCTCCGGGATGTCGATGCTTGGTTTCAACATGACTTCGATCAGGACCGTGCGGTCGAGACCTTCGAAGGATGAGGAAGCCAATTTTGACAGGGCGTCAGCCTGGACGTTCTGTTCCCGGGGGATCCTCAAAACGGCCAACTCGTCGAAGGACGTTAGTAGGCGTTGAACTACAGCTCGGTACCGGACCATTCGATCGTCGCGGGCCTCGTACTCCCCCGGTGATCTGGTTGACCACGAGTTGGGAGTCGCTAAAAGCCCTGATCTGTCTGGCGCCGGCCCGATGAGCCAGGGTGAGTCCGGCGATCATGGCCTCGTACTCGGCCTCATTGTTGGAGGCCGGGAAGTTGAGGCCGAGGCAGTACTGGAGGAGAAAACTATATGGGCCTCGCAGGATAATGCCAGCTCCGCTACCCGCCTCGCAGGAGGAGCCATCGACGTAAACTTTCCACGTCTGGTCGGCCACCTTGCTCGCGGGATGCTCGGAGATGGTGCATTCCGTGATGAATTCTGCGAGCGCCTGCCCCTTGATGGCTGTTCTGGGTTGATAGCCAATGTCATACTGGCTGAGCTCGATCGACCATTTGACGAGTCGACCCGAGCTCTCCGATTTGTAGAGCACGGCCTTCAGGGGTTGGTCTGTCAGTACCAGGACCGAATGAGATTGAAAATATGGGCGGAGTTTTCGTGAGGCCATGACCAAGGCGTACGCTATTTTCTCCATCCGAGAGTATCTGGTCTCGGCGTTGAGCAGGACCTTGCTGACATAGTATAGAGGCTTCTGCGATCCCTCCTCCTCCCGAACGAGAACGGCGCTGAGCACCTTTTCCGAGGCTGATAGGTAGAGCTAGAGTGGCTCTCCTGGTTCGGGCTTGCTGAGGAGGGGAGGGTTTGCGAGGTACTCCTTCAATTGGGCGAAGGCCTTTTGCTGTTGGGTACCCCACTCGAACCCTCCGGTGCCGCGCAGGGCTTTGAAGAACGGAAAAGACTTCTCTCCAGACTTGGAGAGGAAACGGCCAATGGCCGCCAGCCTTCCTGTCAGCCGCTGGACCTCTTTGATGTTCCTGGGAGGGGCCATGTCTAATATGGCCTCGATCTTTTCGGGGTTTGCCTCGATGCCTCGCTGGCTGACAATGAAGCCAAGAAACTTTCCTGCGATGGCGCCGAAGGCGCATTTGGCCGGATTGAGTCTCATGTTATGGGTTCGAAGGACCCCCAAAGGCCTCCACTAGATCGGCGACGTGATCCTCCCCCCGCTGGCTCTTGACGAACATGTCGTCTACGTACACCTCCATATTGCGCCCGATTTGCTCCTTGAAGACCCGATTGACGAGCTTCTGATAAGTGGCGCCGACATTCTTCATCCCGAAGGGCATGACCCTGTAATAGTATAGCCCCTGGTCTGTAACGAAGGACGTCTTGGCGATGTCAGGAGGGAACATACGGATCTGGTTGTAGCCTGAGAAGGCATCTATGAAGGATACAAGCTCGTGACCCGATGTCGCATCGATAAGAGCATCGATTCTGGAGAGGGGGAATGGATCCTTGGGGCACGCCTTGTTGAGGTCCGTAAAATCTATACAGATCCTCCAGCTTCTGCTCGCCTTCTTGACCATGACGACGTTCGCCAGCCACTTGGGGTAGCTGACCTCTTGGATGAAGCGTGCGGTCTGGAGCTTGTCGACTTTCGTGTTTACCGCCTGTTGTCGCTCCGAAGCGAACTTACGTCGCTTTTGGACAACCGGCTTCGACCCGGGGATCACGCTGAGTTTGTGCATAATGAGATCCTCGGAGATACCGGGCATGTCAGAAGGCTTCTAGGCGAAGAGGTCGACATTGCGGCGAATGCAGGTGATGAGGGCAGACTTAAGGTGAGGGGTGAGGGAGCGACTTACTCGAAAGTGCTTTGACGGATCCCCTGTCTCGAACGAGACATCTTCCAGCTCGTCTGCCGACTCGGGCTCTGGCTGGGTCCTCTGGGGCTGCATCTCGACGGCGTCGAGGGGAAACACGCCGCTCCCGATTGCTGTCATGTAGCATGAGCGAGCAGCTTCCTGGTTCCCCCGGACTACACCTACTCCAGTATTGGTAGGGAACTTCATCTTCTGGTGATAGGCCGAGGGGACAGCCTGAAGGGAGCAGAGGCCCGGGCGACCGAGTATTGCATTGTAGGCTGCCTTGACGTTTACCACCATAAAGTCCATGGACTCGGTTCTTCGGTTTGGGGTCGTACCAGCTGTGATGTCTAGTGTGACGATCCCCTCGATTGTTACAGGGACGCCCGAGAACCCGTGCAAGGTGTACCCAGCTGGCTTGAGCTTGTCGCGGGAGAGCTTTAGGTTCTCGAAGGCTTCGAGAAACAGAATGTTGACCGAGCTCCCGTTGTCCACAAGGATTCGCCGAGCGTCAAAATTGGCCATACTGAGGTTGATGACGAGGGCGTCGAAATGAGGGAGTCGCACCCCCTCCAGGTCTTCCCCTGAGAAGGAGACAGGGAGTTGCTGGATCTAAGGGGGGAGAGGACCTTGGACGGCGTTAACATCCCGGATGAACGCCTTGCGGGAAGTGTTAGACTCCCCTCCCATGGGCCCCCCGTGGACGCAGTGTAATATGGCTTGGCCCTCAGGCTCATCAAGCTCCTGCTCTCGCTCGAGGAGCTGCAGAGGAGCTCGAGGAGGAGGCGGAGTCCTCCTGTTCCTCGTGTCCCTCTGCCCCCGAGCTTCCTCTCGCTTGTACTCTCGGAGGTACCCTCGCTGAATGAGGGCCTCGATCTCGTCTTTCAGGGCACGGTAGTGATCCGTGTCGTGCCCGTTGTCTCGGTGGAAGCGGTAATAGAACCGCTGATCCTTTTTCTTGCTGGTATTGTTGGACGGGCGAGGAGGGTACTGGACGAGGTCCCTGTCCTCGATCGCCAAGAGAATGGAGGACACATTTTGAGTCAGCGGGGTATACCTCTCGAAGCGGGGGACCGGCGGGACCTTCTTTATGGCACCCACGTCCCTTGGAGCCTTCTTCGATGGCTTGACTTCTTCGGCCTTCCGCTTTCCTTTTTATGGGGCCTTCCTGGACTCTTCCGGATTCAGGGCCTCTTCCGCCCTAATGTACTTCTCGATCCTGTTGAGGAGGTCGGGAAAATCGATGGGGGGCTTCTTCGCCAGAGAGGCTTTCAGCTGTCCATGACGGACGTTGTGCCGAAAGGCCGCGGAGGCGACGCCAGGATCAAGGGAGGAAACCGACATTGCCTCTGCGGTGAACCTCCAGACGAACACCCTGAGCAACTCCCCTTCCTTCTGCCTGAGTCCAAGCAAAGAAGCACTTGTCCTCTTGGCCTTCCGGCTGGTGACAAAGTGGGCAAGGAAATTGCCCTCCAGCTGGTCGAAGGAGTAAATGGAGTCGGGGGTCAGCTTGGAGAACCATTCACGAGCCGGACCCCGGAGGGTAGCAGGGAAGGCTCGGCACAGCAGGGGATCCGAAGCGCTGTGAATCATCATCAGGGTTTTGAAACCCTCCATGTGATCAGCAGGATCTCCCTCGCCGTCGTAGGTCTCGAACTGAGGTGGTCAAAAATTTCGAGGTAACTCCGCTTGGAGGATGAGGGCGGAGAAAGGATGTCGGACAGGTCTGTACCCCTGAGCCGCTCCAGGACCGCCGCCGCCTATGTGGTCGAGGCGATCCTCCATTTCTTGGAGGCGCCTTAGGAGATCGCCATCGTACTCTGGTGGGATCGTTGATAGGCGGGACATGCTGGCCTCGGCGTCCGACCTGGTTTGAGAATGGCGGACATCCTCCTTGGGGGTCCCTCGGAGGGCCCCCAGAATTTCCCTCCGGAAGTCCTGGAACTCCTGGTGAGTGACTGGGGCTCCCTCGACCCGGTTCGGTTGAGCCGAAGGTTGCCGTCCGACGCGGCTGAGCGCTGGCCTCCGTCCTTGGGGCGGTGGTTTTGGATGGTTCGGGGCCGAGTTGGAAGCGGCTCTTCCCCTGCTGCGGCTAACCTGTCGGTTTATGATTACCCCCCGTAAGTCGGGCTGGGCTGGACGGGAGGCGCTCTTCTGGGGTCCCTGACGGGGAGCGCCGTGATTGGATGCGCGTGCTTCGGCGGCGGCACCCGGCGAGGGCAAGTCCCGCTGAGGTGCGGATGTAGCAGCCTTCTTGGCTTTGGGGACCATGAGAGTTCGGCTGTCGAGGTACCTTGATGGTCGGGCTCGGATCGGCTTCTAAAGTAGCTTTCCCACAGACGGCGCCAACCTGATGCGGTTTGTTTCTGGGAGGCGTGTGGATGCACCAGGTGTGAGTTCTTACTCGATTTGTATTTGAAGGAGGAAGCTACTAATCAGACGACCCTCGGCTGGCCGAGCGGTACCGGTGACAGGCTGGAGTGAGGCGAGGCTAGATGCTCGGCTCGGATCAGGAGGCTCGGATCCAAGGTCTCGTGTACCTGCAGACGGTCTAGGAACACCGGGGTTGGTCCCGGTGGCAGACCCTCCGACGATCTAGTTAGTCTCTGAGAGAGAGTAGCAGTAACTAGGGCTTTGTGGAAGAAAATATTGATTACCTGTAGACAGGGGGGAGGGTCTGGTATTTATAGGGAAAGCCAATCGGGTCCAGACCCGTTTGGGTCTGGGTCCGGACCCGGTTACCCGAGTGGCTGAAGCGGTGGAAAGCAGGGCGGTATAGGGCTGACGTGGCAGACGCCAGAGCGGTTTCCGGGCTGACGTGGCAGAGCTCCGGGCGGTTTTCCGGCGCTGATGTGGCAGATCTGAAGGATCAGAAAGAGCGCGTATCCTGAGGGGATCCAGTGGCCCAGGATGGGCCACGTTATTCCTGACCCATATCACTATCTTTGTATGAATTTTTTTATTATTATCCCACTCGGCTAGATCCTTCTGGATTTTATGTGTTATACTTCGTTTTAAAATATATATAAGTCATTATGTGACTATTAAGAAACAAATTAGAACTTTTAAGCTCATAAATAAGAGCGCGCATGAAAGAACGAACACAAAATTCTAATCACGTCCACCACAGGTACCATTAAAAGAGGATATACCCATTAGGTGAACCTTTATCATATGAAATCCTATATACATACACCCATTTCTGATATGGGACTTTTATCCCATGAACACCCACATCACACCCCATTCATGCATGCATACTCTCATTTTTCCCGTTCATCCATTTAATGCATGCATAGCCCATAGATCATCCTATAGGCTCCATCATCAATTTCTTTGATTCTAAGTCCATAGGATCCTTCTATGGGCCAACAACCAATCACTCACGTATCATTTCTTTTTATTTATTACTAGATAGCAGAATACCCTTCAGCACAATTATGTGTCTTAAATTTGACAAAAAGGACTGGGTAACAATAACAAAGAACAGTCATGGACACATATATATTACCATCACATGATGATGCATGAAGTAACACCAAGACATTTAAAACTTAAAAATCATTTACGTTATAGGAAAAAACATAAGCTAATATAAGATATGTTTAAAATAATATGCATTTCAAGCCAACCAATAATAAATAATGAACATAAATTGAAATAAGTAAATACAGATTGCTAATGACCTTCAACTCTTTGATCTTCTCATTTGAATCTTTCAGCTTTTGGGCTTCGATGTGCAACTCAGTCACCATCTTAACAGCGTCAACCAAATTTGCTGCTTCATCCGTCTTAGGGATTTTTCTTGGCTCCATGATGGAACCCAACTCTAGGAACCTAAGATTCAATAAAGAAGTCAATATAACTGAAAATCGTGAACAGAATGAACGTGGTATAGAGGAAAGCTCAAATAAGCAACGAACGCGGTATAGAGGATCAAATAAGCAACGAACGTGGTATAGAGGAAAGTTCAAATTATTATTGATATATGTATGAATAGAGGTTACATACATCTCTATCTCTATCTCTATCTCTATTACTATAATGGGAGAAGGCCTTAGTCCTTAACCCAACCCGTGCAAAGTACGTGTTGGTAAATTTTTTTGTTTTTTTGCCCTTTTCATTCCCCCACCAAAAAAAAATTCTCCACGTGCAAATCACGTATTTTTTTCCCTTTTCATTCCTCCCTAAAAAAAAATTCCCACGTGCAAAACACGTGTATAGTACTATTTGATTTATTAAGCAATAGTGAGAGGGAGGCGACGGGGGTAGGGATCTCCATCAAGATTAAATAGGGAGGCGTTGGGGGTTAAAACCCACAATTAGATTCACTTATAACACCACATAACTAACCACAAAAATTAGAATTAAAAAAAATAAATTGCTCAAATAATAGGAAAATTTAATTTTACCTGATTTAGGGTTTCTTCTTGGATCTAGGTTTCATCATAGAAAGTGGAGATGGGCTCGAGGGCTGTGGTCGCCAGCGAAGTGAAAGAGGGACGTCGAGAGCTATTTGAGAGCGGGAGCAATTTCGAACGGGGGCTAGGATTTGGGGATATTTGGGGAGACATTTCGATCGAGAGACATTTGAGAACGGGGAGAGGGAGGAGATACAAGAATACCCCGTCTTCATAAGTGAGAGAGCGAGAGAAGGTAGAGCCATCCGATTTTGATCATGATCATGATCAAAATCGGAGGGCTATGGGAGAGTGCGAATGGAGAGTGCGTAAACGAGAGTGCGTAACTAAAGAGCCCCCTATATATATATATACTAGGTTTGCCTGTTGACACGTGCCTACGGCACGTCCTCGGAACGGTGTATCTTGTTTGATCATATAAAATAGTTTTGGACGTCCAGCAAATTAATTGAAGTAGCAAACATATTATATGAGAAACTTTTGGGGGTCGAGCAAAAAACATATTATATGATTTTTTTGATTTTTTAAAATTATTTTTAATGTTTTAAAGTATTTAATTTTTTTAGTTTTTTTTAAAAAAAAAAATAAAATATATTTTTATTTCATTAATTTTTGAATGGAAGAGGGAGGGAGGGAGAGAGAAAGGGGAAAAAAATATAGGAGTTGTTTTGGGTGAGAGATTTGAATTTGAGTTTTAGGGAAAAACTTTTGATGGGGAAAATATATTTTGTGAGGTTAGATTTGAGCCTTTGATTTTTTAGGGGATTGAAGGAGAGCCACTTGATAGCTTTCTTTGTATTTTACTATATATATAAGGAGAGCCACTTGATAGCTTTCTTTGTATTTTACTATATATATATAGAGAGATAGAGAAATCTTCGGTTGCACACTACTTTGGTGAGCACTCCGTGAGCACTCACGAACTAGAGACCCTATGAAAAATCCGAACCGCTCATATCGTTCTATATGTCTTAGATAGCCTAACAATAAAAAATCAAGTAATTTGAAGTTCATTTGCCCATGATTTACATCATCACAAAATTGTATGGCTGAAAATTCTAACAGCTTGATGGATGGGCAAATGGTCTTCAAATTACTTGATTTTTTATTGTTAGGCTATCTAAGGCATATAGAACAATATGAGCGGTTCGGATTTTTCATAGAGTCTCTAGTTCGTGAGTGCTCACGGAGTGCTCACCAAAAGTAGTGTGCAACCGAAGGGGACTATATATATATATATATATATATATATATATATATATATATATATATAACTTTTTACCTTTAAAGACATTAGAAGATGTACTTTGCAATTCGTCTACAGTTAGAAATTTGTACCTATCCTTATCAATGATAAGATTTTTCTCAACTATCTACAACACTTCCCAACTTCAAAATGATGTCAAATTTATCATGCATTGTATGTTGGAACGCTTCCACCGCTTCATTAAACATTATCGCCAGCATTCTAGTTCCCTACAAAAGATGAAAATTTAGTATTATTAATTATTTATGTATGTATATATGAATCTATATAATAAAACACATGGCAATTATAAAAAAAAAAAGCTATCAAGTGGCTCACCTTCAATTTGAAGAAAATCAAATGTCCAAATTTATGCTCACAAAAGACATTTTCCCGTCCATTACTGTAGCTACAGTAACCACATCTTTTTTCTTGCCCATTACTGTAGCTACAGTAGCCACATCCAGATTTATACTTTATGTTGTGTAAAGTAGTTGATATTTGTTTGGGTTTTGAAATTAATTAACCTTTAATCCCTACTTTTAATTAATTAAGAAAAGACTAATTAAATTCACGCTAATCTTAATTAAGAAGAGCTTTAATTGTCGTAGTTTAGTTAGTCTTTTCTTAATTAATTAATCCCTAATTTTGAATTAATTTTATGTAAAACAAAAAACAAAAAAGCGTTTTAAATTACTTTTGCTACAGTATTACTACAACCAAAACAAAACTAACATTTAATTATTGCTACATTAAACCAATATTCAACCAAAGCTACTTTCAAGAAATCAAATCCATGTAATTGCTTACAGTGCTTTTCCCTCTCTTCATTTTTTTTAAACCAACCAAACCACCCCTAATTGTTTTAGTATGTAATTATTTTACCACATTCTAATTATTTTTTATAACTTATCGTGTAGTCACTAACGATATGGTATTGCATATAAACGCTGACCTATGTGATTTGTTAGTCAAATAGGATTGCATATATTTTACTGTTTACAGTGCTTTTCATATATTGCATCGTTCAGAAGACGTGTCATTTCTTTGCATATAAAGGATATTATTATCACTTTGAACATTGACAACAAAACATGTCATTACAGAATATCAAACTCAAACTGGAGGATTTTACATTAAATACTACGACCATAATTTTATCAACTTACACAGGAAGAATCAAGATCCCAGAAATACATACCTCTGAACCTTGTAGATGCCACAGCAGTAAGAAGCACTTTCAAGACCTGTAGGACAGCACTGCAAATCCCACATTTTGCCAACACTTCATAAACAACAGGTCAAGCAAATTACAGCAAAATGGAAGTCACCATAGGTCCATAGATGAACACAAACCTGAAGAAGAATTATCAACACAACCAAAGATCATGTTGAGAATGTCGGTGAACATTGGGTCACATTTATCGCCTTCCAGACCAGGATCACCTTCTAAATGGTCGTATGCAGTAAGTTTATGATATTAATAAATATGAATGAGATCGACACTGTCAGTGATTGTTCATGAAGTATTTAAAACAACAATTATAGCAACTTAAGTGTCATATATAGCCTCAGTTACTAATTAAGTAATAAGGTCTAAAAAAACTGAGCATCAACCATATACAGTTTGCATGTATCAATTTCAGTATGTACTATGCATAATTCTAAAGTTGGTAAACTCGTGTCTTACTTCTACATTTTTATATTGCCAGAAATAACAAATTTACGATAAAGGAAACAAATAAAATATAAGGTCAACCAAAATAACAGAAAGATCACCATACATGAAGACAATTGTAGCGCCCCGAATTTCTAGATTAATAACATAGAAAATACGTGGCACATTCCCAGCGATCCACTTCAATACAATATTAAACATAACCAACACCACTAAAATTTTCAACATTTATTACAATAAACTATTACAAATCACAGCGGAAATCAAAACAAACTCAACTAAATCTTTTCTTTTTTTACAACACAATTTATCTCAAAACTGTTATTACAAATTTACACAAATCTCTTATGGGTCAATTATATCTCAAAATCACTCAAGCATCCCATCTCCAACTCTAAGCAATAACCTGCAACATGTGAGGCTAGAGATGATCCCTAACCCCCAAACTAAAGGGGTCAGCCATAAATGGTGTGAGTGACAACTACAAACAACATAAATAAAACTTAAGCATAGATTCATAAGTAACATATAGTGAACCAAAGTACATAAAATATGAGATAGCAAGAAATGTAACAACAAGTGATACCAACCAAGTGTTAAGTGTAGAAATCCAGGAAATCCATATGCATAAAACTAAGTCAATAAAACACAATGCTAAATGTAGACTCTCTAATGCGTACTTGTCGAAGTCTATGCATCCCATTCTACATAGGTTCGGTGCAAGCCCTTAACGTCTCCACTTCGTAGGGTTCAATCCCCGCGCTATGCAACTATTCCTAACACGATGACTACTACAAGATAAAGATAAACTGTGAGAATTAGCCCATGCTTGATAATTCCGGAGATAGATCCCACATCTCAGGCATTTTACCTGGATAATTCCGGAGACCATCCCACATCTAAACATAGACACATCACCACATGAATACCACATGTGCGTCGCCTCGACTTTGATAATTCCGGAGACCAATCCCACATCTCAAGCAAACCACTTGGATAATTTCGGAGATAGATCCCACATCTCAGGTAATTTACCTGGATAATTCCGGAGATCATCCCACATCTCAAGGAAGTTACTTGGATAATTCCGGAGATTAAATCCCACATCTAAAGCCATACTGAGGTGCATAACCCATGTTCCCGTTCATCATTCACCACTAGTGTCTGTTCTTATTATTTTGGGTTAATTGATTACTTAACGAACCTCCTAGAGTGATGTGCCCTACCGGCCTAAAAATCAAACTGAATAACTGAAATGCCTCAAAGGGCCTCAACAAAATAACTCAATACCGGTATACTAGGGTCACACACCTCTAGAGACTTAACTCAAATATCTAAACAAAAGTCCCACTAATCATAGTGGCTCAACTGAATGGCTTAAATAAAATGCTTAACTGAATATCTGAAAATAGACTGAATTGTCTGGGAACTAATCACTCAAGAAACACTCAAGTTACAAACCTCCATCAGTACCAGTCGACTTATATTGTAGTAAGTCGACTGTCCAGAGGGACAAATATCCAAAATTTAACAAAATAAACTAAGTCATATAACAGTCGACTTAAGAGAAGGTCAGTCGACTTACCCGAGGTAATTTCCAGTAATCTTCTCAAAAAATATACTAAGTATACAAGTCGACTTACAGGAACCATAGGTCGACTGTCCAGAAGGACAAATAATTCTTACAAAATAATTCCTCAGTGGACCAGTCGACTGCCTATGAGCTAGGTCGACTGCCCAGAACGACTATTCCAAAGATTCTAAAAGTACAATGTCAGGCTCGTACCAGTCGACTGTACAGTAGGCCAGACGACTGCCGGCCTACAGATTTCAAAATTAGGTCTGATTAAAATATTCAAAACTGAGGTTTTCTATCGATTCATTGTTCCAAAAAATATAGTTCGTATACAGGCCAAATGATCATCAATAAGGATATATTACTCAAAGCCTCAAGTATGTCAAAACCCAAGTTCTCATGTTCTAGATCACTAATTTCTTTCATTAGGGTTTTACAAGATTAAATTCTTTCACCACTCTAAATCAACATCTGATTGCATTATATATATAAGATCCAGGTGTTCCTCATCCGATCAAAATCATACTCAAATCCTAATAATATGGGTTATGAGCAAGATCTACTAATCGTTCTTAGATTTCTCAACATGGTATAAGCAACAATCATTCATTCCTATGAATCATACCACAGTACTAGATCTATAACATTCACCACATCAATTCTAACATCATACCGCTTGCATCCTTAGATCAACAATAAGACAAATATAGATCTTTCACCAACAAAACAGAATACACAGTGTCATTCATAAAATCAAAACAAAACAAGACCTAGTCACTCACCTTTTAAATGAGAAAAGTTCACGAAAAGTTCTTCCTTTTGCTAGATCCAAAATCGCCTTTCTCCACCAAAATGAATCTCCACAAAATTCTGTATATTCTCACAATGACGGCTGGGAAAAATTCTCTTAAATATCCGGGATTGAATATTAGGGTTTTACCCACACTTTTGCAAAACAATCCTTTTCCCAAAATACAATTTACATATATAGTTCTATCTTTGGAAATTTCATCAAAACTCATTTAAATTTGGATTTAAAAGAAAATATATACATCCCAAGTCTCAATCAATACTGTTCAAAACGTCCAGAATGTACATTTTGCGCTTTAACCCCTAAAAATGTCGAATTTGCAAAAAAGGTCATTCTTTTCTCAAAATTGCAAATAGTTCCAATTAATTTTCAGAAAAATCTGGAAAAATACTAAATAATTCCCAAATATTAAATGTTGATTTTTCATAAAGAAAATTTAACTTTCAAACTTCTCAAAAGTCATTTGCACGTGTAAAAAGATAAATCTTTTTAGAAAAATTAATTAAATCTCCAAAAATCAATTTTAAATACATTTTCAAATATATAAATAATATTTGAAAATACGGGGTTCTACAACAATCTAGTTCTAGCTCCACAAGCTTTATGTTCTTTGTTTCAAATGCAAGCCTGAGCGGCTGTAGCACCACTTCCGCTTGGTTGCCTTCTAACATTTGTCCAGCTGATGCTAAAACTACAGTGATCGATCTACTACTATTCACAGGCGCACTATCTGCATCCTGCCCAGCAGACGAATTAGATTGTAGATCACCTGGGCTGGTTTCTCCTTTTGCTGCTTCATCCCCATTAGTTCTGGAGGTTTATGAATATAACAAATAATAAATAATTCAAGTTCATTTTAACCGATTATTGAAATACTTACGTAAGAGAAAACTCATGGAGAAAATATCTTCATCAACACAATTGATAATGAATTCCCCGCGGCAATAACTAGGGGCGTATCTGAGTTTCAGGGAGCCCTAAGCAAGTTTTAAAATGAGGCCCTTTTTAAGTTTGCAAAATAAAAAATTAGAATTATTTAAATTCAAACAAACTTTGAGCCTGGAGGACAAACTACTTAAATGAAATCAAATATATATATATATATACTTCCCAAAAAAATTAATTGATAATGTACACATTTTCCATAAAATGTATAATGGCAAAAAGAAACTTTGACAAACTCTAATAATAAAAACGAAATACATGATCTCAACTATTTTAAAAAGTCTTACTTGCTACATTTAAATCTTTAACATTGCACCTTTTTGAGATTTGGTAAATTCTTCAATTCTTTGTTTTTTTTTTCTTTTTTCATGTCCGGAATCATATTTTCTAGGAGGCATACTTAAAATATTAAATTAACAATACAAAATTTCAGTAACAAAGTTAAGGAACAATAGTACCTAATTGTTGTAGCTTCAAAATTTCCCTTTTTTCTTGAAATCTTAATTTTCTCCAATTTCGGTCCCAAATCAGGAAATGAATACTCCTTCTCCAAATGATATCTGAAATTATAAAATACAAATACTAAATTAATAATGTAATTATTTATTTAAATAATCTCAACGGTAAATTAATAACTCAACAGGACAATTAATGAAAAAATTTTAATCTCAAGTTCTCAAGTCTCAACCAGGGTCCAGTGGGGTTAACTGATAAATCATAACTCATAAGTGATAACTCATAACTGAAAATTGAAAAATGAAAAAAAAAAACAAGAAAAAAAAGAAGAAGATGTACACTGTTTTGTTTACTGATAACTGAAAATTGAAAAATGAAAAAAAAACAAGAACAAAAGAACTCAAGAAGAAGAAGAGATTAAGAGAGATTAAGAGAACTCAAAAAAAAGAAATCTCTTATAAGTTATAACTACATTTAATGTCTTAATCAAGTTACAAGTAATTAGACTTTTCTTATTGATAATGAAGATTGAAGAGACTGGGACTGGGAGTGGGAGTACCTATGAACAATGGACAAGTGGTATATTTCTTCTTGCAAAGAAAAATAAATCAGTGACATGAAATCAAGAACATTCATCGAATTCGAGTCTCACAATTTACTGATATAACAAAAGAGAAACCTCAGATCGAAAGGGGCTTACCATCCGAAACGACATGGCTAAAATCGACAAGAGAATTGGAAGAGAAGGGAAGGAAGCAAGGGCGGATCTGGTCGATGCGCGAGCGATGGTCGATTGAAGAGAACAGTTAAACTTGGAGTTGGAGTAGATTGAGATGGAGAGAATTAGAAAGAGACGGTTGGGTTCCTTTCTCTGATTTTTTTTGTTTTTTTTCTTCTAAATAACAGTGAATAAAAAAAATTTTAAAGGGGGCCCTAAAAGATCTGGGGGCCCAAAGCAGCCGCTTGGGCTGCTTGGGCCCAGATCCGCCCTTGTCAATAACTAATGGGTGCCAAACTTATCAGGTTAAATATAACCTATTTAACCTAAACATAGTTTTGGTTGCCAATAAATGTGATTGTGCCAATAAGTTATGACTATTTGGCAGTAAATAAATTCACATAAGAAATTGAACCTAAACTTAAATGTGTCTTGACTGGTGAAATATTCTAAACTTGTGTAATAACCTCTCTTCAGCTGATGAAGATGCTGAATGATTCTTTTGACCAGAAGTTGGGACTTGGTCTTTCATATTCTCTGCAAAACAAAGTGGCGTAAAAAATTCAAAAATCATAAACAAAATGCTCGGTACGGATTGTAACTTCTTGAAATTACATTCAGACACAACATGATATACTAAGGCTGATACAACAAGCATTCATTAATGAATTCCTAAGCAAACAAGACATGATTATTTTACATCTAACACCATGTTTTCTGATTGGGGTACCTGTGATAAACCGATAGTACATAGGATCATTTTGAAAATGGAGTTCTCATTCAGACAAAGCTAAGTGGAGCTAGAGACTAAAGAATCATCAGTAGAAGGATACACAGCTAACCTGAACTGAACTTGTCCATCTTGTTCAATAAGATTACAATTTACAGGAATACAAATTCTTAAATATTTCAATGTAATTTTTTTGTAGATAACCTATGAAATATATCTTTTTTAAAAATTAAACATGAGTGGAAACATGAGTTCCTTACAACATATAACCTAAGTATTTATCTCTCTGCATTTATATTCAAGAGTCAATTCCATCTTCCTTAGCCTTCATTTCCAACAAAGACTACACTTACATTCGACAATCAATCTTCTCCTCCCTACACTCAACTGTATCCCAAGATCTCTTTCCAACAGAAAATCCATTTAATTAGAGAAATAGTTGCAACCCTAGATAATCAATTATCCATGCATGAGTAATGGCAAGAATCTCTCGCCCAACCAATCCCCTCTATCAACGCATGTTTATAGATTTAGATACACCTAAATTGCATGTTCATTCTCCAAAGCCTACATTCTGACAAAAGCCTTCCCTCCCGTGAATCATTGAATTGTAACCCTTATGGCCTTACCCCTACACAAAGGGCCGCCTCCAAACCATTGAGTCTCCACATGTGCGATGATTGGAATTTCAATCCCACTCATGGTGGGCTATGTTATTCTTTGTATCAAATAAATCTCCATAAAAGGATTGAGAAGAACAGAAAACCACATCAAACCAGCCCTCCATGAACTTTATAATGACCATCATCAAGATCAACGAGAATTTATGAAAAAGACACCTCCAATTTCAAGTCCAAGACCAGTCAACAATATCAATGTCAGTGCCTTGGTAATGTAAACTCATTAGGTAAGTGATCGGTGGGGGTGGATCAATCTGAGTGGTTACGTGGTCATTGTTTTCCAATTGGACTGTCTAATAAGTGGAGATCTTTATTATGCTTCCATTTTATGTAATTTTATAGGTTTTTACCTTAGTGACTAAAGATGTATGGACTATTTTCTTACCATATCCGATTATCAACAACAACAAGAAGAACAAAAAGGCTACTCAAGAAATGCAGACTGAACGATCAGATATTAACTAAATATGTGTAAATTTAGATTGTGCAGTCCAACAATTAATAGTAAGTAGAACCTAAATTTAGATGAATGCGTAAATCTAAAATCGTTCACCAGACCTATTTATAGTGATTAGATGTGTACTTCTCTGGATTTGTACTTTTCGGATGTGAAGGCGATGGTGGAGGAACCCAAATGGTGATCTTTTGTTTCTTGACAATAACCCAATCATCGCCCTCTTCTAATTCACTCTCTACCTAGTCTGATGAGGCCTTACAGGAAGCAGAGGATAATGCATTCGATGTAGCTAACATAGTTAACTGGAAGACTCAACACCTGCCAGAACAAGAAAGTTCCCCTAAAAATCAATAGAGATTAACATAAAAGGAAAGATAAACAGTTGCAGGAGATTTATTTTCTGATGATATCTTCCATTACATATTTCAGACATGAAAGCAAACAATAGGCACTTAAATATTTCAGGACAACATCTGTTCAAATTTATGTTATTAAAGAAACGAAGCCCTAACTTCCAAATCGAAGATTAATAATTTCAAAACCCTAGATAAGAACGACGCGAACCTGAGTGTCGAACTGAAAACCCCTAATTCTGGATTTCTGATGAGAGGTCAAAATTTGAACACCCTAATTCTTGAGATGAGAAAGGAAAGAGGTGAGGAGACTTTGGGGGATGGGGATTGGAATGCCAGTCGGTGACTCAACATGGCATTATAAATAGAGAGAGAGAGAGAAAGGGGTAGGGTTGTCTTTCCTGTTACCAAAATGGAGAAGAAGAAGGCGAATGCGGCGAGGAGATGTAAGAGAAGGTTAGAGACTTGGAGGAGGCAGAAGAGCGGATTTTGGATTTGAGATTATAGATAAATAAATAATCTGAAATGCATTAATCACATATATACAGAATAGAGAAAGGAAGCAATTGCACGTGTAATACACGTTCCCAATAAGTTATTTAATCTCAAGTCTTTAATCGTCTGATCAATACAATATATGAACAGCTAAGATCGTCTCCTGACAGATTTTTTTTATTGTGGCTTTTATAATAGAAATAGATATACTAGTATTTTTCACGTGCAATGCACGTTTTGATAAGAACTGGAGGTTTTTCACGTGCGATTTATGTGCTAAGAAATAGTTCTGAAGTTAAACGTGCGTTGCATGTAATTGAAAAAATTATTTTGAAGAAAAAACTACAATTTGTATTTGCAATGCACATGTTTATAAGTATAATTTGAGTTGTACGTGCAATATGTATGTATGTTTAGTGTTAAAAAGATATTATAAAATTATTTTGCACGTGCGTTGCACGTATTAAATAATAGGAAAAACCACAATATGTACGTATGTCACAATTTTGGCATCTTATCCGTACCAACTATTTCAATTGACGTACTCCCTCCATTTCAAAATATGAGTCATTCGAAATTTTTACGTGTTATATTAAGAAAAAATTTAAGATTGATAAAAAATATTAATATTCTTGATTTTTGAAACTCATAAATAAACTCATAAATAAGCTATCAATTATAAAATATCTAATTTGTCCTTGTCTATAATTTTAGTATTACTCATTTTATAAAAAAATTAAGGATAAAATTGGTAATCTTATAAAAAAAGGTATTTGATGGACATAAAAAAAAATGACAATATATATTTGCGTAAACAAAAAGTAACTTATATGGGGTGGGGTGGGGGGGATTATGCTAGAATGAGAAAACGTTAGAATGAGAAAACGGAAGGAGTATCTTTTTTCTTGTATTTATTTATGACTTTTACTATATTTAATGTAATTGTTTGACTATGGTGTGAAAATGATTTGACTTTCGATTCAAATTACCTAATGATGAGTTTTCTTTAAAAAATATTCTTAGAGAAATAAATTTCAATACTCTCTATATTACAAAGTGTATGTTATTTACGCATCCGATGCACGTCTTAATAAATATATTTTTATAAAAATAAAAATTTCAATGTTGTCTGGTCTCGAACTTGAGACCTTATTTATATTAGTTAAATACGGATGATGCACGTAGGTTAGTATGTTTACAAATGACAACTTAAACTCTGCCCAATCAGTGCTTTAAGTTGATCAAATCTAATACACGAATTTTATATTTTGTATATCAAATAATGAAATATATTATTATAGTTATACCCATTTTTGTGTGAGCAATACTGTAGTCTTTGGCTTAATTTCCAAAAAAATAGAAAAACTGTTATGTAGTCGTTGGCTATATACCCAAATTTTGAGTTTTTTTATGAACAACGCTCTACTAGTTTTATAAGATGATATAGGAATTCGAAAAAAATAGCGGACAAAAGATGATCTTTTGTCCGTTCAATCAGATGAAAGATCATCTTTCGTCCGATCGACTGAAACAAAAAAATCATCTCAGTCGGTAAATTATTACGTGTCCCACAAATTAAAACAAAAAAAATCCTCATAAGGTAAATGATTACGTGTCCCACAATATGTTTTTTTAAAAAATTCTTTGAACGGTAAATGATTACGCGTCCCACAAAATAAAAACAATAAATTTCCTCGGACGGTAAATGATTACGCATCCCACAAAATAAAAACAAAAAAATTTCCACGGACGGGAAATCATTTTCCATCCGTTCGGTTTTATTTTTAAAAAATTCAAAAGACGAGAAATCATACATCATCCGTTCAATTGATTTTTTTTTTTTTTTGGGGGGGGGGGGGGGGGGAAGACATTATCAGTTAAAAGAATGAATAATAAAAAAATAAAAAATTTCCCCAAATTTGATTTCAATATGGTATCAGAGCCTAAATTATCCTAGGCTACCTGAAGAAGAAGATGTATTGTTCATAAGCCTCACCGATCCCCAAAGTTGCCATCGCGCGAAACCCAAAGCCCCGAACCCACTCCCGCACCGTCGCGCTGCTCCGCTGTCGCAACGCCCACCGATCCAAGCACTGTCGTCGCCTAGCTTGCGCCGACCTCCATCCTCAGTGACTATCACTTCAGGCCGAAAAGAGCCCAGTCGATTCGAAGTCATCGCTGATCGCAGATCAGCAAGCCCCGATCCAAGCACCGACGTCTGCTCGCTGCTACTGTCGTCATCGTCGAAACCCCTCACCGTTGCCCAAAACCACTGCCATCTTCGTCGAAAGCCCTCACCGCCGCCCGAAGCCGCTACCATCGCCGCCGAAAGTCCTCAACTCCAAATATGGATCGAAAGGAATATAATATCCAGATTCTGATGTTTTCTGTTTTGGATCTTTGATTGGTGTTTGATTTTAGTGCTTGTTGTGTGGTTGGTCGGATTTTTTTATTTTGTCATAACAAAACCATGGGACCAAAACTACCTTATGAGTTGAGGAAGTGTACTCATTGTGACAAAATCGGTCACACGGAAGTTCGCTGTTATGGGATTATCTGCTACCCGGAGAACTGGGATCATAGTAGATATACTCGAAAGAAGAATTACAATCAACCCACTGTCGTCGTTGGAGTTTCCGATGGAGCTAAGAAGAGTGTTGGACACGCCTCAACATTAGTTACAGTTGCAGGTAATGATGGTAAGGTTTTCAATATTTTTGCCTCTATTATGAATAATGCATTGATAATTGATTCGGGTACTACCGATCATATGACTTTTGATTCTAGACAAGTCCAAACCTTACAACCATCTACCAAATTCAAAGTGCCCACAACCAATGAAGATCCTGTCATCGTTACTAGCGAATGTTCCATATCTCTTACAAAAAACCTAACCTTAGATACTACGTTAGTTGTGTCATCCTTGATTTTAACCTAATATCTGTTGCTTAAATAACTATGGCCTTGCATTGTATTGTGATTTTTTGGCCCTCCCATTATGTGTTTAAGGATATTCAGACTCGTAAGACGATTGGCTATGAGGTTAGACACGGGAAGCTCTATTACATGGATTTAGAATCTGAAAGTTCAAGCACATTGAATCAAGCTCTATCTGTGGAAGGATCTGAGGGGGAGAAAAAGAAATAAGAGATTTGATTATGACATCGACGTCTAGGGCATGCTTCTTTTGGTTGTTTGATTAAATTATTTCCAAGTTTATTTTCGAAGTTGGATATTTCTACATTTCGGTGTAATGTGTGTGAACTCGCAAAAAGTCACCGTGTCCCTTTTCCTCCAAATCGAAGTAAAAGCTCTCTCCCATTTATGATTATTCATTCTGATGTTTGTGCTCCATCCAAAAACACGACTTTTGGAGAAGCAAAATAGTTTGTGACACTTATTGATGACTGTACGCGTATGACTTGAATTTGTTTGATGAAGTCTAAAATTGAAGTTAGCGGTTTATTTCAGAAATTTCACAAGTGGGTTATGACGCAGTATGAAGCGCAGATTCAAGTTCTTAGGAGTGATAATGGCGGCGAGTACCTGAGTTTGAATCTGCAACAATATTTGGTGGAACATGAGACTGTTCACCAGATTACATGACCGTATACACCTCAACAGAATGGGGTTGCAAAAAAGAAAAATAGATACTTGCACGAGGTGGTTTGTGCTTCTCTTATTCATGGAAATATGTCACTCATGTATTGGGGGGAAGCCCTTGCTTTTGCTGCATACTTAATCAACCGAGTTCTCTCTAGTATCATAAATTTCATCACGCCATTTCAGCCATTAACTGAAGCTGTGAATGCACCAATAGTCTTCAACTTGCCACCTCGTGTGTTTGGGTGTGTAGCATTTGTTCACCTCCATCAATACAAGCGAAATAAGTTAACTCCTCGAGCCGTGCGATGTGTTTTTGTGGGATATGCAACGAATCAGACAGGGTATCGTTGTTATCATCCACCAACTCAAAAATATGTGTTTGTGACTATGAATGTTGTGTTCCATGAAGATGAGATGTATTTTATCTTTGAGGTTGAACTTTAAGGAGAGTACCGAAGTGAAGTTCAGACTCTTGACTATGACGAAGTAGTTACCATTCAGAGTGAACAATTGGATACAATGGGTGAAAACCTGGATGTAAGTAGTGAAGATTTGGTTGAGGAGGAAGAAGATTTGGTTGAGAGAAAAGATCTCCATGAGGAACTGCAATCGTCGCCGAACCTCCTCGAAGATAAGTTGTCGGGATCCGTGTCGTCACTAGTGTCCTCTCCACCAGTAGCAACGTCAGAAGATGAGTCGTCGGGATCCATTCCAACGCTAGTGTCCTCTCCACCACCAGCTGTAGAACCCCGTATTTTCAAATATTATTTTAATTATTTGAAAATGAATTTTAAATGATTTGGAGTATTTGATAAATATTTTCTAAAAGATTTATCTTTTGTACACGTGCAAAACACGTGCAAATGACTTTTTAGAAGTTTGAAAAATTAAGATTTCTTTATGAAAAATCATTATTTATTATTTCGGAATTATTTAGTATTTTTCCAGATTTTTCTGAAATTAATTGGTACTATTTGCAATTTTTGAGAAAAGAATGACTTATTTGCAAAATTGACATTTTTGAGGGTTAGAGTGCAAAATGCATTTGCTGGGCATTCCGATCAGTAATTATTGAGGTTTGGAAATATATTTTGCTATTAGATCCTAATTTAAATGATATTTGATTTGGGTTTCAAGGATAGAATTATATATGTAAGTTATATTCTTGAAAGGATTATTTTGCAAAGTAGGGATAAAACCCTAATATACAATCCGGCATATTTAAAGGATTTCTTTTCAGCCGTCATTGTAAAAGAATACAGATTTTTGAGGTTATTTTGAGGAGCAAAAAGGAGGATTTTGGATCTAGCAAGGAGAAAGCTTTTTGTGGATTTTTCTTCAAATCAAAGGTGAGTGGTTTGTTTTGTCTGTTTTGTTTGCTTTGTTTGATTGATGGATGACGTAAGATCTTTGTAATGCTTGTTTGTGAATCTTTATGCCATTATTTTGTTAGTCTCATTGTATGTATGATATGGATCTATTAGTTGATATGGATGATGAGAACTCTTATTGATATTTGGATCATGTATGAGAAATATTGAGATTTGTTGAGGAAATGTGGAATTATGAGATCGTATTGTTGGGAGACATATTAAGAATTTATTGTGTTATGATCAGATGATAAACATCTGGATCTTATGATTGTAGTTCAGATTTTATGATAGTGTTGTGAAAGAAGTTTGATGAGAAAAACCTTAATAGAAAGATTAAGAGTTTGGATCATGAGGATATGAGATTTGAGTATTTGATTGATTGAATAATGTATCCATGATAGAGATATTTGAGAGTTGTTCAATTGCCTGGATACAAATTAATTTTTAGGATCGTTGGATCTTTGGAAAAACTCCAGTCTAGTTTTGTGTTCAGACCTATCTTTTGGGAATCTGTAACCGACAGCCGACTGTCTTGCGAAGCAGTCGACTGGTACGAGCCTACAGCTGTGCTTTTAGTCCTGGAGATTTGTTCGGGACAGTCGACCTAGACTGAGGTCAGTCGACTGGTCCTCTGTTTGCGATTTTGTTATGTCCTTTCGGGACAGTCGACCTATGACCTTTCAGTCGACTCAAATACTTAGATTATTTTGATGAGGACTATTTGAATTTGTCTCGGGGCAGTCGACTTATGACTTGTCAAGTCGACTGGTCATGCCTTAGATTATTTTTGTAAAATGTTGGGTTATGTCCTCTGGACAGTCGACTGGTCCATTAAGCAGTCGACTGGTCCTGAAGGATCTTTGTATTTGATTTGAGATATTTTGTTTAGTGTTTGATTTTGAGATGTTTTGTTCAGTAATTGATTTTAAGACATTTGTTCAGTATTTGATTTTGAGATGTTCAGTTAAGAACATGATTTTGAGATATTTTGTTGAGCCACTTGTTAAGTGGAAATTTGTTCAGATATTTGTTTTGAGTCTCTAGAGGTATGTGACCCTAGTATACCGGTGTTGAGATATTTGTTCAGTTATTTGTTTGAGGCCCAATGAGGCAAACTTTCAGTTATTCAGATTTTTAGTCCGGTAGGGTACACTACTCTAGGAGATTTGTTTAGTAACCCAAACTAATAAGGACAGGCATTAGTAGTGTCATGATGAATGGGAACTTGAGTTATGCACCTCAGTATGGCTTTTGATGTAGGATTTAATCTCCTGAATTATCCAAGTAGTTAACTTGTGATGTGTGATTTATCTCCGGAATTATCCAGGCAGTTAACCTGTGATGCGAGATATTTCTCCTGAATTATCCAAGTAATTATCTTGAGATGTGGGATTGAACTACGGAATGATCGGAGTCGAGGCGACGCTTTTGGGGTATTATTGTGATAAGGAATCTATGTTTAGATGTGGGATGATCTCCTGAATTATCCAGGGAAAATACCTGTGATGTGGGATCAATCTCCGGAATGATCAAGCATGGGCAAATTATCATAGTTTATCTTCATCTCTTAGTAGTCATCGTTGTCAGCATGTAGTCATGATGTTTTCTTGAATCACTTTTATGCATTTGGATCTCCTGTTTTTACACACTTGGCTTTTGGATTTGATATCACCATTTATTCTTTTGGTTATTACTTCATACTTTAGAGTTACATTTTTATTTGTTGGTTATTATGTTTGAAGCTCATTTATGTTATTTGTTTGATTTGTTACCACTCACACCATTTATGGCTGACCCCGTAGTTTGGGGGTTAGGGTTCAACTCTAGCCTCACTTGTTGCAGGTTATTGCTTAGTTGGAGGTTGGATGCTTGAGTGGGCAATTTGAGATTATTGGATTATTTAGTGTTTGTGTAAAATTGTTAAGATATATTTGAATCATTATTGAGTTGTAAATAAAAGATTAATTTGTGTTGAGATGTTTAGACTTCCGCTGTAATTGTAAAATTTGTTGTAATAAGAGAAAGAAAATTTTAGTGATATTGGTTGAGTTTATTGTTGTATTGAAGTGGATTGCTGGGATTTCGCCACGTATTTTCTAAGCTCTCATATTAGAAATTCGGGGCGCTACACCAGCACCATCAGAACACTAAAACCAATCGTCATCGTTGTCTGAAGCTCCAAGAAGGGAAGTCCTGAATCGTACCACTAGAGGTATCCCAAAACCTACTTAGGAGTCTCATCCCACTAGTAATATCAAGTATCTCATGAGTCATTATATGTCCACTCACTGATTGTATAAATCAAATAAGTCATTTGTGAATCAATTATCATTTGTATCTATTTCTAACACTGTGCAGGAAGCCTTAGCCGATCCAAGATGGAAAGCAGCTATGGATGAGAAGATGAAATCCTTGAAGAAGAATGAGACTTGAGAGATAGTAAAACTGCCAGTAGGAAAGAAGCCGGTAGGATGCAAACGGATTTATACCGTGAAGTATAAGTCTGATGGTTCAACATAGCGATACAAGGCAATGGTGGTTGCCAAAGTGTATACTCAAACATATGGAATTGATTATGATGAAATATTTGCACCTGTAGCAAAGTTCAACATTGTTTGAGTTCTACTGTCACTTGCTGCAAATCGTGACTGGTTATTGAAACAATTTGATGTGAAGAATGCATTTTTACATGAAAAATTTACAAAAGAGGTTTATATGGATCTGCCACCAGGATCAAATAGTCCAGTCCAACACAGTAATAAAGTGTTTCGGTTGAAGAAAGCATTGTATGGTCTCAAGCAATCGCCGAGAGCTTGGTTTGGGAGATTTACAAAATTAATGAGAACATTCGGATATTTTTAGAGCAATTCAGATCATACCTTGTTCCTTAAAAGGAAAGAAGGTAAGATTACCACTCTTATTATATATGTGGATGATATGATAGTAACTGGAAATGATCCTGGTGAGAGAGGCATTAAAAAGCTACTTGTCACAAGAGTTTGAAATGAAGGATCTTGGCCCTCTGAGATGTTTCCTTGGTATCGAAGTTTCTCGTTCTAGAAAGGGTATATTTCTTTCTCAAAGAAAGTATGTTCTTGATTTGTTGAAGGAAACAGAAATGTCTGCTTGTCAACCTATGAGTATAACTGTAGTTTTATGGCTTAAACTTTTGTTACATGATTTATTTTGTGGTCTAACTGAGCCTATTAAGGTGTATTGTGACAGTCAAACGGAACGTGATATTGCAGTCAATCTAGTTCAACATGATAGGACGAACCATGTAGATGTTGATTGTCACGCCCCGCTTCCCAAGAAGAATATGGAGTACGGATACGTAACAAAAGTCCAACGAATGATTTTCATCATCCATAAGCTGTTCAAGAATCTTTACAATATCTCACAAAATAATCAGAGTCGAAAGCAAGAGAGTCAACCACACATGCACAACTGAATTAATAACCCAACATAATTTACTTGAAACAAAATGCAATATTCTCAAATAAATCAGAATCTGGACAAGTCAAATATCCTGGGTGACATCGCCCAAATACAAAATAGATATTCAAGTACTCAAAATACATTGTTCCAAAGCAACAATAATAATAATACTAATAAACAAGAAATCCAGCACTAATATCTCATTTCGCTAATACCATCGGGCAGCTGACCATCCTGATCTGCAATTAATAATTGCAGGAGAAGAAAAAAGAAAACAAGTACCCGTCGATTGCAAGTTACACTGATAATGTAGGATACAAGCACATGGAAAAATTAACTAATAGCATGGAATAATGCATCAATAGTAATAACTAGCATGAATCAGTAAAACAATGTCAACTAGCATGGTATACTAACAGTACAAATGGATGTGTCAAATGCAGTATCATATGACAACTAACAATGTCTAGTAACAGTAAGCTCGGTATATCAGTGATTCAGGATAACAGTATAACAGTGTCAGTCCAACGGTATCAGTTTTGCAATATCAGTCTAACAGTATCAGTCTAACAGTATCAGTCTAACAATATCAGTCTAACAGTATCAGTCTAACAGTATCAGTTTTATATTCTTACAGTCTCGTGTGTATTACTAGCTAGGTAACACTTCATGCATCCCGGTTTTTACTACATGGTTGCTACAATAAACAATTTCGCTTTTAGATTTTATAGTGGACCATAATGGGGCAGCGTACTCAGGTATCAGTAACAGTAACAGTAACAGTAAAGTAACAGTAACAGTAGAAGAAAAATAACAGTAACAGTAACAGTACAGAACACTAGTTCTCTTTCAAGTACACGTTTCCATATTTTCCACTACTAGATCTTTCCTTAAGAAACCCCGACTTAGTTACTTTTATTATGGTCATCAAACAGACATAAATGTGTACGAAATAGTGTCAAACTAACATGGTATAATCTGTATTAGGTTCAGTGAAACAAATAAACATGCATAGATGAGATACAGTCACATAAACGAGCAAAACAGTGTATGTTCTTATTCAGGACAGCAAGACAGTACGGTACTAAAACAGTGAATCTCACCGCTACAGAAATGCAAATCTAGATCCGTCAAAAAATCTGAAAAATAGACTTCCACAAGAATCCAGCGAATACAAATAAGTCATATCATATTTCACAAAATCATAACTCAAAACTGATTTGAATCCAAAAAAAATACGTTCAGTCAGAAATCAGTAAAACGAATTCTCAGTCAGAAAAACAGCATCAAAACCTCTCATTAAATCCAGGAAAAATCTGGGGTATTTCCCTATATGTCCAGTAACTAAATATAAAGTTTCATAATTTTCCAGTAAAGTTAGATCAGTCATCAAAAATAAGAAAATATCAAGAAACTGTAGTTTGGCAAATCTGGAATTCCCAACACTGCTGTACGAAAACTATGATATCTCGTAACCAGTGAAACGAAATCTAATTCTGCCAAAGGGATATGAAAATAGATAAAATATAATAACTTTCTTATTTCACAAACATTTTTCATGCAGTAAAAGGAATCAGGGTGAAAATAAGGTTTTTTACAAAATAGCGAGCAAAATACAGCAAGTATGGCTTTTGTAAACATGCATGAAACGACATATAAAACGCATCAATAAAATCTACCAAAATTCTGGGTAATCCCTAGATAGGTATAGAAAGACTGACCAAAGTTTCATATCAAAATAATATATGTAGCATAGTTCTTTAAAATGATTTGTCATCAAAATTACCCAAAAACAGAATCTGTAAAAGATCGACACCTGTGCAGTAAAATAGTCATAACTCAGTCATACGAAATCAAAATCAAGCAAGGTCAGAGGGGTTTGAAAATAGACGAAATTCTCTAAAACTCATGTTTTGTACCGGAATTAAGATACTGACTTCAAGATAGTCCAAAACAGCAAACAAAATAGATCAGCGACAACATACAGATTTTTCCCTTAAAAACAAAATCAACATAGATTCAAGAAAATTGATCCAAACACACCCAAACATGAAATCGAGTCTACCAAATGTCTAAACATCATGAATTAGGGTTATTAACATGTCCACACCAAAAATATCACATGGGTTTCAATCAAAACACGAATTCTCACACAAGTCTCACATACATGATCAAAATCAAGAACAGGTAAAATCCTAGGTTAATTCATGTCCATATGGTGTCGTTAGGGCTGCAATCGAGCCGAGCCGAATACCTTCAGGCTCGAGCTCGGCTCATTTACGAAACGAGCTCAATTTTGAGCTCGAGCTCTGTTCGAGCCGAGCTTTGACCGAGCTTTGACCATATTCGAGCCGAATAGCTCGCGAGCTTAGCCTAAAAAAAAAAAATCAAACTCGAGCTCGGCTCGTTTACGAAACGAGATCGGATTTGAGCTCGAGCTCGGCTCGAGCCTAGCTTTGACCGAGCTCGAGCCGAATAGCTCGTGAATAGCTTGATTCGTTTGCAGCCCTAGGTGTCGTGAGTCGTCTATGGTTAAGTTTTCACAATAGAGACAAAACTCATCAAGCATATCACAAACAAGAGTCGTCTCTAGACCCAACTACACTATGGATGAACTTTTTTACTTGTATCAAACAAATGAATTGGAGTACAAGTTAGTTGCCTTAAATCGGGATGAAGAACAACGAGAACCAAGAGCAACGAGCAAAACCCACGAACGAATATCCACGAATCAACGAATCCAAGCAACGAACCTACAAACAACTCGTACGAACACACGGTACGCTCCTCAAAGCAAGAGAAGAGAAAAACCCTCCACACGAAAGATGATGTGCTTGTAGTGCTTGGAAGTGTTGATCGGCAAGAAGGAGGAGAGGTGATCGAGATGAGGGAAGGTGGTGATCGGAAGTGGGGATGTATGCGGGATGGAGAGGTAGCCGGAGATGGAAGGTGGTCGGGTTGGGGTGTAGCCGGAGTAGGGTGTAGTCGGGTTGGGGGGGGGGAGGTGCAGCCGGGAAGGAGAGAGAGAGAGAGACCGGGGGCTATGGTTTAAGGAGTTAGGGTTAAGGTTTGTGAGAGGGGATGTAGGGTTTTTATATAAGGAGGGGAATAGGGTTAATGGGTATTTGGGTTAATGGGTCTATTAGGAGTATGAATAGGATTGACTCAATAAGACAAATGGGGATCAAATGAATAGGATTCAAACTAGGATTGGTAGTATGGCTTTGGTAATCAATTAGGGATCAAAATAATAGGATTGGAAATAGGTTGAGCAACCAACACCACCAAGAGCACCCAGAACACAAATAAAAAGAACGAGACAACGATATAGAGCGAAAACAACAACCATGATCAAGAACAACCAAGAAATCGGAAATAATCCGCAAAAATCAAGAATGATAACAGAAAATGAAAATATATTGAAACAACTCAATATACGGTTCAGAAAAAAAATACAAGAGAGAGAAAAAAAATACTAAAATGAAAAATACACTCCAAAATACACAAAAATGACAAAAAGGGGTTACATTGATAGATTCTTCATCAATGAGAAATTAGATGAGAAAATTATTGAGATGTCAAAGGTGAAGTCAGAAGACCAACTCGCAGATATTCTTACCAAGACAGTTTCGAATCAGCTCTTCTTAAAATTTGTGGACAAGTTGGACATGTTCAATATCTATGCGCCAACTTGAGGAAAGTGTTAAAATATTTGATATTGTATGAGCTGTATATTCTATTTCCTAATTTATAAGAACAGATTCTCTCAAATCTCTCATATCCTTAATTTTCTCATCAATTGCTTGTACCCATTCTTCAAGAAACTGATGTATATATAAAGAGATAAATAATATAAGTATAAATAATAAGAAAATATTTTTTTCCCCCAATTAGATTTCAATAAGAACAACTGCAGCACAAATCCAAAATTTCCTTTTCTATATGCCAAATACCAAAAATTTGGGTTAGAACGACTACAGATGCTCTACACGATACTGGGCCTTTTTATAGCATACAAGTAAACATAACATTATCTATATAATAAATTACAAAGAAAGCTATCAAGTGGCTCTTATTCAATCTCTCCTAAAACCAATGGGCTAGATTGATTATCACAAAACATATTTTTCCTCCCAAAATTTCAAACCCCAAAATTAAATTTTTCCCCCCAAAACTAAAAAAACTCATTACTTTATTACTATCTCTCTCCTCTCTTCACCTTTTCATATTTCTCTCTTTCTCTCTCCCTCTCTCTCTCTCCCATTCTTTCTTAACTTACTTAGAAATTTAGATTTTAAGATTTTAGGTTTGTAAAATTTTTAGAATTTTTATATTTTTTTTATTGTACATGTTATATTGAAAATATCAAATATTTTTTCAACAGTTAAATTTCATCATTTTTCACCCTTAAAGTTTTAAGAAGTTGGATTTTACACCATCATTTATAATTATTTTTCAACATATACTACTAGAAACATGGACTTTTATTTACAACTAATTATTGTCATACTATTCAAACTTGAACTACATAATTATTGTTTTACTGTTTATATGGCTTTTCGTATGTTGTATCGTTCTGAAGACGTGTCGTAGGCACGTGTCCACGTGCAAATCTAGTACAGTAATAATACTCAATTAACTATTTCATTTAATGTTTTGAAATGGTCAAAGCAACAACCATATTATAATCAAAACTAATACTTTAATCAAATAATTGGGTTCTGTTGTAGACAAGTAACTCAATTTGTAGATGTTGATAAACCAACTTACGTGCATTGTCCGCACAAAATTGATAAAGATTTGGGATGGGTAGAAAAGTCTCATGAATTGCACGTGCAAATTATTAGTTATGAAATAATGTAATGGATGTTATATTTGTATTAAAATACTAATGGATATTAATAACCATTAGATAAAAAATTCATATAAAACTTCCAAGTTCCAACAGTTAATTAGTTCACTGGTTACTTCTATTTATTTATTTATTTATTAAGGACTAGTATTATACACGTGTTGTGCACGTGGGTAAAATTGGGGAATTGAAAAGGGCAAAAAAAAATCTACCAGCACGTGCGTTGCACGGGTTGGTTTAAGGAAAAATTACACTAAGGCCTTCTCCCATTATAGTAGTAGAGATGCAATATTTAGGAACTAGCTTTGAAGGCACAGACGATGCACAAATATACGAACAAAAAAATTGCATTTAAATCATGAACATATATACAATTTATCCAGTAAAAAGAACCAATAAGCGCTAATATTGGATGTGTAAAAGACCAGTTTCAAAGAAATTCAAAATACCCGCGTTGGGCTTTTCTTCCGTTCTTTGCTGCATTCTGGTATAGCCCCGTCGGCTGCTGCGAGGGGGCTCGGATAGAGCTCTCGAAGTTTTCTTGGTCTGAGGAGTTTCCAGTGTTCTTGAAGTGTGCCCTGTTCTGTGGGGCTCTCTGTTCGGGATGGAGCAGCTTCAGCATCGGAGCGCTTCCTTTTTTCGGCGCGCTACTGTTTTTTGTCGCTTTCATCGATGTCTTTATGTATTGTTCATCCATTTTACAGCTTGTAAAATTTACCTATTATTGCTTTAATATATTATTTGTCTGATGGCTGAGGTCGTAAGACCCTATCCGATTCATCAAAAAAAAAAAATCAAAATACAAATGTAAATACGCAGACTCAAAAACGGGATACAATGTCTATTTAATAGATTAGCGGGACGAATAAGGGGGTTTTGCCTCCATGACAAATTGAGATATTTGTATACCAAACAAACTAGTATTAACATGTACAAATTGCACAACGTAAAATAATTTTAAGGGACTCGTAAAATTATATAGAACTCCAAAAAAAATATATGAAAGAATTGGGAGAAACTTATAAATATCATTTTTATCATAATTACTGAAATTTTTAATTATCAAATTCACATAAGCAAATGGTTTAGAGATCCACTAATAAACAATAATATTATACAATTGAATATTACTAAAGCTGCTAGTAGAGGCCACCATTAAGAAATTGTTTTGTAGTTCCAATGGGCATATGATATTAGATGGGATCGATGACAAAGAGGTCATGAAGGGATACGATCTTACAATCATTAGAGCATCTGTAGTCGTTTGCCAAATATCGATAAAATGGATATTTAGCAAATGAACGTGCCGCACTCGTTTGCCAAATATCCATTTTATCGATAAATCGCTACAGTCGATTGCTATAAATGAGAATCGATATAGCTTTTCTCGATATTTGAGGGACGGCATTCGAAGTGCCGTCCCACAAAAAAAAAATTTTTTTTTTTCGTCGGACGGCACTAAACAATTTTTGCCCAAACCCTAATTGGTCGTGTATTAGCAGACGATATATATATGGGGATACGATGCATTGCCACTCGAAATCAAGATATTGGGATTGGACTTGCCAATCGATTCATAACCTCTGGAACCCAACGAATATATATTCGAACCCCTTTTACTTGCAGGAATACATCTTGGATCTGTCAATTATGTTATGGCAGAAGCTGAAAATTAATTAATCTTTCGGAATAAAAATCGCCAAAAAGAATTAAAAAACCCCAAAATTATTTCTCCTCGGACGGCACTCGGAGTGCCGTCCCACCCCATTCCGCTTTTCTCGGACGGCACATCATGTGCCGTCCATTGAGTAATTTAAAAAAAAAAATACACTAATGATATTAGTAATGTTTTGTTTCCCTGTCGGACTAATGATATTAAAAAAAATTAAACTAATGATATTAAAATAAAAATTACACTAAAAAAATTACACTAATGATACTAAATGGGCCAAAAAAATTTGTTTCCTTATCGGACGGCACTTCATGTGCCGTCCATCATTTTCGGACCGGAATTTTTTTTTTCTTCTTCTCGGACGGCACTTCATGTGCCGTCGCTCAAATTTACTTGTTTTTTTAAATTTTTTCCACTTCGACGACACTTCATGTTTCGTCGCTTAATATTTTATTATAGTTTGTTAAAAAATAGCTTTGCACGAGTGCAGCAAAATTGGGAATCCTATTTCTATTTATCCATATATGGATATTTTTACATTCAACGACTACAGATGCTCTTAGATGGCCTCTGAATACTCATCACTTGAGCAAGAACCAAATATTCTGATATAGGAGTATCTCTGACAATTAATAAGTAATTACTCATAATAGCTTGCAATCTTTTCTTTTTTGATGTAATCGGATAGAGTCGAACGACTCCAGCCATATCAAAAAATAAATAAATACTCCAAAGTACAAAGGAGTTTTACGAGCCGTAAAACCAATCAATAACAACAACACGAAGAACATCCACCAAAAGAACACACTACAGAATAAACACAGATGAGGACAAGAAACTAAAGCGAACACAACAGAATAATTGAGCGACAACGATTCAAAAGAAAGTGGCCGCGATCGAGACGAGATGCTATCTGGGGAGACAGGATCAACGCGACCTAGAACAGAACTGAAGAAATGATCGCCGCACACCTGGAGGAAGGACAGGAGATACGCCCAGCGGAGAACGACAAACCATCGCTCCCAGTGACGCGCTTTGAGAAGACTGTGCAACCGCGCTTGCAAAGGGGACACAGGAGCCCGCCCCTGCTGCTCGCTGATAGATGAGCCGCAAGAAGGAAAACTACTTCTGACGCGAGGGGAGCCAGAGAAGTGATCCAAGTAGACCAAAACGCGCATGCATCCCACGATGCGGGAACACAATCCAATAAACCAGAACGGAACATCAAACCAGCCAGAAAAACCAAAGAAACAACGAACTCCCCAAATGAAAAGAGGATGAAAGATGAACTCCGAAGCATAAACAAGAAACAATAATCCCAACCATAACATAAAACGGCCTCAATAAACCAAACCAAACACATTAGCAAGACCAGCAACAAAATAAAACGAAATAAACAAAGAAACTACGTCAAACTAACATCCATAAGACATTAGATCCAAAAGAAGTAACCAAAGAGTATATATACATCAGCCCCATTGAAGCCCTGCTCAGCCAAAAAGACGGCACAACAGTCCGTCGAAAAAAGAAAAACGATGGAAAAGATGTGTCGTAGGGTACGCTGGGATAAAGGACCATAGTCCAGCATAACAAAAGCGAGCAAAAGAGCAGTTCAATGGTTACAATAGCCAGTGAGGGAGAAAGAAAATACATACACCGGTGCAAAGAAAACTCACCCGGCCAAAACCAAACCGAAAAAACCAAAAGATTAAGCACCCCAAATCATGATACCAGCATGAACATCAAACCTGCAGGAAATAAAGAGAAACTGAACATGTAAAGAACGCAAATTATAATGCATTAAGACTGCGAAGGCAGATAAAAGATTCATCAAGTCTGTGAACAAAGAGGGAGTCCCTTGCTTCGGAATTTAACTTCAATGACCAGAATTTAAAAAGAAATATAAACTCGTCAACAATAGATGAAATAGTCGAGGCGCTGTGCTTGAACAGCCTCTTGTTTCTTTCCCACCACACTATCCAAATAATGATATGAATCGAAAGGAACCATCCTTTGCGATACTTAGGATTCGAACCCGGAGAAGACCAACATGATTCTAAGTTGGAAGGGATAGTCGGGTTTTCCCAAGCGAGAGAAACAATTTTCCATAGAGGAGCGATGAAGGAGCATTGAACAAAAAGGTGATTAACGTCTTCCCCTCCTTCCGAACACAGGGGGCAAAGCTGTCCCCAAGCTAGATTCCTATTGTTAAGAACTTCCACAGTTAGCAATTTGTTGTTTAAAGCTAGCCATGAAGTGATCTTAACCTTAAGAGGAGCGCAGGAGTCCCAAATAAATTTAGCGAAAGGGGAGAGAATACCTCTAAAGTTGAGAAAGTTATAAAAGGATTTCACCGTGAAGGTCCCGACTGAGGTCCATCGCCAAGCGACGTCCTCAATCGGCTACCACTCGAAGTTATTCAAAGACAAAATGAGATCATTAAAAGATGAGCTTGCTAGTGGAGATAGCTCTTCAGCGAACGGAATGGTCCAGATCTTAATAGAATTAAACATGATGAAGGACTCGGCCACAGAAGCGGAGGGGTTGGAATCCAAACGAAAAAGATGAGGGTAAGCCGAGGAAAGTTTAGTGTTGCCGATCCAAAAATCAGTCCAGAATTTAGTCTTGGAACCGTCGGAGCAAATACGAGATAAACCGCATTGGAAGGCAGCTGCCGCTTTCCATACCCCTTTCCAGAACGAGGAAGCGAAACGGAAAAGAGAAGGGTGGAATTCCCACCAGTTGCTAGAGGCAAAATAATACCCTTTGATGAATTGGATCCATGGTAAGTGGTTATGTTTATGAAATCTCCACAGCCATTTACCCAAAAGAGCGATGTTATGGTGCCTGAGGTTCAGAACCCCCAATCCTCCGCTTTCTTTGGAGGTGCAGATACGTTGCCAGTTGCAAAGGTGAGAACCTTGCTTGAAATAGGAGGAGCCAGACCAAAAAAAATTACTTCTGATTTGGTCTAGTCTTTTAATCACCCAGGATGGAAGATAATAGAAAGACATCATATACATGGGGATAGCGGAAAGAACGGAGTTGAGAAGGATTAATCTACCTCCGCGAGAAAGCAATTTACCCGCCCACACATCGAGTCTGGCTTCAATTTTATCAATAAGCAGAAACCAGTCAGATTTATGCAATTTGCCCCATCGAAGAGGAATACCCAAGTACGTGATGGGGAAAGAAGCAACAGGACAGTTAAATAGATTGGAGGCCTCGATTTGATGATTGGGAGAGCCTCCCAGCCAGAGGACGGATGATTTCTGGAAGTTGATAGATAGGCCCGACGCCATTTCAAAGAAATAAAGGAGAAGCTTAAGATTACGCATGGAGTGACTGCTCGGTTTTGTGAAAATAACAGTGTCATCAGCGTATTGTAAGTTCAGAACGCCATTGAACCGTTGAGAAGATCCTAGGCCTTCAATAACTTGCGATTCGCAAGCATTACGAAGAAGTTTACTGAAAACGTCGGCAACCAGGGAGAATATGAGGGAAGAGAGAGGGTCCCCTTGGCGGAGGCCGCATTTAATCTTAAACTTGTTACCTTCCGAACCAATGATCAAGATAGAGGACGTGCCAGAGAAAAGACTGGATTTAATCCACGCAATCCACTTAGGGCCAAAGCCCCTATGGATTAGAATATCAAAGAGGAAATCCCAACACACATTGTCGTATGCTTTTTGGAAATCATGCTTAAGGAGAATGCCTTCAGAACGAGCGTGATGGTAGTGGGAGATAATCTTTTGAGCCGATGCTACGCTATCCAGGATAAAACGATCCTTGATAAATCCTGATTGAGCCGAGTCAATGAGGAGAGGAATGACCGCACTTAACCTAACCGAAAGAACTTTCATAATGATTTTGAACGTAGTATTGATCAAGCTGATCAGTCTAAAGTTAGTCAAAGCATGCGCTCCGGCCATTTTGGGAATGAGAACGATGTGCGCATAGTTAATACGGTCAAAAGAAAAGGAATTCTGATGAAGATCCTTAAACAATTTAAGTAGGTCATCCTGAAACCAGTGCCAGAATTTTTGAAAGAAAAAGGCCGGGAAGCCATCCGGGCTAGGCGCTGCATCACTTTTCAACGAAAAACGGCAGATTTGATTTCGTCCAGGGAGAAAGGAGATTCGAGAGACGACAGGTCTACGGCTGGAGCACCGTAGAGCTGGTTCCAGTCAATGGAAAGAATACGTTGCTTATGCGAACCGATAAAATTTTTATAGAAAGAAAGAAATGCTAGGTGGATTTTAGAGTTAGAGTTGAGATCCACCCCGTTATGACTGATCGAGGAAATAGATTACAACGTTGCCTATGGGAAGCGAAGTTATGAAAGAAAGCGGTGTTGCCATCACCTTCCTTAAGCCAATTGACTCTGGCTCTTTGAGCCCATTTGAGATGGTCTTGAAAAAGGATGTCGGGATACTCAAGCTTACAAGCTCGCTGCTCGATGCGAAAGGATTCCAACAAAGGACCTTGTTCTTCCAATTTATCAAAAGATTCAATGGATGAAAGGAGAAAGGATTTAAGGAAGTGAGTGTTGTGTTGCCTTTCCTTACGCCAAATCTTGCATCCATGTTTAATGGCATGGAGTTTGAGAAGGATATTGCCAAGACCGGAAGAGCCGGTAACAGAAGCAAGGCATTCCCCGACTAGGTTGACAAAAAGTTGGTCCTGCAACCAAAATTTCTCAAACCGAAATTTGTGAAAATGAGAGAAATGAAAGTTAAGAGTAGAGGGCGATAGGAACGTGATCGGAAGCTGGATTGGGCAAGGCTTTGGAAAACTAATTGTGGAACCGGGTGATCCAGGTTTGAGAGACGAGGAAACAGTCAAGCTTGGCCAGCGTCGGAGGATGACGCTGATTAGACCAAGTGAACGATCTCCCATTAATCGGTAAATCGGTTAAATGGAGATCTCTGATACAGTCGTTAAAGAAGCAAGACTGAGAGATAGAGATAACCTGGTTCGACCTTTCAGAAGCGAACCTGGTGACATTGAAGTCACCACAAAGAACACAGAGACCGCTAGTGTAAATGTGTAACGATTAGAATTCGGTCCAGAATAGCTGTCTGCTCTGAGACGAGGAGGGTCCGTAAACCGAAATCACGGTCAAGGTACAATCGAGAGGCGCCCAAAGCAGTTTGACGATAAGGAAAAAATTCAGACGATGAATAGCGATCGGAGCAAAGACCGATTCCTTAAAGCCAAGAAGAATGCCTTTCTTAGAGCCAATCGCGGTAAGTGATATCCACTTGGAGATAATGGAACCACCTAACGAACGGTAGAAGCCAGGGGAGGGAGAGTCGACTTTCGACTCTTGGATAGAAATGAGATCGCAATGGGATGAAGCAATTAAATCTAGATCGCTCTCTTTTTAACGGGACAATTGAGGCCCCGGATATTTCAAGAGATACTAATCATTAAATTGCTTGTACTCCCGGACTCTAATACGTTCTTTTTGTCGAAGGGAATCAAATAGGTGAGAATCATCTGAGTCTAACAGGAAGCCCATATCCTGAGCTAGGTCTACCAACTCGAAGTCGGAGAGTGAATCGAATTGGGTATGAAATATGGACCCTAAAGGGGTGAGTTGAGAAGACAGGGTGGAAGGTGGAGAATTGACTCGCGAGGAGTCCAAAGCTTGTTGCATCGATCCAAAGTAAGGACCAGCAGAAGCAAAAGACGATTTTTTTTTGTCTTAAGCCGAGCACTTGATCTAATAATATGCTTAGCGCAATTGCTAGACGATGCTGGCCTGGGGGGAGAATAATCAATCTCCTTCAGAGGGAGAGATAGAGGGGACTCATCCAATACCATAATAGAGCCCGCTGACTGAGATAAGAGAAGAGAAGAGTTATCAGAGGAGCACAGCACCGTGGCTGCCAGGTAAGGGGAAGATGGGCGAGCATCGGAGATTGGGTCCAACCGATAATTTAGAACCCAATCCATAAGGTCAGGGGATAACCATCCACAGTATAAAGAGGAAAAAATAGATGGGCAGTTGGCTATAAGACTAACCCGAGATGGGTAGACATAAGCCGAATTAAAGAATTCAATATAAAGTAGTGGAAAAATACAAGCATCTGAAATAACAAAAGACTGCTGACCCAAAACAGATGGACAAATATAAAGTACCTGATTAATAGAGTGTTCTTTTTCTAAATCCGCTTCCTCTTCCATCAGTAATGGATCTTGATCAATCCATCCCAATTCTTTTGAAGACTCAGAACGCTTGATAGACTTGCATGGTGGAAGAGGAGGCAGAGCTTTAGCTGAAGGGAAGTGTGCCTGTTGCTGAAGTTTCTCCCAGTCGAACACAAAGGAGGGGTTAACCTCCCAAGCTGGCCGTTGCGCCGACACTTCGGAAGATAAGGGAGTGGGAACATGAGGAGATGAGGGAAGAGCCGGGGCGCTTTTGAAAGGAGACGGAGCTTTAGGGGTGATCAAGGACGGCGGACGGGTCGGAAGGGGCGAGAGGGAGGGGGTAGAAGACGACCCCCTGGCTGCCTGCTGAGATGAAAACTCAGGATTGATCCACACCAAATTAGGCGCTTTAGACGGTGAAATCTTCGATTTGGTAAGGAAGAGAAATGCTTGTCGAGAGGGGGAAACTTCCTTCTAGCAGGAGGTTTATGGAGGGCTCTCATAATACCCGGGTTTGACTTTGCAACCGCCGAGGAACCAGGATGGAATTGAGATGAGGAGTCAGGTTTCAAGGACGACAGGGAAGTCCCAGACGATGGTGGCACAGCATCATGGTATTGGACGGATATAGTGAAAGAGGAAATCCCATCCTTCAGGCAGAAGGCCTCTATACGATTCTGCTGCCGAGCGCAACGAAAGAGGGCTTCAACCTGAAGGCTACTGGAGGCAAGCCGCGCTGTAGATGAGATACTCACGATATCATCGATACATCTGGCCATGTTACCCACCAGTCGCAGGGAATCACAAAAAGAGGGGAGACCAACAAGTGAGACCTTAGTGGAAGAAGGGCAGAGTTCCACAGCGGTTGAATTAATCAGAACCCATTTGCGAATCGATATGGAGATCGTTCCAACTGCGAGGGAAGAGTTAGCAGAAAGATCCTCAAGGATCTTGGGGGATGGGGATCGGATCACAACGTCACCGTTGGAGCATGAATATAGCACCCAGTCCCAGTCCTTGACATTACAGGAGTTACAGAGAAACGAATTTAAGGTAAAGAAGGGGATGGAACCTCCGCTGAGTGTGATGGCACCATAAGTGCCAAAAAATTTTAATCTATCAGTAAGCTCCGTACTTGGGATGTACACTTGGGTCACCACCGGCCCACCAGGAGGAGGAGAATGGGCGGGTGAAGCGGCAGGCACAGATGGGTTAGAGACGGTGATACAAGCGGATGATGGTGGGGTAGGGAGGATAGGAGATTTAGAGGAGGCCTTTAGCTTCTTAGGCTTAGATGGGGGAATATCGGCTAACTTTCGTTGAAGCGAGGGAAAATCGAGCGCGTCGAGCACGTGGTCAGCAATGGGGACTCCCGGAGAGAGACCCAAAAGATTTTGGAGAGCAAAGCAACGGTGACGCGCATGGCCTTCCTTGAGGCAAAACAGGCACTTCATTTTGAAAGAGAAAAACTGTTTCAAGTGACCCGTACGAAGGCACCGGAAACAGGTGAATGGTAGGCGGTGAGAGTAAGAAAGATGGGAAGAGGAAGATGAAGAGCTTTGATGGGAGATTGGGCGGGAGAACGGGGTATAAGAAGACCCCAGAGAATTCTCCCTACTGGGCCCATAGGGGCCATAAACAGACGATTTCAAGCTGGGTTGAGGCCCACTTAAAAAATAACCATCAACGTTCTTGTTCTTCTTCTTCTTCTTAACAACATCGACCCAAGAAAACTCCATGGGTCTGCAATGGTACGGCCCACAAAAAAAATAGAGCACAGAGAGATAAAGATAACTCTGAGGCCGAGTAATGTCCTTGCCAACAACGACCACACACCGGAGTGGCAGCAGTGGGGAGAACTCGCCAACGGTAATGGAGGAGAGAGAGAAGAACGAAGAGGACGCAGAGAAAAGGAGAAGAGAATAGCGCGTAGAGGGTTTAGCAACTTATCGAGATATAAATAGGAGAAGAGGGAAATACTTACAGATCGCTAAAAAGGAGAAATATACACAGCACATTAGACTATCCAAACAAAAACTCGGCGCCAGAACAGCCACCCGCAGCCAAAACCAGAAAAAAACAACACAAAAATACTTATAGTGATGGGATGATGCTCGGATGATGATCTTGACGGCCTACCTTGACCGTACCTGTGCAGAAGGAGAGGGGCTGGAGCGGAGAGAGGACAGACGCAACACCTAATAACACTCTAGAAGACTGTCGGCGCTCCCACACCAGTGCTAGAGAGCTAGAAAGGCTTGGAGATAAGGCTGCCTGAGCAAGAGAGGACCCTCTGAAGCGCCGTGGAGGCTCAAAAGGAAGCCTTGAGGAAGGGAAATGCACACCCTGGAATGGTTGAATTGAGGATCAAAAAAATGGATGAACGGGAGAGCTCTGAAATGAGAAGAGGTATTCTCTGAAGGGGAGAGGACGAGATGAAAAGGGTTTAGGGAGAAGGATCAGGGGAACAACTTTAATGAATCGATTAAACGGAGAGGAGGACCCGATGCTCCGGATCTGAGCACTCAAGGAGAACGAAGGAGATGGATTTTTACTCCCAAGTTGTATTCTTTTTTTAAAAATCAAGCTTGCAATCTTTTCATTTCATATGTATAAATTGTGTCATATGTGACACATTACACATTTATTTTCATCACTGTCTTTTTTTTTGAGGTAAAAGGTGGAATAACGCCACCCTGTTTCATTAACAGAAATTAACAAAACATCCCGGTGTACCGGGAGAGATACAAGAAGGATAATTCTGGAAATAAAGTACAGTGCAGGAAATAAAACATAATCCCCCAACAAAACCCTAGGGGTTGGGTCTAATCCTCCATACATCAAAACAACACAAGTACAGTAGGCAAAATACAAGACAACAGAGAATGCAGCTGGTGAGGTTCTGACGGGTATAGGTGGCGCCAACCACTCAGTCCAGTGTCGGCCCAAACTCAACCTCCTCGTCATCAAAATCCTCCACCTGGAAGACTCTGGCAATCCTCCCTCTCGCTCCTGTGGCAGCAGCTGTAGCCCTAGTCCAAAATCTATTGTTTAACAAATTTTGGCCGATAATAGCTAACTGGCCTGTCATGTTTTGGCTGAATGGGTCTCGCATTCTCTTCCTGCATGAGCCATGAGATAAAAGAAATTCATAAGCTACATGCATTAGAACAAAATTGAAAACTTATTGATAATGTTAACAAATAGATTGAAAATTGTAACATCCCTCAAAATAAAATAATTTATTATGTATTATTAAATAATATTAAATTGGTAAAATTGACTATTTTGACTATTTTTTTGAAATTGTAATTTTGCACGTGCAACACGTCCAAAGTTAGAAAATTTTGAATTCTTAAAATTTTATTGGCAATAATTAATCTCCCTCATTCAAGTATGATATATTTTATTTTTCAGATTTTTTTGATTAAAGAAACTCATCTTTGGACTTTATGTTGGTACAATTGATTTTGATGAAAAATTGCATTTCCGGCTGTAAATAGTTAAAAATTAAATCAAAAGTAATTACTATTAATGATATATTATTTTGAATTAATAAATAATTTTAAATTAATTTTTATGGTTAATTAGGCTACTTTATGGAATTGTCGTTTTGCACGTGCAAAACACGTGCACATATATTTGGAGTGCAAATTCAGAAATTTTATATTGGATAATTATTTATTTACTTATAATTGATAAAATTTATTTTCTGGAATTATTTTAGGAAGAAAAACCATAATTGCAAATATTTTGAAAGAGAGGGGCTTTTATGTAAAAAGCTGATTGAATCTCAAACAAATAATAAAAATTTATTTTTGTTGCTTTTGGACTGGCCAAGATCATTATTAAAGAAAAAATTTATTTGAAATTTATTTAGAGTTGATTTGGTAAAGATTTAAACAAATATGGTATTTTAGCAAATATGGAATTTAAGTTGGACTTTGTGCAAATAGTTTTCTTGGAAAGTAAAAGTCAAAAAAATTTAATTAGAAGACCTAATATTTGTTAGTGAATATTAATTTCAAATTTTCTGTATTTTTATAATGATTATTGGTATTTTTGCAAATGTTTCTAAAAGTATTGGTCTTATTGCAAAAATGCTTCTTGGAGGAAAATTTTCGAGAAGGAGGATTTTTGGCTGAAGTTGAGACCAGCCAGACCAGGGAGAGATTTGGGGATTCAAATCACATTTTATTTGGTTATATTAGTTGCTTCAAATAACAATCTACATATATGTAAAGATTTTCTTTTAAAAAAATATATGCAAATCTTCTAAAAAAAACCTTAAAAAGAAGTACCCGGCCTATATAGGCAGAGCAGCAGCCATTTTCTTGCTTCACAAAACAAAAGGAGTATTTTATTATTGATTTCTTGGAGTTTCAAAGCTAGGATCTTGGATTTTGCAAGGAATGAGTTTTTCCTTATTCTCTTTATTATTTTCAGTTGATTCTTCACTGAGGTGAGTGATGTGTGTTGATTTCTTATTGTTCTCTACATGTTGAATATGGTGATTTGTCTAATAGAACACATGCTAGATGAATTTATGATGACGTGGTGGATTAAATTGATGAGAGAGTAGTTAGAACAAGATTAAATTGATGACGTGGTGTATTAGGAGTTCGGGTTTGGGTGTATTAGGAGAAACGGGTATAGGGAGAAACATATGACTAGGGTTTGTGGGTTAAGGGATAAAAGGAGTGGCAGCTGGGGTACCGTTTCTGCGAAGAGGAAGTGTAGTGGAGGGAGCGACTAGTGGGGTTCGAGATTGGGTGGTGGTTTGTGGTTGGGTTGCAGAGGATGAGGGTTTCTGCGAGGGTGAGAAGTGGAGAGAAAGGGCAAGGGATGGGTTTCGGGAGAGCAGAGGTCGATGGGGTTGGGCGGAGATGAAGCCAGTGGAAGAGGAGATGGATTTCGTGAGTTAAGGTCGACGGGGATGGAATTTAAAGATGGATTTCGGGATTTTTTTTTTGTTTTTTTTATGCCGATGGAGTTGAGTGGAAGAGGGTCGCAGCCGGGAATGAATATGTTGACCTTTCTTGTTGATTCTTGTTGTTGTTGGAGTTTTGTGTAAAGGATGAATTTTGTGGAGTTAGGGTTAGAAATTAGTGCGGAAGAAAGAATTTTGGGGTTAGTGCTCTAATAGACGGATACCATGATAAGGTTAATAGAGAGATTGAAAATATTATTGGAATACTGGGTTAAAAATTGATTATGACCGAGTACAATGACTCCTACATATATAGGAGAGAACCAAATACTAAACTGATAGATAACCCGATATGGGACTATATCTATATAATTAAACACAAAGAAAGCTATCAACTGGCTCTCATTCAATCCCCACAAAATCAAAGGCCCAGATCTAACCTTACAAAACACATTCCACCCCCCCCCCCCCCCCCCTCCCCAAAAAAAAAAAGAAAAAAAAACTGAAATTCAAATCCCCCCAAAACAACTCTTTTATTTATTTAATTCTCTCCCCCCCCCCCCCCCCCTCTCTCTCTCTCTATATATATATATATATATGTGTGTGTGTGTGTGTGTGTGTGTGTGTGTGTGTGTGTGTGTGTGGAAATGCTCCATTGAAAACCGGTTTAGTATTCACGGGTTGGAAAATAGCGATCTGAGCCGTTGGATCACTTATGATCGTGATCAGCGGCTCAGATCGAGCCCCTCATCACCCTTTTCAATTGATCAGCGGAGGGTTATTTTGGGAATTTCGTCCCAAATAACTCTTCGCCTGATTCGATCTGAAAAATTGTTATAACCTAGGCCGTTGTTGGGAACAACGGCCTAGGTTATAAAAAATTGAATCATAGGCCGTTGTTTGGTCATTCAATTTTTTATAACTTAGGCTATTGTTCCCAACAACGGCCCAGATTGCTGTTTTCCAACTCGTGAAAACAAACCCGTTTTATATATATATATATATGTATATATATATATGGTACATATATATATATATGGTAAAAGGTATATGAGCAACTTGCTCATTTAGTAAATGAGCAAGTGATTTTGTGGCATGCATGTGATATATTGGATAACTAATCCTTTTAAGGATTTTCCAATCGCTTATTTACCAAATGAGCAAGTTGCTCATATCCTTTTCCCCTATATATATATATATATATATATATATGTACACACACTTATGGGAACATGGACTTTATACTCCAATTTATAATTATTTTTCAACATATACTAATTATGAAAACATGGACTTTTATTTACAACTATTTATTGTCTACTATTCAAACTTGAGCTATATAATTGTTGGTTTACTGTTAACAAGGCTTTTCGTATGATGTATCGTTCTGAAGACGTATCGTAAGCACGTGCCCACGGACAAATCTAGTAATACAATATCTAACACTTATATTATGATAGAAAATATCTCGTAAAATTGTTTTTGGTCTGCTTAGGTCTGTACTTTTTAAATGCACGGATTTTATGCATTGAGCTAATATATACTACAAAAGAAAGGGTTTTTGTTTTTCCTACTTACATCATGAACAGCTTCTCTTAGCAGCTGCACCTGTTCTTTTGACACAGTCCTCACCTGCCACAATTCATATGAAATGACAAATTCAATAACAACAAGTACACAGCTGTCGCAAAACGTATTAAGGTCACAAGGAGTTTGGATACTAGACACTAAACTAACCTTGTTCACAATTGACCACACCACACCTTCAGTGCAAGGTGGCGTAGTGAGAGATCCCAAGTACCTGTAGTATTTTCTGCTCCCTCTCTTTACATCCCGGGGATTCACAGTCCCCACGTCCTCTTTCTCATCTTTTCTGTCTCGAAGCTTGTCAATGGGTCCCTCCATCTACAAACACGACCACATAGAAGAATTAGCGTGATTTGATTCATAGAAGTATCATAATTATATTTTAGGAGCCAAATCCTTTAATTTTAAGTATATTGCAATGACGTCTATGAATCTGTGATGAGTTTGGAGGAAAATTTCCTAGAACTATATATAGATCGTAGGTGAACTAACCTTAGCAAGGAACGGGTCACGTCCTCGTCCCACCGTATAGAGGATGCCTACAACAGCAACCTTTTTGTCAGCACTCTCATGAACCATGTGCATCTCTAGAGCGTATCTGCAAATACATGAAGTAGTGTTCAGAAAATCTCAACCTTTCACCTTGAATGAAAGTGCATCACACATGTTTATATGTGTAGTCACGATATACCCCACCATTACGATGCTATCTAATTTTAAGTATTTATACGATTAAAGTCCCACCTGCGACCGTTAATGGTATGCTCGGATGGGGAATGCCAGTGCAGCTGCTTGAGTGAGTACTTGGTTCCATTGATCCATATGGATCCTGCATCATCTTCCCATTTGAGCTGAAAGAATCCAAGCAACCAAAGGAGACATGAAAAAAAATTAATTAAAAAAATACTTATTACTTCAAAAGGATGCTCAAATGAAAATTAAAGAAACCAGGATAAATAACATAGGCTCTCATATCATATGGACTCAAAGTCAACTCCAGCAAGGGTGAGATCTCGACTTGCAAAACAAAAGAATGTTACGAAAGCCCAAGATTTAGAAAATCTAGTAAGCAAAACGAAATTTAGTACGTACTTTTTCAAATCTCTGATTTTATAATGAGAGAGTTGGGAAACATATGGTAAAGATGCTCGCCTGATCGATCCTGGAACGGAAGAAACGCCCGACAAGGAGGGGGCCTCGCTCATCTATTCTAGCCAGCACAATAGGGCTGCAAACGAACCGAGCTACTCGGCTCGAGCTCGGTCAAAGCTCGACTCGAGACGAGCTCGAGCTTGGGCTTTTTGTGATTATTAGGCTAAACTCGCGAGCTACTTGGCTCGAACTCGGTCAAAGCTTGGCTCGAGCCGAGCTTAAGCTCGAAACTGAGCTCAATTGCTTAACGAGCCGAGCTCGAGCCTCAAAATAGTCGGCTCGACTCCCGCTCGTTTGCAGCCCTACTTGTAAAGTGATTGAAACTTTCTCGGGGGAAGGAGACCATTCTCTGTGTTTATTTATTTTTTTATATTAAACTCTAATTATTAATGGGACGCAAAAGATGACCCCCACCGTTTTAGGCTACCTAAAAGAATGGTGGAATCCTAGCTAAATTTTACTTCCGTATTTTCAATAGTAAAACTTGAAAGACTAAATTTCCTCGATCCACTGCAAATAAGAATGAAACAACAACAATTTTTGATAGATTACCATGATGTCATGTCCACGATTATGGAGGATGGCCGGAGCAGGGCGATAGGAGCGATAGAGGGGGCCGAGTTGCGGGTCGACAATGACACGATCACTTTCAAGATCAATGGGAGACTGCATCTTGCCCTTGCTGCATACGGCCCACTCCTCGTTGATCTCTCCCCAGTGCTCTGGCCCAATCTTCCCTCCCTCGTCGTAGTTGAACTCCCTCTCATCCTCTACAAATTATATCAAACGATACAGTGATTAACTGATTAAGTAATAGTTCAATCATCGCACATTCAGATCTGTGGCTGAGATCTGTTTTAAATATGTCCATCCCACTACAAATTACAAAAACTCACACATGGTGTTTCCACACACACAAAAAAAAAAACCAGCATCAGAGGTCATCTTTATTTTTTTTAAAATAATAAAAAATAGTTCAAACCTAGTCAACATAATTTACTTGCGACATAAAGAATAGAAGATGTGTATATGTATATGTATATATGTACCAACTTCCTCATCCGTTGCCGACAATACTAGCATTGAATTGAGGAAGATCAAGAAGCCAACAATGATGCAGCAAAAAATGGCTTGCTGTTTTAGACCCATTTTGACAGAGAGCGAGAGACCGAGAGAAGAGAGATTTGAGAGGATTGGGATTCAGCGAAGGCCAGGGGGAGTTATAAAAAGCTGGGAAGAGGCACGCGGGTTTTGGCAGGATATTGTGGTAAGAGCATCCACAGTGGTTTGCTAAACCTATTCTAATTTTAGAAATGAAAATTTAGCTTTTAACGAATGTCGCTGCAGTCGTTATTGCTAAATTTTTAAAAAGCATAGTATGAAACAGATCTTGTTCATCCGTCTAATAACTAAGCAAAAAAAAAATATTATAAACAGTGCCGGACGGATCAACTTCAACCGTCGGCACATTATGAAACTAAGCAAAAGTGTGAAGAAGGATGAAGGTCATCCGTCTATTCCTTTTGTTTTTAAAAAAAAATTGTGAAGAAGGATGAAGGTCATCCTTCTATTGCTTTTGATTTTTTTTTTTTTAAATAAAGTAAAAAAAAAGTGTGAAGAAGGATGAAGGTCATCCGTCTATTCCTTTTGTTTTTTAAAAAAAATTGTGAAGAAGGATGAAGGTCATCCTTCTATTGCTTTTGATTTTTTTTTTTAAATAAAGTAAAAAAAAAAAATGTGAAGAAGGATGAAGGTCATCCTTCTATTGCTTTTTAAATAACAAATTAAGAATGGACGGAACAACTTCATCCGTTTAAAACAATTTTTTTTTAATTATCGAATTGAGACGGATGATCTTCCTCCGTCTCAATGCTCAAACGGATTATGTTAATCCGTCTTCTATATTTAGCAATCGTCCATCCGGCCTCCTAACTTTAGCAAAGTACTGTACATTCCTATTCTAATTTTTGAGTTTTTAGCGAACCACTGCACGTCACTTTTCTAAATGGATTTCTAATTTTTGAGTATTTAGCAAACCACTGTGGATGCTCTAAGAAAAGATATGTGAAAATGCTTGCTGTATTCCCTTTATCTTGACCTTGTGCTGTTTATTACACAAGTAAACTTTATAAAAATAAAACTGGATATTCCCAATTCCAGCTTATTTCTACGCTCAAATGGGTGAAAAAATAGAAGAAGAAAATAGTTTACTAAGACCATCCACGGTCATTTGCTATTTATCCAAAATATGCATTTTATAGCAAACGAAACGTTACAGTTGTTCGTTATTTATGCATATTTTAACGATTTTGCAACAGTAGATGACTATATATGAGAGCTGATATAAGAAAAATGCATATTATACAGGACGAATCTTCAAGATCCGTCCCACTAAAAAATATATTTTTTATATTCTCAGACGGAACTACACATTTCGTCCCTTCAAAAAAAATAATATTTTACTTCTCAGACAGATCTTCAAAGTTCGTCGCTGTTCTAAATTTTTTTATTTCGTATTAAAAATACCCCCCTCCCCTTGGACGGATCTTCCGTCCAGTGAAGGGGGCCCATTAATTTTTTTTCCAACTAAAAATTTCGTTTAATTAGTAAAAAATTCGAAAAAAATATTTTAAAATCGTGGAACAGGTCTCGAAGATCCGTCCGTTTTTTTTTTTTGCTATACTATAGCAATTTACGACTATAATAAACTCACTTTACTATATCTATAATATGTATTTACCCAACTTTTAGCAAACCAACCACGACTGTGGATGCTCTATCCACAATCGTTCGCTATATTTGTCAATTTATCATTTTTTGAAAAAATGAGGTGCTATAGTCGTTTGCTATTTTACCATTTTATGGCAAAGTAGCAAAGTAGCTACAATCGTTTATCATTTTTGAGAAACCAATTTGCGATTCTCAAATTATAAGAGACATTTTTTTTTTCTTTTTTTTAATGTGATCATATGTCTGGCCTATTTTTTTTTTTTTTTTTTTTTTTTTTAAATTGATCAGACGGTACATGTTGTACCGTATGAACCCAAAAAAAAAAAAACAATCTGAAAATACCTCGAACAAGACATGTTGTTCCGTCCCATGCCAAAATGGCCGGGCCGGGACAGCATGTCCCGTCCTAGAAATGGGGAAGTGCTTTTAGGGTTAATTTGACATTTAATTAAGTTAGTGCATCATTAATTTGGTTTTAGGGTATATTTAATTATTTAATTAACCTATTTTAATATCTAGTCACTAATTAATTAACGTAAAAAAAAGTGAAATCAGACGAAACAACATATCTCGTTTTTCTAAAATTTAGCAAACAACTGTAAATAAAATTTTTATTTTCTATTACTGTAACGGTCATATTCTAAAATAAAAGAGAAACACCATTATGGATGTTCTAAGAGCATCTGTAGTTGTTTATGCTAAATTTTGGGTATTTGGCTTTTGGAAATAGAAAATAAAGGGTGCGCGCTGCAGTCGTTGAAAGTTAAAATATGGCCGGACGAACGATTATATCTCGTCCCAATTTTTTATTTTTATTATTATTATTATTATTATTATTATTTTATGCACTAAAAGACAAATAAAAAATTTTAAAAAAATCAAAAAATGACCAGGGACGGAAGATTACTTCCCGTCATTCTTGATTTTGGATTATAGCCTGGGACGGAAGATTACTTTCCGTGTCTTACGATTGACGATGTATAATCCTTCCGTCTCTGACAATTTTTTTTTTTTTTTTCACTTTTCCTTTCTCAAACGGTATTTAACCCTTCGTCCGAACTCAATTTTTGTACGGGACGAAATTTAATCTTTCGTCAATTCTGATGGACGAAAGATAATAGTTCGTTAGCTATATTTTGCATTTGGCCAAATCGTCTGCTATATTTGACAACGTACTATTCATCGTACACCTAAATTTTAGGTATTTGGAAGCCGACTGCAGCTCGTTTTTTTGATTTTTTTACAAATTTTGGGTATTTAGCCCAGGACTACATATGCTCTAACCTACAAATGGCTCGAAGTTGTAGTGATTTTTCGCAGTATATTTAGCTGCAGGCCAAAAATACACCCAGAAGCAATAATTGTTTATATGTTGGAGTGGGGGGCCCCACCATACGGGCCCCACAGTAAAAGCGTGAAAAAGAAAAAAAAAACGAACGAAAAAAAAGTGGTTTTTCGCTGTATATTTACCAAAAATACACCCAGAAGCAATAATTGTTTATATGTTGGAGTGGGGCCCACCATACGGGCCCCACACTAAAAACGTGAAAAAGAAAAAAAAACGAAAGAACAAAAAAGGGGTCGGCACTCGGCAGCCAAAATTGAGATAGAAGAAGGGTCAGCTATTGAGGTGAAGATGGTAACTTATATGGGTTAGATGACGTGGCGTCTCCTGGGCCACATGATTCCCTCAGAAAACACGCGCCGCCGGATCATCCGTATCCGTCACGTCAGCATCAGGAAATCACCCAGGCCTCTGTCACGTCAGCCTGGAAACCGTCCAGGCCTCTGCCACGTCAGCTCTATACCGCTCGGACTTCCACCGCTTCAGGCCCACGGGCAACCGGGTCCAGACCCGGCCCCAAACGGGTCCAGACCCGGTTGCCTTCTCATATAAATACCAGATCTTCTACCCCTTATCCAGGTAATCTATCTTTTCCACTCAAAACCTTAGTTACTGTTACTCTCTCTCAGTAACTGACTAGATCGTCGGAGGGTCTGCCACCGGGACCAACTCCGGTGTTCCTAGACCATCTGCAGGTACCCGAGGGCCGAGACCTCGGATCCGAGCCGAGCATCCCGCCTCCACCTCACTCCCGCCTACTTCCTTACTGTTCGCCCAGTTGAGGGTCGCCCGCATAGGAGCTTCCTCCATCAATACAAATCGAGAAGAACTCACACCTGGTGCATCCACACGCCTCCCAAAAACAAACCGCATCAGGTTGGCGCAGTCTGTGGGAAACTCTATTGCAGACGCCGGCCCGAGCTCAGCCATCAACGATACCCCATCAACCCGAGATCACATGGCGCCCAAAGACGCGAGAACTGTTACTTCTGTGCGTCGGCAGGACGTGCCTCCACAGGGCGTCGCCGCCAACGCTCACGCATCCAACAACCAGGGGTTCAGTCACGAGCCCCAACTAGGTGCCTCCTGCCCGATCCAGCCCGACCTACGGGGGATAATTCTGAATCGACAGGCTAGCCGGAGCAGGGGAGGGGCCGCTTCCAACTTGGCCCCAAACCATCCAAAACCTCCGTCTCAAGGGCGGGGGCCGGCACTCAGCCATGTCGGCCGGCGGCAGCCGGATCAACCAAATCGGGCCGAGCGGGCCTCGGTCACTCACCAGGAGTTCCAAGACTTCCGGAAAGAAATCATGGAGGCCATCCGGGGGAACCCCGTCGATAAGAACGCCCGCCGTTCTCACACCCTTTCGGATGCCGAGGCCAGCGTGTCTCGCGCCGCGACAATCCAGCCGGAGTATGACGATGACATCTTGAAACGCCTCCAAGAAATGGAAGACCGCCTCGACCACTTTGGCGACGGCGGCCCAAGGCCGGCTCAGGGATACAGGCCCGTCCAACCTCCTGTCTCCACCCTCATCCTGCAGGCGGAAATACCCTGGAACTTTCGTCCACCTCAATTCGAGACCTATGACAGTGAGGTCGATTCTGCTGATCACATGGAGGGCTTCAAAACCCTCATGATGATTCACAGCGCATCGGATCCCCTCCTGTGCCGAGCCTTCCCCGCCACCCTCCGGGGTCCGGCTCGGGAATGGTTCTCCAAGCTCACCTCCGGCTCCATCTATTCTTTCGACCAATTGGAGGGCAACTTCCCCGCCCACTTTGTGACCAACCGAAAGGCCGAGGGGACAAGTGCGTCCCTACTTGGCCTCCGACAGAAGGAAGGGGAGTCGCTCCGGGTATTCGTCTGAAGGTTCACTGCTGAGGCGAGGACGGTCTTCTCCCTCGACCCAGGGGTTGCCTCGGTAGCATTCCGGCACAACGTCCGGCATGGTCAGCTGAAGGCCTCCCTGGCGAAGAAGCCCCCAGTAGATTTCCCGACCTCCTCAATCGGGTCGAGAAGTACATCCGGGCTGTGGAGGCCCTGAACCCGGAGGACTCAAAAGAAAATCCTGGGGAAGGGAAAACGCAAGGCCGACGAGGTCGAGCCAGCAAAGAAAGTTCCAAAAGATGGGGGCGCCACGAAAAGGGTTCCTCTTGTCCCTTGCTTCGAGGGGTACACTCCTCTGACACAGATTAGCAATCGAAGACAGGGACGTCGTGCAATTCCCCCCTCGACCGAACAACAACAACCGCAAGAAGAGGGATCAGCGGTTCTACTGCCATTTTCATCGGGACAGCAGGCACGACATAGATCATTGTCGTGCCGTGAAGGACGAAATTGAGGCCCTCATCCAACGAGGGTACCTCCGGGAGTTCAAACGGGAAGACGCTCGGGAACAGAAGGATACGAGGAACAGGAGGGCTTCCCCTCCTCCTCGAGCACCCAGGAAACGCCCCGAGCGGGACCAGGAGCCCGAAGAACCAGAGGGTCAGGCCATCTTACATTGTGTCCACGGAGGGCCCATGGGAGGGGAGTCCAACACTTCCCGCAAGGCATTCGTCCGGGATGTCAACGCCGTCCAGGGCCCCCTTGTTGTTTGCTTAGTTATCTAATTGAATAAATAAACTAAACACAAATTAAAAATCTTGCAAGTGTACGAATCGTTTACAGAAGCGTAGTAAAAAGTAATGGTCGATCCCAAAGAGATTGTAGTAAATAACTTACTAATCAATAAAACAGAAATGCTTGTTTAAAGAAAATGAGATTAAAATCTAGATCAAGTAGTCCTCAATTTGAGTCACAAAAATATCTATTAAATTGGTTGGGCTTGATTTCCACCTATAGTCAAGAATGCTAGATTACCTTCTACACTACTCTGATCACTCATGTTTGTTCATTTAAGGGCATGGTATCTAATCCTTAAATTTTAGATTTTCCTAGGCCAAGAATTAGGCATGGTATCTACTCTAATTCGTTTCTCTCCTTAAGTATTTAGCATGGTATCTACTAAGTTGCACTTGAAGAAAGCATAAAATCGATGAAAATAACAAACACTCAAAGCTCTAGAAGTTGGTATCAAATCTAGATCCTCCAAGTTGATTAAACCAAAGAACCTAATCGATTCTTGTGTTACTAGTTATGAGCATAAGACATTGGTCATCTCTGTACCCATATAACAGAGTCAATTTTAAAATAAGCAAACTTGATAACATAAGGTTCTTCGGTTCAGTCGACTGTAGTTAGATGTCAGTCGACTGAACTGCGAACTTTCTAACAAATGTTTGCTTCATAATATAAACTTGATCAAGAACAACCAGGTTTAATCAATAAGTGATAAAAGTAGTGCTTTAGAAGATTTGTAAACATTACATGACTAAGGTTTCAATCTGCCCAAAATGAAATTAGTTGCACATAATCCAACTTTTATTGACTAACAATTTTGAATACATAACTCAATAAAAACAAGAACAAAAACTAGAGAGAGAAGAAAGAACACTGATTTGTATGATGATTAGCTTGAAACCAATCAACCTAAAGTCGACTTGTTCTCCTTCCCCTCAATACCGAGTTTCAGTACTTGATCCTTGGTTTTTGATTTGATGATTGATGATGATCCTTTTCTCTTTTCGACCCCCCTATTTATAGCTTCTTTTTCCCTCATCTACATATCTCAAACTCCAGATCTCCTCTAACATAGGATATGGATTGAGTCAAATCTTCTTCAATAACTGCCAAACCCGATCTCTATCTTGATTGTTCCCTTTATCTTGACCTTGTGCTGTTTATTATACAAGTAAACTTTATAAAAATAAAACTGGATATTCCCAATTCCAGCTTATTTCTACGCTTAAATGGGTGAAAAAATAGAAGAAGAAAATAGTTTACCAAGATCATCCACAGTCGTTTGCTATTTATCCAAAATATGCATTTTATAGCAAACGAAACGTTGTAGTTGTTTGCTATTTATGCATATTTTGACGATTTTGCAACAGTAGATGGCTATATATGATAGCTGATATAAGAAAAATGCATATTATACAGGATGGATCTTCAAGATCCGTCCCACTAAAAAATATATATTTTTAATTCTCAGACGGAACTACACAGTTCGTCACTTTAAAAAAAAAATTATTTATCAAACGGATTTTCGAAGTCCGTCGCCCTCCTAAAAAAATTATTTCGTATTAAAAATCCCCAAAAAATACCCCCTCCCCTTGGACGGATCTTCAAAACCCGTCCGGTGAAGGGGGGCCCATTAATTTTTTTTCAACTAAAAAAATTGTTTAATTAGTAAAAAATTCGAAAAAATTATTTAAAAATCGTGGAACGGATCTCGAAGATCCATCCGATCTTAATTTTCCCCCCGCTATACTATAGCAATTTATGACTATAATAAACTCACTTTACTATATCTATAATATGTATTTACCCAACTTTTAACAAACCATGACTGTGGATGCTCTAAGAGCATCCACAATCGTTTGCTATATTTGTCAATTTATCATTTTTTAAAAAATGAGGTGCTGCAGTTGTTTGCTATTTTGTCATTTTATGGCAAAGTAGCGACAGTCGTTTCTCATTTTTGAGAAACAAATTTGCGATTCTCAAATTATAAGAGACGAAACATGTTGTTTCGTCGCGTTTTTTTTTCTTTTTTTTAATGTGATCAGATGTCTGATCTATTTTAATTTTTTTTTTTAAAATGATCAGACGGTACATGTTGTACCGTATGAACCCCCAAAAAAAAAATTGTAAATGTCTCGAACGAGACATGTTGTCTCGTCTCATGCCAAAATGGCTGGGACGGGACAACATGTCCCGTCCTAGAAATGGGAAAGTGCTTTTAGGGTTAATTTGGCATTTAATTAGGTTAGTGTGTCATTAATTAGGTTTTAGGGTATATTTAATTATTTAATTTATTTAATTAATCTATTTTAATATCTAGTCACTAATTAATTAACTTTTAAAAAAATGAAACCAGACGAAACAATATGTCTCATCTTTCTTAAATTTTAGCAACAATAATTGTAGACAAATACAATATTTTCTATTACTGTAGCTGCCATTAAAGAAAGAAAGAAAAAAAAAAACAAAAAAAAGAAAAAGAGAAACAACACTGTGGATGCTCAAACCTACAACTGGCTAGAAGAGTAGAAGTTCTCGTGATTTTTCGCAGTATATTTAGCTGCAGTCCAAAAATACACCCAGAAGCAATAATTGTTTATATGTTGGAGTGGGGGGCCCACACTAAACACGTGAAAAAGAAAAAAAAAAGGTTTTTCGCTGTATATTTAGCTGCAGTCCAATAATACACCCACAACTCCAGAAGCAATGATTGATTGTATGTTGGAGTGTGGGGCCCACCATATCATGGGAAAAAACGAAAGAACAAAAAAGGTGTCGGGACTCGGCAGCCAGGCTCAGCTATCGAGGTGAAGATGGTAAGAGCATCTGTAGTCGTTTATGATAAAATTTTCCATATATGAATAAATAGAAATAAGATTTTCGATTCTGCTGCACTTGTTGAAAGCTATTTTATAGCAATCTATAATATAATATTAAGAGACGGCACATGAAGTGTCGTCGGAGGAGAAAAAGCACAAAAAACGGCCCCATTCGTCAGACGGCACATGAAGTGCCGTCCGTTGAACCCAAATATATATATATATATATATATATATATATATATATATATATATATATATATATATATATATATTCTCAGCCGTATGTCAAGGACGGCACATGAAGTGCCGTCCGACACCTAACTAAACAATAACCCCTCTTTCAAGTTGAGTCGAGGTTGGGCGAGTCTTTGTTGAGTCGAGGTTGGGCGAGTCGCTCCGCAAGCTCTGCTATCTCAACCTCGGAGCAGGAAGCCATGGCGATTCGAAATCGATCACAGAAACTCTAGGTTTTGAGAAAAGGGGGATTTTGATTAAGGAAATTTCGTTTTAGGGTTTGGATTCTGGATTGTTTAAACCCAGGGAATAGAGAAGAAGGAGATATTGTGTGCCTGCGGAATCGGTTAAGGATTGGATCTTTTGAAGGGATTAGAGTGGATTTGGAGGGCACGTAGGCGGTGTACATGTGATTAAATGGATTTTAGGGAATAAAGGAATCGACTGAATTTTTTAAAACTCGACGGTGATATGGGGCTTTTGGTTTTTTTGGATTTTTTAATTCCTTTTGTGGCGTTTAAAAAATCGGAAAAAATATAATTTTTACAAACGGACGGCACTTCAAGTGCCGTCCGACGATTAAAATATTAATTTTTTTCGTGGGACGGCGCTTCGAACGCCGTCCCTCACTTATCGATAAATGCTATATCGATTCTCATTTATAGCAATATACTGTAGCGATTTATCGATAATATCGATATATAGCAAACGACTGCAGCTGTTTTTTTAACCAAATATCGATATTATCGATATATAGCAAACGACTACAGATGCTCTAAGAGCATCTGTAGTCGTCTTTAACCATATTTTGGGTAGCAAATAGAAATGAAAAAAATGGATTTGCGCTGCAGTCGTCAAAATGCAAAAAATGGGTAAGACGAAAGATAATCTTTCATCTAAGAAAATTAGCATAAAATATATATATATATACTAGATTTTCCCGTGGGCACATGCCGTAGGCACGTTTTCGAAACAATACAAAACACGAAGAGCCATATAAATAGTAAAACAATAAGTATGTAACTCAAGTTTGAATGGTATGACAATAATTAGTTGTAAATAAAAGTTTATGTTTTCATTAGTATATGTTGACAAATAATTATAAATGAGTGTGTAAAATCAAACTTTTTAGAACTTTAAGTATGAAAAATGATAAAATTTAAATGTTGAAAAGATATTTACTATTTTCAATATAAAATGTACAATAAAAAAAGCATGAAAATTCTGAAAATTTACAAACCTGAAATCTTAAAATTTTAATTTCTAAGCAAATAAAGAAAGAATGGCAGAGAGAGATAGTGAGAGATAGAAAGAGAGAAATATGAAAAAGTGAAAAGAGAAAAGAGAGATGGTAATAAAGTAATGAGTTTTTTAGTTTTGGGGGAAAATTTTGATTTTGGGGTTTGAAATTTTGGTGAAAAAATGTGTTTTGTGAGGTTAAATCTGAGCCTTTGATTTTGGGGAGATTGAATGTGAGCCACTTGATAGCTTTCTTTGTATTTTATTATATAGATATATATAAAGGCATTGAAGTGAGGGACGAAGTACAAAAAAATAAAAAATAATAAAATTAAACAGTTAAGGAAATTGTACACAAAAGGACAAAAAAAATAAAATAAATAAAACAGTTAAGGAAACTGTACACAAAAGGACCAACAAAAAAAAAAAAAAAAAAAACTACCAATTGCCTGGGACGGGGATGAAGTCCCGTCCTAGGCCAATTGGCTTTTGAGAAACGCATTGGACAGTACATTATGTACCGTTTGTCATTTTTTTTTTCTTTCTATTTTAATTTAATTATTCGGACAAAGGATTATCCTCCTTCTGTTGAATTCGTCGTATTCACAATTGAAGCGACGGTGTTTTGTTTGCCGTCTCATTTATCGGACGAAAGCTATAATTTGGCATTTGCCAAACCATCTTCCATATTTGGTACGCTCCTGTTCATGCGACACTTAAATTTTGGGTATTTGGCATACGACTACGACGACTTTTTTTTCCCATTTTTTCCATATTTTGGATATATGGCAAACGACTACAGATGCTCTAACATCTCACTTTCCGTTTCATCGTAAATTTGTATAGTATAGCAAAAACAAAAAAAAATTAAGATCGGACGGATATTCGATATCCGTTCAACGATTTTTAAATATATTTTTTAAATTTTTACTAAATAAACGATTTTTTAAGTTGAAAAAAAAATAATGGGCCAAGGGGAGGGGAGGTATTTTTTGGATATTTTTAATACGAAATATTTTATTTGGAAAGCGACCGACTTTAAAGTTCCGTCTGATAAATAAAATGTATATTTTTTTAAAGGGACGTGCTGTGGATGCTCTAACCTACAACTGGCTCGAAGTTGTAGTGATTTTTCGCAGTATATTTTGCTGCAGTCCAAAAATACACCCAGAAGCAATAATTGTTTACTAGTAATCCACACGTGCAATGCACATTTTATGGGTTAGCACGTGCAATTTACATTGGGGATATGCACGTGCAATTTACGGATTCGATGGAGGGAGAGGAAGAGACAATTTCGATTTTTGAGAGAACATAATTTTATGGAGACTTTAAATGTGAAGTGAAAATTACAGAATTAACCTTATATATTTTATTTAGCTTTTTATGTATATGGGGGCATGATAGTAAAAAGCCACCAAAATAGAGCTTTGCTTAATAAGAGCATCCACAGTCGTTTGCTTATTTGCCATTTTTGCCATTTTTCGATACTGTAGCGCACACACTCGTTCGCTATTTTGCCATTTTTTGGCAAAAGTGCTACAGTAGAACGGCATATATAGCAATCGAAATAGCAAAATGCATATTATAGCGGACGAAACATCATGTTTCGTCTGGATTATTTAATTATTATTTTAATTGATCGGACGAAACATGATGTTTCGTCCGAAGTTAAAAAAAAAAGGAACGAATAAAATAACCTTTTAAACGTGGGAATGAACATGATGTTTCGTCTCAATTTGAGACGAAACATCATGCTTCGTCCCAATCCAAAGAAGAAAAAAAAATTGTTAATTTTAATTTTTTTTTGCAATTTTTAAATTGATTTTGCAAATTTTTAAATTGTTTTTGCAAAAAAAAATTACAATTTGTTAAAAAAATTCTTTTTGCAATTTTTTTTTATAAAAAATTTTCGGAAAATCCGGACGAAGCATGATGCTTCGTCCAGAATCTGGGGGAACTTTTGGAAAATTTTGTAATATTTTTAAATTGTTTTTGCAAATATTATTTACGAACTATTTTTAAAATTTGTTTTTTGCAGTTTTTATTTGCAAAAAAAAACATTTATTTTTTTCCAGTTTTTGGGACGAAACATCATGTTTCGTTTCCGCCATTTTTTGCCAATCGACGACTGTGAATGCTCATCGAATTGGATTGCTAAAAAATGGGTTACATCCAACGACTGTGGATGCTCTAATAGTATAGATATGTTGGAGTGGGGGGCCCACCATACGGGCCCCACACTAAAAACGTGAAAAAAAGGGGAAAAAACGAAAGAAAAAAAAACGAAAGAACCAAAAAGGTGTCGGCACTCGGCAGCCAAAATTGAGAAAGAAGAAGATCATTATATTGATTTTTTACTAGCGTATCATTTTTATGTGTTTAAACTCTGGTATCTCTTTCTATTTTTCGGTTTGAAACCATCTATTTTCTGGATATTATATTTTGGTAGATCAATATATCATATATCATGAAGCTTGGAGACTTCATATATATTCTTTTAAGGCACTATCTTTGTATGAATTTTTTTATTGTTATCCTACTCGGCTAGATCCTTCTGGATTTTATGTGTTATATTTCCTTCATTTTAAAATATATATAAGTCATTCTCTGACTGTTAAGAAACAACTTAGAACTTTTAAGCTCAAATAAGCGGTTAATGTAACGTCCTGAGTCTGGCTTAGCTGCGCACTCGACTACACGTGCGCGCGCACGAAAAAACAGACACAGAATTCTGATCACGCCCACCATAAGTACCATCAAAAGGAGGTATACCCATTAGGTGAACCTTTATCATATGGAATCATATATACATATACACTCTCACACACCCATTTCCGATATGGGACTTTTATCCCATGAACACCCACATCACACCCCATTCATGCATGCATACTCTCATTTTTCCCATTCATCCATATAATGCATGCATAGCCCATAGACCATCCTATAGGCTCCATCATCAATTTCTTTGATTCTAAGCCCATACGACCCTTTTATGGGCCAACAACCAACCACTCACATATCATTTCTTTTTATTTATTATATACTAGTATTTTTCACATGCGATGCACGTTTTGATAGAACTGGAGGTTTTTCACGTGCGATTTAAGTGCTAAGAAATAGTTCTGAAGTTAAACGTGCGTTGCATGTAATTGAGAAAAATATTTTGAAGGAAAAGCTATAATTTGTATGTGCAATGCACATGTTTATAAGTAGAATTTGAGTTGTATGTGCAATATGTATGTATGTTTAGTGTTAAAAAAATATTATAAAATTATTTTGCACGTGCGTTGCACGTATTAAATAGGTGGAATTTTTTTTTTGTTTGTTTTTGTTGTAATTATTAGGAGGATTGGAGTTGCACGTGCAATGCACGAGTTTGTATGTTGACAAATGACAACTCCAACTTTCCCATTATAATATTAGAGATATACTAGATTTGCCGGTGGGCACGTGCATACAACACGTCTTCGGAACGATACAACATACGAAAAGCCTTGTAAACAGTAAAACAACAATTATGTAGCTCAAGTTTGAATAGTATGACAATAATTAGTTGTAAATAAAAGTCCATGTTTCCATCAGTATGTGTTGAAAAATAATTATAAATGAGGGTATAAAATCCAACTTCTTAGAACTTTGAGGGTGAAAAATGATGAAATATAACTATTGAAGAGATATTTGCTATTTTCAATGTAACATGAACAATTAAAAAAAATTAAAAAAAATCTGAAAATTTACAAACCTGAAATCTGAAAATCTAAATTTCTGATTAAATAGAGAGAGAATGAAAGAGAGAGAGATAGAGAGAGATAAATAATTAAGTAAATAAATGAGTATTCTTAAAAAAAAAATGTGTCATTTTAGAGATAATTTGTCTACTTTATATTTTTCTCAAATTTGGGAGAGAGTTGTTTCTACTACTATAAGAGAGATTGAAATTATTCTATCATTATATTTAAAGAGAAGATATTGTAATCTCTACTTTCAATATTAAAATTATATTACACTTGTCCGTGGTTTTTACCCCGTCTCTTTTGGAAATTTTCCACGTAAAAAATCTGTGTCCACTTTACTTTCACTTTCTCAGTTTCACTTTATATTGTTGCTTATTTCGGTGTGGGAGCAAACAGATAGTGAGTTAATAATTGAAGAAACTACTAAAAGTTAAACCTGTGACTCTGACCGTTAAAGACGGTTAAAACTCTTGTGAATGAATCTGGATCGTTGATTGACCACCGCGATCTGAATCTGACGGTTGCTGATGCGGCCGATGGACCTGCAAAAAGCCTGAAACACCGGGGATGACCCCGGCGACAGACCCTCCGACGCTCAAGTCAAAATCAGAAAGGGAGAGAGTAAGAGAGTACAAAACAGGCAAAATGTTGATTACTTTCTGACAGAAGAGGGGGAGGGGTATTTATAGGCCTGAGAGACATTTCAAGAGATTGATTCGTGTCCTTTGGATCGATTTAACTACATTATCTGTTTCATGTCTCTCCCCCTCAAGAAATAAGATATCCTTGTTAGGGGATAAAAGATTTGACTCCTAGCCTGCATGGGATGAGTGTCTCTCCTAGTGGGCCTAGTCTGTCACTTTTTATGGGCTTGGAAGAAGTCCATGTCTTGGAGTAGGCCCAGACATATAAAAGAGGCATGTGATGGCTAATCTGCCTGTGGATGCTTTGAGATCTGCGCAGGAATCGTACGACTCTGATCTGCTGCAGTTTTTACCATCATCATAAGCCCCCCACTCCCGGAAGGCAATTTTTTTGGCTTTCGGAAAGTAGTACTTCTTATTTTTGGAATCTGACATATAATCTTAGCAGTTAAAGTGTTTGGAGATACCTGGAACTGATTTGTGGCTTTTGAAGACAGTGAATATTTTTCTGGATTTTTTCATAGTTCTTCGATTTTTTCCGAATTTTCTGGAATTTTTCCATAGTTCTTTGGATTTTTTCGAATTTTCTGAATTTTTCCCAATTTTAAAATCACTTTTTCGAATTTTATAATTAATAAATTCAATTTTAATTATTTTTTCAGATTTTAAAATTAATTTCCCGAATTAAAATATTTTTTTTTAATTTTTTTTAATTACTTTTTCGATTTTAAAATGATTAAAAAAAAATTTAAAGAATAATCGAAGCCTGGCTCACTTTTTGAAACGATATAAGGTGCAGATCGCGCCCAGCTCGCGCACTGAGGGAAGTCCTACGGCGGAGAGGCTTTGATCAAGACCAAGCGAGTGATTGGGGCTATCCTGAGCGTTGATCTCGGCCTAACTGATTTCGTGGGATTCTGACGGTCGTCGTTCATCTTCATCGCCCCCTCAGCTCGTCGAACGTCCTCGTAGAACTCCGTTCGTCTTCTTCGGCTGCAGATCTTGACGACGAAGCCAGTCTTCGAGCTAAGTTGGCGATGGAGCTGAAGAGCTCGATGAGAGAGATCGAGAGCTCGACGAAAATTGATGATGGAACTACTCTTCGAGCCTCTTTGAGCTCGGCGAGGTATGGTGAATCTCGGCGACGGAAAGCTCAGCTAGACTTCTTGAGGATGAGCTCGGAGAGCTATGCGACTTTGTTCATCGTTATCCCGTCGAGCCACAGGATTGGTGAGCTTTGAGCTCTGTTTTTGGATGGAGCTATGGTTCTTCGTCGACCTTCGGAGCTTCTCTCGTCGATCTATGTAGATGCGAGCTCTTGTTAGAGCTGTGGAAGAGCTTCGGCGAGGTATGGGGTTTTGGGCTCGTCGAGCCATGGCGTCGGCGAGCCATATCTCTGGTCGAGCTGCAGTGATCCTTTGTCGAGCAGTCAACGAATTCGTTGTACTATGGCTTCGATCCCTTCGTTGAGCTATTGGATATGGCAACTTAGAGGTGATGAGTTTTTCGGCCTTTCGACGATGTCGTGATTGGACGTTTGGGAGAAGCCATCGACTAGGAGATCGGCGAGGGTTTTCGACGAAGGCGGAGCTCAACACTTGACGAGGAGAGAACTCGAGGTCAGAGACGAAGTCAAGTTTTCTTCTTTGGCGCTCGGGTTTGAAAGACAAGAAGGAGAAGAAGAGATGTGGAACGGTTGCAGGTTTGGTGTTGTGGACCCGAAACCCATACCCATAGACCCGTTTGGAGTTTTTAGTGAGTTGGGTTTTGGCTAATGGATCCGACCCCCGACCCGAAAACCATTTCTTTTCTTCTCTTCTTTTGAACCGCAAGCTTGCTTTGTTTGGGGAGTTTTTTTTGGAGATTTTCGAAGCTTAACTGTCTTGGGTTTGCATATAAATATATATATATATATATGTGTGTGTGTGTGTGTGTGTGTGTGTGTGTGTGTGTGTGTGAGTGTGTGTGTGTGTGTGTGTGCCCAGTTTTTTTACTTCACCACCCTCGATTGGTGGATCTTGTACATATTTGGCTGTCCTAGGAGAGCTGTTGCAGACTTGCTGTTTGATCCCAGCGAGTTTGGGGAGAACATTCTACGTCGGAGTTTGTGTCGATCTTGACGTTTGTGCCCAGCGATACTGTAGAGACATTTCTGAGATGGAATTGGATGTAGAAACTGCCGTTTGATCCCAGCAAGTTTGGAGACAACTCTGAGATAGAGTTGACGTGGAAACTGCCGTTTGATCCCGGCGAGTTTGTAGATGCAGCTCGTGGTGGAGCTGAGTTGGGGCTTGCTTTTTGATCCCAGCAAATTTGTAGAGACAACTCTTTGACTTGGTCGGTCCAAAAACTGATGTTTGACCCCGGCGAGTTTAGAGACAACTCTGAGATAAAGCTAATGTAGAAACCGCCGTTTGTTCCCCGTGAGTTTGTAGAGGCTACTCATGGTGGAGCTGATGTAGAAATTGCTGTTTGATCCCGGCGAGTTTGGAGACTACTCTGAGATAGAGTTGATGTTGAAACTGCCGTTTGACCCCAGCGAGTTTCGAGACAGCTCTACGATAGAGTGGATGTTGAACTTTCTATTTGACCCAGCAAGCTTGGGGAGGTAATTCCGTGATGGAGTTGTGCGTTGAACTTATTGTTTGTTCCCAATAAGTTTAGAGAGAACTTTATTATAGAGTTGGTGTAGAGCTTGCCGTTTGAACCCAATGAGTTTAGAAGAGATAACTTTAAGACAGAGTTGATGTAGAGCTCACTATTTGATCCTAGCGAGCTTGGAGAGATCCCTGTGATGGAGTTGTGTTGAAACTGCCGTTTGATCCCGGTGAGTTTGGCGATAGCTCTGAGATAGAGTTGATGTAGAAACTGCCGTTTGATCCCGGCAAGTTCAGAGACAACTCGTAGGAGGAGTTGGTTCAGAAACTGTCGTTTGATCCCAGCGAGTTTGTAGGGAGAGCTATGAGATGAACTTGTGCTTGAACTTGTTGTTTGGCCGCAGCGAGTTATTGATGGAGCTCATGCGGAGGGTAGAGCATTGAACTCATTGTTTGGAGTTGACGAGTTGTTAACGGTGCTTGGGCGAAGACCAAGGTGTTGAACTCGTTGTTTGGAGTCAATGAGTTGTAGATAGAGCTCATGCAGAGAGCAGAGCATTGAACTCGTTGTTTGGAGCCAACAAGTTATTGACTAAGCCTGAGTGTAGAGCAAGGCATCGAACTCGTTGTTTGGGACCAATGAGTTGTAGACTGAGCTTATGCGGAGAGTAGAGCGTTGGACTCGTTGTTTGGGACCAACAAGCTATTGACAGAGCTCGTGCGGGGAGCAGAGCGTTGAACTCATTGTTTGGCGCCGACAAGTTGTTGACGAAGCCCGAGTGAAGAGCAAGGCATTGAAACTGCTGTTTGGAGCCAGCGAGTTATTGATGAAGCTCATACAGAGAGCGGAGCATTGAACCCATTGTTTGGTACCAACAAGCTATTGACGGAGCTCGTGCGGGGAGAAGAGCGTTCAACTCGTTGTTTAGGACCAACGAGCTATTGGCGGAGCTCAAGCAGTAATAAGAGCGTAGAACTCGTTGTTTAGAGCCAACGAGCTATTGATGGAGCTCAAGCAGTAATCAGAGCGAAGAACTTGTTGTTTGGAGCCAACGAGCTATTGAAACTATAATCGGAGCGTAGAACTCGTTGTTTGGAGCCAACGAGCTATTTGGTGGAACTCGAGCGAAGAGCAAGGCGTTGAACTCATTGTGTGGAGTCAACGAGTTATTGGCGAAGCTCATGCGGAGAGCATGGCGTTGAACTCGTTATTTAGGGACAACGAGTTGTAGACAGAGCTTATGCGGAGAGCAGAGCGTTGAACTTGTTGTTTGAAGCCAACAAGTTATTTAGTGGGGCTTGAGTGAAGACCAAGGTGTTGAACTCGTTGTTTGGAGTCAACGAGTAGCTGATGGCGCTCAAGCGATGATCAAGGTGTTAAACCCGTTGCTCGATGTTGACGAGTAGTTGGCCAGAGGAACTCAGGTGGCGTGCGTAACACCAAACTCATTTTTAGAGCGAATGAGTTGTGGGTATTCAGAATTTTCTTATATAGAAGTGAAGTCCCTTGTGTTTATTCAGCGTTGAGGAAATTCTGTTCTTCTCTTTGCTGACAAGTAGCTGCGTACATCGAACGAGGTCCTCGGGACATAGAGCTTGCTTTCCTTCGTGATACGCCGTGCTTGACAGAGTTGGAACTCTCCCGTTTGCACGACGCTTTTAAACGAGAAGGAGTTGGAGCTTGCTCAAGTGAAGGTGGTTGGATAAACTTGGAGCTTGCCTGCCTAAGGGAGACTTGTCTTGAATTTCATCATCTAGAGTTGTGGCGGCCTTATAGATTTGTTAGCTGGTAGGAGGCTGGTGTAGATGTTTGTTTCTCTTAGGTAGAGTGTCTCTCCAGTGTGTAGCTGGAAGAACAACTTACTTGACAGTTTGTTGTATAGTGTTCGCAGGATTTTTGGTAGCGATTCCTAGACGTGTAACGTGGACTCATTGTAACTTTGCTGTTGTAATGAGACTTATAGTTTGTGGATTAAGAAGCCTTCTATGTGCCGGTGTCTTTTCATGTGATTCATCGTCTTGGGGGTCGGCTGGTCGTATGAGCTGCTTTTGGAGAGAGTTAGACTATGGACTAGCCATTTTGTAATTGTAGATGTCTGCAGTGGTACTGGATCTGGACAAATGGGTTTGTGATACTTCTGTGATTTGAAGAATTCCTTTCATATGCTTGATCCTTGCTGTCATGGTTAAGGTGCCATCGACTAGATTCTTTGTAGCTAAATAACAGGGCCTCAAGTATGTTGCGTATAGCTAACAAATTGCCAACGGTGTATGACGAAGTTTGGCATTGCTCCATCTTGAATTCAGCTAGTTGTAGGGACAACTCTGAAGGAGAGTCGTTTTCCAAACTTGCTATATAGGTCCTCTAACAAATAGTGAGAGTCACATTGAGTGGAGAGTTGAACTCTAAGTGTTACTTTTTACAAGTGTTGCTACAGTAACTGCGATCCAAAATTTTGGACCTCTTAATCTGTCGCCGAGGGAATTTAACTAGTTGCAGGAACAGATCGAATGACGAGTTGAACTTTGAACATGTGTAATTGCAGGTTGCGAGAGTAACTCTGAGCCATGGGTATGGATTCCGAACTTGTTAGTTTGAGTATTAACAAGTTGTAGGAGCATGTCGAATGGCGAAGCGCACTCTGAACTTGCTTCTTCGCAAATTGCACGAGTCTCTGTCGAGCTATGGGTATGGAATCCGAACCGGTTGTGGAGGTGCTAACGGATTGCAGGAGCAGATTGAATGGCGAAGTGCACTGTGAACTTGCTTTATTGCAAATTGTTAGAGTCTCTTCGAGCTATGGGTATGGATTCCGAATCCGTCTTATGGGAAGACTTGTAACGACTGTTTGGTGCTTCTTAAATGTATAAGTGTGGCACTCAACTCGTTGTATAAGTCTCCAAGGAAGTTCAACTAGTTGCAGGAACAGATCGATCGGTGAGTTGTGCTCTAAATGTGCAGGATTGCATGTTGCGAGAGTAACCCCGAGTCGTGGATCTGGATTCTGAACTTGTGTTGTGGAAAGCTTATAACGAGTGTTTAGCGCCGCTCTAAGTGTAAGTTAGGCGTTTAGCTCGTTGTTTACTTTAATGAATTAACAGGTTGTAGGAGCAGATCGAATGACGAAGCGCACTCTAAACTTGTTTTATTGCAAATTGCTGGAGTAACTTCAAACCATGGGTGTGGACTCCAAACCCGTCTTGTAGGAAGCTTTTAACGAGTTTTTGGTGTCGTTTTTATGTACAAGTTTGGCACTCAACTCATTGTATGCATTCGTAGAGTTTTATAAGAAATTTACAAAAATTCGTAGTATATTTTATTGGAAAATAAAACTAAGCGGTTGTTCTAGTGGCTGGCTGTTATTAAAAATTGGGAAAATTTGCTAGGAAATAGAACTAAGCGGCTGCACTGGTGGCTGGCCATTATTACAAATTAAGAGAATTTGGTACCAGTATTAGGAGAGGAAGTTTGATACGCCCTCATTCACCTTCAAGGTGTTCCACCTTCCAAGTTCTGCTGATATCTTGCTACCCCCCGGGTCTTCAAGTTGATGAGCCGTTGGGCGAACAACTTTGTAGACTTTGCCTGGACTTGCCTATTTTGGAAGGAGTCCCCCATTATTTTGCATAGAGAAAGAGAAATCTTCTGATGCACCAATGTGTTTAGGCAAGATTATTTTTTTCCGTTGAATGAGCGGACTGGCTTCGGACGAGGGATTCAGGTTTATTACTGTGTCATGATAAGAACTAGTTTGGACCTGGTGAGAGATGATGTGGCAGGTTTGGAATTTCTTGGTAGAGTTATGTATGGCAGTGACTTCAAGCTCGTTTACAATTTTTGAATTATTGCGACTATTTTCTTGTGGTAGCTCTATGGCGTCGAGGGGAAGGACCGAGCCCCCTATTGTATCTGTGTAGCATGCTCGTGTTGCATGTTGGCTTCCTAAAGCTTGGCCTACGCCCGTTGTTGTTGGTAACTTCACTTTCATGTGAAATGCGGAGACAACTGCATTGAAGGCTGCTAGGCCGGAACGGCCGAATATAGCTTTGTGTGCAGCTTTGACATCAACTATCATAAAGTCCAGTGCTTTCGTTCGAATAGCGGGGGCTTTCCCTGCTGTCACATCTAGTGTGATGACGCCCTCTACTTGAACGGGGACACCGGAGAATCCGTGGAGTGTGTAACCGGCTAGCTTGAGTCAGTCTCGAAATAGCTTGAGGGCCTCAAATGTGGCCATGAAGAGGATGTTTACTAAGCTGCTATTGTCCACGAGGAAGCGACGTACCCCATGATTTAGTTTGCAAAGATTTATGACCAATGCGTCACAATGAGGTGTTCGGACGCCTTCTAAGTCCTTGTCGGAGAAAGATATCAGGACCCCGGTGTTTTTGGCAGGCAAAATGTTATATATGGAGTTTACTTCTTTGACGAAAGCTTTGCGGGAGGAGTTGGAATCTCCCCCCATCGGGCCTCGGTGAATGGAGCGGAGGACGACCATGTGTTGAGAGTCTTGCGGCTCGTATATCCTCTCTTGACGCTTGTTAGCCCCTCGTGACGGAGGGTTTTCGGCAATGTTGTCTTTCTGAATGAAGTTGGAGAGATAGCCCCTGTTAAGGGCTCGACAGTTGTCAGTAGTGTGTCCATGATCTCTGTAAATTGTGCACCACTTATTTTTGTCTCTTCTCCTACTAGACGTTGACATTGTGGGGGGAGGGAAAATTATTCCATCCTTCTCCACTTCCATGAGGATGGCTGATACACTTGCATTGAAAGGAAATGAACTTTTCGAAGTGTGGCGCTTGAGTTGGACGGCGTGAACTTCCACCATTTTTCTGAAACTTCCTGAGTTCTTCCTCTCTGGTATTCTTCCGTTTTTCCCCAGAAGATGAATAGAGCCTTTTGGATAGAGAGCTTCCTCGGCCCTGATATACTTGTCACTCCTTTCCAGGAGCTCAGTAAAACTTTTTGGTAGCTTTTTTGCGATGGAGGCTTTCAAGTCTTTGTTAGTGACGTTGTGGCGGAAAGCTGCCGCTTCCACTGAAGTGTTCAAGGCCGAAATTGACCTTGCTTCAGTTGTAAAACATTTGACAAAGTCTTTAAGCCGTTCTCCATCTTTTTGCTTCAGCTCTAGCAGGGAGACGCTAGTCTTTTCAGCTCTCCGGCTAGTAACGAAGTGTGCAATGAAGAGTTCTTCAAGCTGATTGAAGGAAAATATGGATTCGAGTGTCAAACGTGAATACCCTTCCCTTGTTGACCCTTTCAGTGTTGCGGGAAATTTCCGACACATGAGTGCATCGGTGGTGTTATAGTCTTTCTCTGTGGTCTGTACTCTGTCGGGTTTGATTCTCTGTTGTAGGATTCGAGTTGGGGAGCCTTGAAGCCCCTTGGAATGGGTGCATCGAGGATGGCTCTGCTGAAAGGAGCTCGACTAGGGCAGTATGCCTTGTTGGAGTGGTTTATCTCATTCTTCATCTGTTCTAGACGATTCTCTACCTCTTGGATGCGGCGAAGGACTCAGTCGTCCTTTTTTTGAGAACCAGTTGAGTCGGCAGATCTTTCGTTAGGGGGGAGGCCTAGATCTTCACTTCCTTGAAGAGCCTGGAAGATGACATGCTTGAATTTATCTAGTTCGACCCTACTGATTGGGGGCATTTTGCCCTCTGTTCTGCACAAGAAGCCTTTTATTCTCATGAGTTGGGCTCCTCATTGTTTGACGCCCCCTATGAGAGAAGGATTGCCTTGATCTTTGTCTCGAAAGAGGGTTTCTCTGGTTCGCTTGATGTCCCGAATAGGAGCGCGCCTCTTGTCCAACCTAATTCGCAGGTCAGTTTTCGGTTGCCTATTACCGATGATCTGGCAGAGAACTTTAGACCCCTGTGGGCCTTTTGAGGTCATTGAATCAGTTGAGGCATTATGGACTGAGTTGCGTTCGTCCTGAGGATGTTGTTCATGTTGGGAGCCCCCCGATGCCTCTTCATTGGAAGGAGCGTGATTAGGCTGTCGAGGTGACTGCTGAGAAGGAATATGATCATCCATAGGAGGAGCTGGTTGACAAAGAGAGGTAGTGCGATGGTTGGAGGCCGCCCCTTTACCTCTTAGTCTTGGTATCATGGAGACAAGCCTGACTAGTGTAGTTTTTTCCACAGATGGCACCATTCTGTTGCTGCTTATTTCGATGTAGGAGCAAACAGATAGTGAGTTAATAATTGAAGGAAACTACTAAAAGTCAAATCTGTGACCCTGGCCGTTAAAGATGGTTAGAGCTTCTGTGAATGAATCCGAATCGTTGATTGACCACCGCAATCTGAATTTGACAGTTGCTGATGCGACCGATGGACCTGCAAAAGCCTGAAACACCGGGGGTGGCCCCAGCGACAGACCCTCCGACGCTCAAGTCAAAACCAGAAAGAGAGAAAGAGTAAGAGAATAAAAAACTGGCAAATTGTTGATTACCTTCTGACTAAAGAGGGTGAGGGGTATTTATAGGCCTGAAAGACATTTCAAGAGATTGATTCGTGTCCGTTGGATCGATTTAACTACCTTATCTCTTTCGTGTCTCTCCCGCTCAAGAGATAAAATATCTGTAACCCCTGTGTTCCTTTTCTTGTATTTTTGCATGTATTTATTTTCTTCCTAGGTGTTCATTCTGATTGTACTCTTTTGTTCTTTCTGTAACATGTAATCTTTTCTTCGCCCTTAATAAACTATTTTTTTCATTCCCATCAATTCAATTCTGTGACTTCAACCTTCTGATTTAATTTCTTCAGCTAAATATTATCTCTGGATGATTTATTTTCTAAATCATATATTTCATGGCCAATTTGTTTATTATTTTATATCTACCCTATACCCTTTTCTTATTGGATCTATCCCCGAATCATCCACCTAAAACCCTATAATTCGCCCTATTGGATCCTAAACCCGCTACCTAATACCCTCGTTTTACCCAGTCTCCCTCAAGTCTCTCCTCACGTTCACCTCTATTTGCCTAACAAGCAGATCTCTCTCCCATAATCTCCCCCTTGATTTCTAAAATCCTAACCTCCCAAAAATCTCATTAAAATTTAACCAAATTTTTTCTCTTTCCCTACAGTCATTATCTCATAAACAACTACTCTCTCTATCTCTCTCTCCAACCCACCTTCTCTTCCCTCTCACTACACCCGTCAACCCAATCCCCCGCCGGTCGCCAACCACCGTTGCGCGCTCCCTGCGCCGCCATTGCACCTCGCCGTCGCGCGCTCCCCGCGCTGCCCACGCCAGCAACACCCCACCATCTCCACTTCCTCCTCATCCCGAGCCTCCTATCCCGCAACCTCCGCCTTCTTCGCCGTCCATCCCGTCGACCATCCTCTCACCGTCGACTTCCGCCGTGCTTCCACCGCCGTCCATTGTGTCGTTGCCATCAAGCTTCATCCCGCAAGATTCTCGTTCGTTCGTGATCGTTGTGCTTGTTGCCCAGGATCCATTCCCGTTATTCTATTCTCTTCAGATTCGTCGTCTTCATTGAGGCAAGTAACTTGTATATTATTTTGTTCATATACAAGTACAAATACCGCACGTAGTCTCGCTCTCGTTTTTGTGTTCGTTCCCATGATGATCTCTTGAAAGTCTTGGTCTCATTGCTTGATCTGTTTACATAAATTCGTAGTCATGATCAATCATAATAAGTTGTCACTCTCACACACACACACTACACATTTTTTTTAGATCTAGATAGATTTCTTGATATATATATATATACTCTTTTGTGATCTATCATATGTTGTGGATTTTTGTTACATGATTGACGTGCTAGATTTGTTATCTCGTAGTAGACTTGTTACCCATGACATGTTGATTTGAATGTCCAATATATCATGTTTTGCATTACATCCTAATTTGAACCCATCGTATATGAATTGTTTGATTAAATGCATGAAAGAAATTTCTCCTTGCTGCTGCCCTGATTTGGTACAACATTTTAGACCCTGTTATAGTCAGCAAAATGAATTAGTTTGTGAATGTGATTCGTAGGCCTCGATGTCTATTTTTCAGAACTTCCGACGGATCTTAATTTCGATTTTTGATGTGTGAGTTATCGCTGTTTTACTACAGCTATGTCGTAATTTTCAGATTCTGATTTATGAGATTGCTGCATATTTTATTATTTTAAAACTGATGTTTAAAAAAAAATTGGACTTAATATTATTCTGGGTATGTCTAGACATGACTGGGATCAACGCCTAATTTTTGTAGAATTGTTTAATGACTTTTATAACTTATTTCATGCTTGTGAAACCAATCAATATATTTCCAAACTGCATGTTGTTCAGTAAAGAACTTGGTTTTCAACCTGATTCCAGACACTGTTGATTAAAGTTTTGCGTATAAAATGTAGCCTAGTATGTCTATTTTACAAACCTTTTGACGGATTTGAATTCTGAGTTGAATCTTGTGACTTATCGCTGTTTTAGTACTGCTGTGTCTAAAATTCCAGACTCATAAATTTTTTGCATCAATCTGTTTTCCAAATTAAATTGACAATGCTATATGAAATGGAGTTTTATGAAATTTTATATTCTGAGACTAGACATGCTAGGGAACCCTCCAGATTTTGCCTAAATTTAATTATGGTGTTTTTATACCTTTTTCATGCTTATAAATGAAACCTTGTGATTCATGGCTTAACTTGAATTCTGTATAAAACGCTGTTTTGAGCCCTGTTTTTGTGGGTGTTATATGACTTGTGTATAGGCGCTCGATTCGACACAGAGTCTAGTTTCTAGAATTTTTGACAGATCCAGGTTTGCATTCACGTGACAACGGGAATTTCAGTTTTTGTGCAGCCACGTCTTGCTGTTCAGAATTGAAAGTCTCGTTGTTTCCAACTATTATAAGTTGTTGTCACCCGTTCATGTCTTTTATCCAACTCGAACTTTTTCCTTGTTTCTTGCCGTGTTTTCATGCCTTGTTTGTGCATGTTCATGCTTGCAATAATAATAATAACAAGAAATCAAGTCGGGGTTAAGGGAAAGATCTAGTAGTGGAAAATATAGAAATGTGTACATTGAAGGGGGCCCGTGTTTCCCATATAATCACTTGATTACATGATTACTTGATTACTTGATTACATGATACATAATACTTGATACTTGTTTACTTAATTCCCTGACTACATACTTCCCTAGTGGAAGGTGTACTCAGAAGGGGGTCCGTGTTTCCCACTTGCTTATCCGACTACATACTTCTCTATAGGAACGGTGTACTGGAGAGGACCCGTAGGTCCTACTTGATACTTGACTACTTGATACTTGATACATGAGTACAGGACCCTATATAATCCACTCCAAAATCTAAACGCAACTTGTCTGAATGTAGCAACCATTTGGTAAATTTTGAGACGCATGAAGTGCTACATAGATAGGATTAGATATAAAACTTGAGAATAACATGATCACTTGCACATTCCTATTATGTGTACATGCTATTGACACATGTTACTTGTTTGCATGCTACTTGATACTTGTTAAATGTTACCTGCACCCTGTTATCTTATCATGTTACTGGATTCTATTTCTTGATTAGGAGTTAGTTGCTCTATTTTGCTATCACATTCCTTCCATGCTTACTTTAGTATTTGCTCCTTGTTGCTACTCTGTATTTTGTTTATCTGTTTTAAGTACTTATTGCCTGCACTACAAGTGGTCCGTAACTTGCACTAACAGGAGTATTGTTTATCGTTTCCCTTTTCTTGCAAATTGTTAAATTTGCAGACTTTGGTGACCAAGTGTTATAGGCTTGGCTGGAGTTCCTGCTTGAATTATTTTCCTGTTTTGAATAAATTGTATTTATTGCTACTTGGATCTTGTATTGGGCATTTTCTCCTAGAACTTATAACTTGTTGTTTCCAGATCTGATTATTTGAGAATTATGTATTTTGTTTTCAAGTAATTTTGTTGGTTATATTAATTTGTTTCATGCATGTGTGGATGATTATTTCCTGTTTAGTCCTTGTTTATTTCCTGTGCATTGTTGCAAAGATCCTTACAACTTATGAATGTTGAAAGTCATTCGCTGGACTTGTCGCTTATCCGTATTCCGTATTCCTTTTGGGAAGTAGGGTGTGACAATATCCTTGTTAGGGGATAAGAGATTTGATTCCTAGCCTGCATTGGCTGGGTGTCTCTCTTAGTGGGGCTAGTCTGTCACTTTTTATGGGCTTGGAAGAAGCGCATGTCTTGGAATGGGCCTAGACCTGTAAAAGAGACATGTGATGGCTAATATGCCTGTGGATGCTTTGGGATATGTGCAGGAATCGTACGGCTCTGATCTATTGCGATTTTTACCATCATCACTTTAGTTGTGAGATAGATTCTGTCTATAACTTTCCAAATAGTGGTATCAGAGCTTTGGTTGCGGGTGTGAAACAGAAATGCTGAAAAAAACAATGTTCGATATTGAGATATTCAACGGGAGTAATTTTTCGTTGAGGAAAATGAAGATCAAGAAAATTTTGAGGAAGGGAAATTGCTTGACAGCAATTAGAGATATGCTTGCGGAGATCACCGACGATGGCAAGTGGAAAGGGATGGACGGCAACGCAATTGCCGATGGAGTGTTATCTAGTGTGCCGAAAAAGAAGACGACACAAGAGATTTGAGATACTCTGACAAGATTGTACGAGGCCAAGTCAATTCACAACAAGATCTTCTTAAAAAGGAGACTGCACACTCTTTGAATGGAGGAATCGACATCAGTGATCGACCACATCAACACCATAAATACTCTATTTTCGCAACTTACATCAATGAGTTGCAAAATAGAGACAACTGAATGTGCGGAGTTTCTACTTCAAAATCTACCTAACTCATATAATCAACTTATCATCAACTCGACGGACTATCTAGTCTTCGACGAAGTTGCAGCTACTGTTTTGAAAGCAAAAACCAGGCGCAAAAACAAGGAAGACAGACAGAAAAGTTTGCAGCAAGTGAAAGCTTTTATAACATTATATTTAGGATTCCCCTTTCCCCCCTCGTAAATTTAATTAACAGACTTTCAAATATTAGAGAAAATATTTTGACTAATTTTTTAAAAGCACAAAATTTCGAAGGCTAAAAAGGTGGGACTGATGAGAAGCTAAAAAGATTCTTATATTATGTAAACACTAGAATTTTGATGGGAAATTAATGTGGGTGAAAAAAAAACAACGAAAATTGATTTTGCATCCCATAAGGGATGCGAAACAAAGTATCAGAGGAAATGACTCATGTATTCGTCAGATTAATAATTGATTTACGGTATATATTGATTCATAAAATCTTTGCTTTCATTAATGCTTGGGCAGGTCATGTAGGGACTAAGAAGAGACTTCGTAAAGAGGAGAATGACTAGTTCCCAGGGTGGAAGGGAAGTGCTCGGGGACTAGCACTATTTTGTCGTCATCAGTTCGGTTGATTGTCATTTTGGGGGGAGTTGCTTAGGGTGCGTTTGGCCTAGCTTTTTTTAGCTTTAAAGCTACTTCAAAAGGAGAAGCTAGAAAATACAACTTTGAAATTAAAAGCTGAAGCTGTTTGGATAGTCAGCTTTTTTTTTAACTTTAAAGCTACTTTTAAGCTAGAAGTTGTTTGGTAAGATATCAATTAAAAGCTACTTTTATACATCAAAATCTGTAAGCTCTCCACCATCTTCACCAAATCACCAAGTATGATTAGCCCCTTGCTCCATTAACAACTACCATAATTTGTATTACTGGTAAAGGCCATTAAGCACGTAAACATGAGTTCATAAGACATTCTGGAATATTATCACAAAATTTCAGAAAAGATCAAACAAACATCACCCACCTTCTTGAATAACCCATAATGCTGCTGCTTGTGCATTCAGAGTAGAATCATGGTACTGCATTCATCATAAAATTTGAAAATTAATCACTAATTTATCAAATTGATCAACTAATCAAACTAATCTTTCCCCCTCCAATCATTCAAGAGCAATTCTACAAAAACCCCCAAACCATCAAGCTTTACGATTCAGAAACAAGAAGAACAACTCAAAGATTTCATCTTTACCACACTCACTCAAACACAGTTTTCCTTGAGGTTGAGGACGCTGTGGAAGTGGCCGGAAGAGAGGTGGAGGATGTTAAGGGCGGAGAAGGTGGGCTTGCAGAAATATAGATGATAATTGGAGAGGAGGCGGTGGATGGAGCCGAAGAGGGGGTGGGAGAGGGGGAGGAATCCGGCGTCGGCGAAGATGAGGATGGAGAAAGGCGGAGGAAGCGACGGGGGCTATTGGCGCTCAGGGGTGTGCCGCAGTGGGGGGATGGCAGTGGTGGAATGGGTTTCGGAGGGGTGCAGGTCGACGATAGGTGGAGGCGGTGAGCAGGGGATTCGGCAATGGTGGCCTATGGGATGAGGGAGACGAAGACGATGGGTTCGGAGGAAGGAGATGGGATGAGGAAGCTAGAAGCTAGAAGCTAGAAGTAGGTTTTGGGAGCTTCTTTTAGAGCTCCTTTTCTTCATAAAAAAAAGCTACTTTTTATTTTGTAGAGCTTTTCAAAATGTGTGTTTGGCCCAGCTTCTCCTTCTAAAGGAGAAGCTAAGCTAATTTTAAGCTGGGCCAAACACTACCTTAGTCCTATGGTTAGTTGTATTAGTTCTTGTACTACTCGGTTTGTAATCCTTCTTACTGATGTTTTATGTTCTGAGATTTCGTATTGTATGTTGTACTAATGGTTTCATTAATCTTTAATTAATAGCGGTAACGAGATTACCTTTTTCTAAAAAATAAGTATCGAAGGAAATAATCAGAATCTTAGTATCTCTTACATCAGCTAAAAAGGCATCTTCGAGGTTACTGCTCATAGTTCAAAGTGGGCAGATGGATAAGTATATGAGATTTGCATTAGGTTTAACAGAGTAAATGGTGTTAGATGATATATTAGTTTAGTCCCATATTGGTTATGTAACAGTTTATACTGTTTATTCTTCTATTTTCTCCTATATGTATAAGTCATATTGTATTCAGTTTATTAAAATCAATCAATAAAGAATTATTCTCATCCAATAATCTTAACATGGTATCAGAGCCTATCGTCCTATAAGGCCTATACTAATTTGATCCTTGTTATTGAGGTGGAGTGATTCTCATCTTCATCGGAATCACTCCACTTCCCAACATCTCTCTTCCGCTCACGATCAAATACCAAAACCCTAATCCCATTCTTCCTTCAATCAACAGCCACAAACCCTAGCCGTCATCAACAACAACAACTCATCGGCATCAACCTCCAACATTCGGCGACACCAACAACTACAACTCCGGCGACACCACCACCAACTCCACCAATAGCAACCAACCACCAACTCCGGCAACAACAGCAATAGTCACCAACAACATCAAGTGCAACCGCGCGCAAAGCTCCCTGCACCACCCCTGCGCGACCCTCGACTGCAGCAACAACACCCCGACACCCTACTGCTGACCCCCTTCGACTCCCGCTCCAATCCATCGTAGGCGCTCCTCGCACTCAACCTCGACCACCCCCGAAGCCCCTTCGCTGCTCCTCATCGCCACCTCCCTTCCCGTCTCCACCTTCAGATCCCCACATCAACATCCCGAAACCCAAATCCATTCCTCCGAAACCCTAGCCGCCATATCCAAAAATGCCGCCAAAATCCCTGAAACTCTCATCTTCGGCGAGATTTTCAGCCACCTCCTGATCCCGAACTCCCGTCGCTGTAATCCCGACCTCTCTCTTACCCCGCCGTCGATCTCAACTGATTGTTTTCCCCAAACTTAACCCTAACCCTATTTCTTTCTACCCAATAACTCTACAAACCCTACATGCAATATATAAAAACTTTTTTACAGGTTTTTGTGCTTCTATATCCAGATCGTCAGCAAAATCACTCTGGTTGATCGATCGTGAGTTTGAGAGGGGGTGTTATCAGCATCTATTTCTTAGTTCAGGGATGATATCCAACCACATCAACAATTCTCAAGTCCGGGATGAGATCCCATCATCGACAATTCTCAAGTCTTGGGTGAGATCCTATTATCGACCATTCTCAAGTCAGGGGTGAGATCCCATCAGTCTATTTCTCAGTTCAGGGGTGAGATCACATCATCGACTATGTCTCAAGTCAGGGGTGAGATCTCATCACATATAGGAATATGGAGATCCCACCACTGTTTGGGGTGAGATCTCAACAGTGCGTCACCACTACTTCCTTTCGCAACACTCTACTTCTTAGTTCCGCCACATGCGCCATCAAGCGCCGTCACTGCACCATAGTTTGTCGTTCTATCTACATCAACATCATCAGTATTCCAAACTCTTGTTGTTTGAACCAACTTGAGTTTGAGAGAGGGTGTTAGATGATATATTAGTTTAGTCCCATATTAGTTATGTATCAATTTAATTTTCTATTCTCTCCTATATATATATGAGTCATTTAATTTGTATTTAGTTTATTAAAATCAATCAATAATAGCTCGAGAGAGCTTAGTTACACATGAATCTAGTGCCAAACTGGATCTTGAAAAAAAAAAAAAAGACAAAATCATACAGTATCAGCATCCTAGTACATACATATTTTTTTTGATGAAATGTACATACATACTTTAATATAAGAATACGTCAGCGGGTGTCTGCTAAAATAATTAAATTTCTGTAAAAGACATGTACATATGCCAAACTAACTAAGAACGAAAATTTTGTCTGACCCACTTTTTGAAAATATTTGGCGCCCTAACCTACTTCCAAAAATAATTAGCAATCTGACCTAATTTGGGACACGTCAGCGTAAACCGTTATTGAAAATAATTGCATAGGTTATTTACATGCCGTTATTTTCAATAACGGCATTTATTTGACATTTTTTTCTATGCCGTTATTTGGAATAACGGCATCGGTATATTTCTCTTACAAGTGTGAATCTTCTAACTTTAAAAAATTTTAAGTGTAAATTTTTTTTTATAAATAATGCCGTTATCCCCAATAACGACATTCGAATGACTGATGCCGTTATTGGAGATAACGGCATCAATTATATATAAATGAACTCTTGACGTTGTTTGGAAACAGAGAGGATGAATAATAAGTTAATTTTTTTAGTTATTTTTTTTTAAAAAAATTAACTTATTATTCATCATCTCTGTTTCCAAACAACGTCAAGAGTTAAAAAAAAATTAACTTATTCGTCAGAGATGATATATAATAAGTTACTTTTTATATAAAAAAATTATAACTGTTGCCGTTATTCCAAATAACGGCATCAGTTATTGAGAATGTCGTTATTTGAGATAACGACATCTGTTATAAGATTTTCACACTTGCAATTTTTTCTGTAAATGAAGACTACAAGCTGTCGAAAAACAAAATAACATATGCCGTTACTCTAAATAACGACATGACACTTTTTTTAAATATAGATGCTGTTATTGAAAATAACGGCACGTAAATAACCTATGCCGTTATTTTCAATAATGGTTTATGCTGACGTGTCCAAAACTGGGTAAGATCGCTAATTGTTTTCGGAAGTGGGTCAGAGCACCAAATATTTTCAAAAAGTGGGTTAGTACGGCAAAATTTTCACTAAGAACTAGGTTAATTTTAAATAGGGTTGGCAGTTAGCCGAATTTGACCTGGTTCCAACGAGGCGCTACCTGAAGATTTTCATCGATCGCTCCCTACTAATTTTTTTTTATATCGATTCTACGTAAAGATTTTAACATTCAGCTGGTTAACGATCGATGCATGTGTTATCAATCCCAACCAATTAGACCTCTTTCTTTCCTCTGACCCTGTCGCGGATCACTCACTCGCATGCAGTGATTTGAGCATTGCTCGGGCAGTCTCAATACACAAAATCTTTCAGATTCATGCATGCATGCATGTTATTTTTTTTTTTTGGTGTGTGTGTGTGTGTTTGTTTTGGGGAACAGATTCATGTGTTTATATAAGAGTTATGGAGGGAGCTCAAAATGATATTATCATCTACTCGAGATCAAGCAAAAAATGAGTTGTCTCTCTGTGCCCGTGCAGTGGATCGAGTACGTGATTGTGTCCTGTGTCGTATGTATCTGTGCCACATAACAGTCCACCAAAGCAAATTTTACTGGATCACAAGTGACATGCAATATCCTCTCCTTAAGTCCTTTTCATTCCCCCCAAAAAAAAAATTTCCCCACGTGCAAAGCACGTGTATAATACTAGTAATTATTAATTGCATGCATATTAGCTAAGAATTTTACAGAATATATAAATAATTAGATACTACAATAAAATTATACACAAAGAAACTTTTGAAATTATAGCCGACCTGAAAAGTGAAAACTCTAGGCAAGTGACACTAAGAAGCTTTTTCCCAGACTGTCCCACTTTTTGAAAGTTTTTCCCAAACTGTCCTACTTTTTTTAAAAATTCACAATCTGTCTCACTCGCTTTCTGAAAAAGCGAGTGTGGTTAAAACCTTATCGCTTTTTCAGAAAGTGAGTGTGAGACTTTTGATTTTCGAAATTCTAGACTCGTTTTTTGTAAAAGCGACGTGTTTATAACTAAACTCGCTTTTTCAAAAATTGAGAATATCGTTTTGGTAAATACTTTCGAAAGTAGGTTAGTTTGGTAAATACTTTCAGAAAGTCGGTTAGTTTGGTAAATACTTTCAGAAAGTGGGTAACAGAAAAATGGTAGGGGGTGCACTCATCTGCTCCTAATCACATCCCAATTGAAACTAATTCATTTTAGTCCCACATCTGCTCTGATGAGTAGTGAAGGGGAGAGGTACGTGCTATAAATAAGCCCCATAGGCTGCTTAAACAAATCATACCTTTCTCGGCCTTTTGGCTAAGATCAAGTGTAGTATCTGTTCTTATCAGTTTAATATCTGATACGTGGGCCATTGGCTCACAATGATATTAAATTAATTTTTCATAGGGGGAGGGCCCACCCACAGTAGCTTGCTACTGGGGCTCTCGAGCGTTGCCCATGCGTTGCACTACAGCACAGGCTTGGCGCACCCCAACCAAATCTCAATTCAAAATTTTAATTTAATCAGTCTGAAAATTTTATTGATAATCACACAATTAATAATTAGTGTAAGCTTGAAAGTTGGTCTATTAATACATCTTATTGTTGAGTTTGTTTACAGGTATACATCATGTATAATACTCGAGATCAAAACGTGGAGGAGAGAAAATTCTACAGAACCGACATTGAAAGAGCTATGAACGCAAACACTGATTTTAGTAGCCAGCTCTGATGAGCAGATGTACAAGCCATGGATGTATTTTGCTTTTGTGATTGGGAGGATCCACCAGATCCTGGTGTACGTCTGAGTCTCATTGCAGACGCCAAATGTGCCATTCACCTGATATACGGACTCGGTATATAAGATTGTATATACACAGAAGAATCGGTATAAGAACAGCGAGCAATCAAAGCATTAAATCAAACCTTGCAATCTGCAATATTGTTGCAGCCACAAACTAAATGCCCGTTGGCAATGTCAATGGCTTCTGGAGCTCCCCCACCATCGCTTCTCACAACAAAAGAATCAATCTGGAACATTAACTTCTGGCCCAAAACACAACTGACGACCTGTTTCATTCAAACATGTACATACCTGTTTGACATAATTTTTTTTTGAATTACTTAGTACTAGTAATTTACACGTGCAATGCAATGCACGTACAGTATACATAATTGCTCTCTCTCTTCTCTGAGGCTTCAGGGTTCCTCTTTCCAAAGTTGAATCCATGGTAAAGTGAGAGCATATATAGTTGTTCTGAACCTTGCCTAGCTCATATATCTTCCTTGGTTTTGCAAGCTCGATCGAACTGCCATGCTTCACAAACTTTGAGATCGATCGCAAGCTGTTCTAATACAAATCTCAACATCAGTGACCATCGATGGATCGGCAGAAATTCCATGTAGGAACACGACACAGTTAGCTGCTTCTGGTTCATTATCTCCGTCCATGAAGACAAGCAACTAGGTGAATAACGTAAGTGTCTCATTTTGGTGGACAAAATAAGATATTGTGACCAGCTGTGCGTGCGGTACAATCTGCCTGCCCATCGAAGATTCCGCTGATATAACTGAGCTAGAATATCTTGTACTGAACTTATTAACGTACGAGTCGTGAAAAGTACATTTGGAGCAGCCAAGATACAAGATATATATATATATCTTCCAATATTTGCTGGATTTTGCAAAATAGTTATCAGAGGTTAAACACATGTTGTCGATCAATTGCATATATAAGAAGAAAAGACCGCGCTGCTAGTCAAGCGGAGTTATATATACTAGTAATCTGCACGTGCGATGCACGTTTTAATTTTTTTCTTATATAGTAAATAATAAGATGCAATGTGGCCTCAAACCCGAGACATCCGTTTACTCATTACATTCTGTTTACAAATTACCCTTAGTGCGGTACAAACTTTAATTTTATATGAGTGACAATTTTGTAAAAAATTATGTTATAAATAAATTTAAACTTCGAGGTTATTATGATAACTAAATGAATGATTAGTATAACTCTCACTTAAAAATAAATGGTTGAATGAATGTCTACAAATGACAACCCCAACTATCTATAACTATTATAATGGGAGAGATGGGGTTCCAAACAAATAAATAATTTTTTATTTTTTTTTGTATGTGTGCAAACACGTGCAGCGCACGTGTTGGTAGGTTTTTTTGTCCTTTTCCTTCCTCCTACACGTGCATCATACTAAATTTTTTCTTTTTTGTCCTTTTCCTTCCTCCTCCACGTGCATCGCACGTGCATCATACTAGTGCATTATAATATTAGAGATTAGAGATGAAGCACATATCGATCCCAAATCTTCGAAAATACCAATTAAGGGGAGTTATACTCCACCAATAATAAGGTAGTATTAACTATTAAGACCACAATTCCCAGCACCGCAAAAAATAAATCTGCTGAAGCGATAAAATTTTCGACCACTCTAATCAATAACATTACTTACAGCTGCACGCATATAATCAATCAATAGAAGAGGGACTGCTTGCTGTACTGTTTGTTGTGTTGCTATGGGACAATATCCGTATGAATCAAGGAAGTGTACTCATCGTGGAAAGATCGGCCACACGAAAACTCGTTGTTAGAAGATTATCGGCTATCTGGAGATATGTGAACATAACAGGGATATTCGGGAGAACACTTGCAATCAACCCACTGTCGCAGGTGGAGTTGCTGATCGTGCTGCTGCAGGTAATGATGGTAAGATTTTTAATATTTCTGGCTTTGTTATGAATAATGCATGGATAATTGATTCGGGTGCTACCGACCATATGACTTTTGATTCTAAACAAGTTCAAAAATTTCAACATTCCATCAGATCAACTGTGTCCACTGTCAATGGTGATCCTGCTACTGTTAGTGGCAAGGGTACAATACCTCTCACAAACAACCTAACCTTAGATACTGCCCTAATTGTGCCATCCTTAAATTATAACCTATTATATGTTGCTCAAATAACTACTAGCTTACATTGTATTGTAGTCTTTTGGCCTTCACATTGTGTGTTTAAGGATATTCAGACTCGGAAGACGATTGGTTATGAAGTTAGATACGGAAAGCTCTATTACCTAGATTTAGAATCTGAAAGTTCAAGCAAGTTGACTCAAGCTCTAAGTGTGGAACAATCCGAAGATGAGAAGAAAAAATCAGATATTTGGCTATGACATCGATGTCTAGGGCATACTTCTTTTGGTTATTTGAAGAAATTATTTCCAAGTTTATTTTTGAAGTTGGATATTTTTAGTTTCAGTGTGATGTGTGTGAACTCGCAAAAAGTCACCGTGTCTCTTTTTCTCCAAGTCCAAGTAGAAGCTCTCTTTCTTTTATGATTATCAATTCTGATATTTGGGGTCCATCCAAAACCACTACATTTGGAGGAGCCAAATGGTTTGTGACATTTATTGATGACTGTACTCGTATGACCTGGATTTGTTTGATGAAGTCAAAAAGTGAAGTTAGTGGCTTGTTTCAAAATTTTCATAAGCATGTTATGATTCAGTATAAATCATAAATTTAAGTTCCTAGGAGTGATAATGGCGGAGAGTACCTGAGTTCGAATCTATAACAATATTTGGGGGAACACGACATTGTTCACTAGACTACATGCTCATATACACATCAACAGAATGAGATTGCAGAAAGAAAAAATAGGCACTTGCTCGAGATAGTCCGTGCTTCTGTTATCCATGGAAATATGCCACTCATTGATTGGGGGGAAGCCCTTGCTTTTGCTGCATACTTAATCAACCGAGTTCCCTCTAGTATCCTAAACTTCCTCACACCATTTCAAGCATTAAATAAAGGTGTGAATGCACCAAAATTCGTCAACTTGCCACCTTGTGTGTTTGGGTGTGTTGTATTTGTTTATCTTCATCAACATGAATGCAATAAGTTAACTTCTCGAGCTGTCTGCTGTGTTTTCGTGGGATATGTACAGGATAAGAAAGGGTACCGGTGCTATCACCCACCAACTCAAAGGATGTTTGTGACTATGGATGTTGTGTTCCATGAAGATGAGATAAATTTTTCTTCTATGACTGATCTTCAAGGGGAGTACCAAAGTGAAGTTCAGACTTTTGGGCATGAAGAAGGGGTTAGTGAAGTTCAGACTCTTGGATATGAAGAAGAAATTACCAGTCAGAACTAACAACTGGATACAAATAATGACGAACACTTGAATGAAGACCAAGCAAGGGAGGAAGACCATCACGAAGAAGTACAACCAAGGGAAGAAGCCCCTCTTGAAGAAGACCCTCTTGAAGAATTGCAACTAGTACCAAATCTCAGTAAGAGTGAACTGTCAGAATCCTAAAACCAATCGTCATCGTTGCCTGAACTCCTAGAAGAGAACTCCCGCACCGTACTAGTAGAGCTATTCCAAAACCCACTTATGAACCTGATCCCACTAGTAACGTCAAATATCCCATGAGTAATTATGTATCTACTCACTGCTTGTCGAAATCAAATAAGTCATTTGTAAATCAATTATCTACTGTATCTATTCCTAATAGTGTGCAGGAAGCCCTTACTGATCCAAGGTGGAAAGCAGTTATGGATGAGGAAATGAAGTCCTTGAAAAAGAATGAGACTTGGGAGATAGTTGAGCTGCCAGCAGGGAAGAAGCCAGTAGGATGTAGATGGATTTATACGGTAAAGTATAAGTCCGATGGTTCAACAGAGCGATACAAAGCAAGGCTGGTTGCCAAAGGATACACTCAAACGTATGGAATTGATTATGAAGATACATTCGCACCTGTGGCAAAATTCAATACTGTTCGAGTCATACTGTCACTTGCTACAAATCTTGACTAGCCGATGGTGTAATGTCTCGAATTTCAAATAAGACCGAATTCGAAGTTCCACAGGATCATTACACTTCACTTCGTACAATTTTACAAGGAAAATTGAACTTTTTATAATACAACAGAGTCCTTTACAATCATTTACACAGCGAAAGATAAAATGAAGTACAATAATGAAAAATTATACAATTGCAACATCTTTAACATTTAAATAAATCAATAGAAGCATATCAACTTTATATCTTAATGAAAATCCAATTCCTGCATAATAAACTGTGGGCACGTTAGTTACTTACAAATGACGAAAATGTTATACTCGGCCATCCTCTCTATGTCGTAAATATAACGATCTCAATACTTTAACAAACCACGACTTGAATACAAATAAAGTGTTAAATGTGATTACTCTAAATATGTAAGTGTATGCAATGCCTTAATGCCTAATACAGATATTTTATACTAAGATGACACTAATGCATACTTGTTCGGATTCTATGCATCCCATGCTACATAGGTCCGAGGGCAAGCACCTACATACTCCACATTAAAGGATTCGGTCCCTGGCCATGAAAACTACCCAGTATTAAAGCAAGGTTTAGATTATTCCACGAGTACGGATCCCAGTCCCAGAGTTCACTGCCCGACTGTTATAACAGACTTCTCGTCGTGCGAATATCCCGCAAGTGCCCCTCTAGCCCCGGTATACGTATATATATTGGAGTACGACAAACTATCCGCCCAACTACGCATAGTCCCGGATTTAAAATAAAATCTCGTCTCCCACGAAACAACCACAGTCCCGGAATCCACCACTCGACTGGGTCTATAGTCCCAGAATCTACCGCCCGACTATATAGAGTGCCCTACTTACGTTTGCCCAAGTTTTACTATATCTTCACTTATGAGCCTAATTCTTAAGTTCAAGAATAAATTATCATACCTAGAGTTAGTCTTACCCCCTATCAGTCTTTAGCACAAATACCGAGATAGCTTCATGGCCATATCTCAAAAATATAACTCAAATCTTTTAATTCAACAATAATGTCGGTACCCGAGGTCTCACTAAACTCTAGATTACAACTTTTCATGTACAAGAATCCATGAGTACTCATACCCTTCAATAATCATGTATTTAAACTCAATGTATTCTTATCTTCAACTTATTCATAATTTAATCAATGTCATATCTTAGCACCATTCATGATTCATTTATTCACAATCTTTCAAAAATCAATAATTCTTTTCGTGAACTCATAATAGATTCTAATCTCATTGGCAATTTAAGCTCATATAACACATCTCCATCCATATCAAGTATTTCTTAAACTAAAATAAGTGTATAATTTCTTCAAGAGAATTCAATTCTCACATCAATATTTTACTCTTTTTTTAAAAGAAATAATTGTCATACTCTTAAAGAAATAATTTTGAAGTCATCAACTCATTTTTTAATCTCAATTTCACTTTTAATTCCTTAAATATACATGAAAATTATGAAACTAATTTTAATAAACTCTAAATATTTTTAGAGAAATATTAGAATTTTTCCCAAATTTTATTTGCATGAAAACTCACTTAAATCCAAAAGAAAAAAAAACCAATTTTTTTATATAAAAAAACCAATTTATTTTTTTAAAAAAATCAATTTTTTTGTGGCACCGTCGGGTTTCGAACCCAAGCACCCCCAGCTCACATAGTAAATGCCCAAGGTCCACTCCGCTAGCCAATAAGTCGATGTGACTTGGCTGTCAATATGTCATCTCGATCCCCATATACTAACTTTCGGGTCTTGGATTTAATTAAACGAAAACAAAATAAAATGTGTCTAATAAGTTTCGAACCCAGGATCTCCCGACCCACACAATGACTTATGGTGCACTCGCTAGCCAATAAATCCAAGTGTGATTACTTATATCAAATCACACTGATATGTTTTGTTCAATTTTACTGTTTTTCAATTATCTTCACAAAACTCTTTTTTTTCATTCGATCTAATCTTTCATTAGACTACAATTTCTTCATCTAGACCGAGTTTACTTTCAAATAGTAACTCACAAATTTTTAACTAATATTTTAGACGGTATATCTAAATTTCAAATTATTTTTCTCATTAATGAACATAAAATTTCATTCCTTCAATTTAATCAAAAGTATTAATTTGTATCTCTTACAAATGAATCTATGTGTACCAATTTATCTTCACAAAAATTTATTTTAATCACATGGAAAAATCTCAACAATTTTTCATACAATTATATATTTCTACATTTGGAAATCAACATGCATATTTGTTCATGACAAATACTCATTATTTCTTTTTCTCATTTCCAAGTAACATGATGACAATTTGTTTCTTAATCATAACAAATTTACTACTATTCATAGCACATACAAAAGTATGGATTTGTTCTACATTATTCACATCAAATTTTTCTATACTACTCATTTAACATACTAGAATGCATTTTCTACATTTAGAAAGCACAAGATCACTCACCTCTTATGAAGAATTTGCAATAAGAAGATGAGACAACTTCTAGAGACTTCTAGCTCCAAACAAGTATCTCATAGTCATTCTCCTCCTAGCAAGAGCACTCCAAAAAGCCTTCAAAGTAACTAGAACACTCTCTAACTCTCTTTCTTTTTCCTCTCTTGATTTCTTTTGTTTTGTGTGAAATGAGAAGAAAACTATGGTGTATTTATAGGACAAAGTGAATGGCTAAAATGCAAATCTCACCCACCTAATAATTACCCACTTAATTATCCACTTTCCCACTTTCTCCATCTCTTCAACTCCCTAACCCCCACCTCTTTCTCTTCCAAACCGGCCTCTCTTTCCTCTCTCTAAACACGCGCACGTGTTGTGCACTAGTGTACACACATACACAAGATTAAATACAAATCCTATAGTTCTAATATGTGTATTAAAAGTTATTACATGTCATGTATGACTCCATGCACAACTAAAAAAAAGATTTAATTAATGGGCTTTGTCTTGTGGGCTTGCTTTTTAATTAATTAATTTAATTATTCTAGTGGGCTAGAATCTATTTTTAGGTCCATGGGTTTAATAAAAGGCTAAGAAAAATAAAAGACTCATGCATGCTAAAATAGTAAATGAGAATAAGAAAAATAAAGATGAAAAAATGTTAAAGATAACAAAAATAAAATATGAGAAAAATATATTTATTAATTTTCATATATTTTACGACGTAATCGCTACGTACATAGAAAACACGTGCATTACACGTATAAAAGTATTTAGATCAAAAATGCAAAAAATGAATTTTTGTTTTATAAAATAGATTTGAATACCTAAAATAAATAATTTAAATACATAAAAAATATTACACGTAGTGGTGAAAATACATAATCGATACGTGCATCAAAAACACGTGAAAAGCACGTGAAACCCGGAGATTGAAATTTAATATTTTAGTTGACTAAAAATAGGATAAAATCAATACGGGAAATGCATAAATAGTCGGAATCTAAAATACGTAGTGAAAACACGTTACAAATATTACCAATAACGGTACAAAATACACGTGCGTAACACACGATGGTAAAATTGTCATTTCAAATTTTGCGGGGTGTTACAGTTGGAGCAATTTGATGTGAAGAATACATGTTTGCATGGAAAATTGACAGAGGACGTTTATATGGATCTTCCACCAGGGTCGAACAAACCAGTCCAACACAGTAATAAAGTGTGTCGATTGAGGAATGCGCTATATGGTCTCAAATAGTCGCCAAGAGCTTGGTTTGGGAGGTTTACAAAATCAATGAGGACATTCGGATATTGTTAGAGTAATTCAGATCATACTTTATTCCTGAAACGGAAAGAAGGTAAGATTACGGCTTTCATTATATATGTGGATGATATGATAGAAACTAGGAATGATCCTGAGAAGAGAATGACATTGAAAAGCTACTTGTCACAAGAGTTCGAAATGAAGGATCTTGGCCCTTTGAGATATTTTCTTGGTATTGAAGTTTCTCGCTCGAGAAAAGGTATATATCTGTCTCATAGAAAGTATGCTCTCGATTTATTGAAGAAAACTGGAATGTCTACTTGTCAGCCGATTGGTACACCATTAGAAGAAGGACTGAAACTTTGCAATGAAACTGATCATGTGCCTTGTGATAAGGAAAGATATCAGAAATTGGTTAGACGACTGATGTATCTTGCGCATACACGGCCAGATTTATCATATGCTTTAAGTATGGTAATTTAGTTTATGCATGCACCTCAGGAACATCACATGGATACAGTGATAAGAATTCTGAGATATATTAAGTCTGCTCAAGAAAAAGGGGCCATATTTGCAAAACATGGTCACTTGAAGGTTGAGACATATACTGATGCTGATTGGGCAGGATCTATAATTGATAAGCGTTCCACTTCAGGATACTTCACCTTTGTTGGAGGAAATATAGTTACATGGAGAAGCAAGAAGCAGAATGTTGTTGCACGCTCTAGTGCAGAGGTTGAGTATCGCGAAGTAGCTCTATGTATAGCGGAAGCTTTATGGTTGAAACTCTTGTTGTAGGACATAGGCTATGCTCCGAATGAACCTATGAAGGTGTATTGCGATAGTCAAGCAACATGTGATATTGTCGCCAATCCAGTTCAACATGATAGGACGAAACATGTAGAGGTGGATAGATTCTTCATCAAGGAGAAATTGGATGAGAAAGTCATTGAGATATCTAAAGTGAAGTCAGAAGATCAACTCGCATATATCCTGACTAAGGCAGTTTCGAGTCAGCTCTTCTTGAAATTTGTTGACAAGTTGGGCATGTTCAATATCTATGCACCAACTTTAGGGGGAGTGTTGAAATGTAATAAGTAGTAATATGTATATTATGTTTCCTAATCTATAGGAAACAGATTTTCCAAATCTCTCATCCCTCAATCTTCTCTCCTCCAAGATTATAGTCCTTATATATAGATGTATACTGTAAAGAATAACGAACAAGAAGAATAATACAGAATTTTCCCCAAATCTATTTTCAACAACAGTTTCCCCCGACAGCAGACCAGAAAGGGGTTTCTCTCTCTAGAATTTCTAAAGAGAGAAGCTTTCCCCCAAAACCAAAAAAGATAAGAGAACAAGCCAGGGGATCTCCGATCTGGGGAGGGGGGGATTCCTCCTCCTTCCTCCCCCACCCTTATCCCCACCACCGAAACGATGGCGAGGTTTTCAGGCGCCGACGAGGGTTCGGCTGGGTGTCTCCGAGGTGGGACGAAAGTTGGCGTCGACGGTGGACGGGGTGCCACTGAGAGACTTCGGAAGCGGGAATGCCTGTCGGTGAGCACGACGGTAGTCCCTGCGATGGGAGGTTGTACGGCGGGGGTTGGCGATTGGTGTTGGGGCGGGTGCGTTGGGGGCCTTTGTCGATTGGTCGCCCTCGTCGGGGCTGGCGTCGGGGTTTCGACAAGGGTTTCCACCAGCTTTACAGAAACTGCAGGGTCCATATGGACTAATTTTTGTGCAAGACGCATAACAGATTGCTTCTCAGATTATAAGCTCGTGGAAGGAGAGTCAGGTTATCTCAGCTAAAAAGGAAGCAACTAAGTGGAGGTGAACGGTGACCACGTTGGGGGGACGAGTGCTGTCGAGGAAGCATGAGGGTGGAGGCATGGCTGCCAGGCTCATGGGTTTTTGAATTTCAAAAGTGTGATTTGAAATTCAAAATTAGGTTTGGGAGTGTTGATTTTCAAATTGAGTGTGGAGGGGGTGGCGGCTAGGGCTTTTGGTCGACAATGGATCTTGGTCCACGGTGGTTTGGGTCAATCATGGCGCCCCACTGCTTGAAGGCTCAGTGGTCGGGAATTTTGGTCGACAGTTGAGTTGGTCTGCAAGGCGAGGTCGTCAGGTTCGACGGGCTAGGGTCGGTAGCGACGTGGTCTGGTATTATTTCGTCGACAAGGGTTTCAATTTGGTCGACGGGGGTATGGCTCTGACTCGTTTATGGGGGTTTCATTGTGGTCGACGATGGTCGACTGGGGATTTCATTGTGGTCGACGGTGGTCGACGGGGGGGGGGGGGGGTTTCAATTTGGTCGACGGTGGTATGGATCTGACTCGTTGATCTGGGGGTTTATATTTGGTTGTTGGTGGTCTGGCTCAGACTCGTCGATGGGGGGTCTTAATGTTGTTGACGGGGGTTTCCCTAATATCCAAATTACAACCAACTTACAATTAGCAATGAAATGTACTATAACTGGTGTGGGCGACCGTTGTCAGGCAAGTTTATAGTTTGGGCTCTACTGTAACGCCCCGAGCCCGGCTCAGCTGCGCACGCGGCTACACGTGCGCACACGCGAAAGAACGGACGCAAAACTCTAGCCACGCCCACCACAGGCTGCCTCAAAAGGGTGGTTAACCTTGGGTACCCTAATCATTGACATTTCCTAATATATACTTATATTTCTCCTAAGTTACCATCGATATGGGACATTAATCCCTTAGGTCAACCCTGGTCAACACACACCACACCAGCACACTTCATTCTTTCTTTCATTTATTCCATCATTAATGCATATGGTCCATAAGCCATCTCATAGGCTACTATCACCATTAATTCTGTGATCATACCCATAGGATCTTCTATAGGAAGAACATCTAATACCAACCACATCTTTCCATTCTTCCCATCTTCCCATCCTTCCACGTCATCATCCTTTCTATTCTTTTTTTTTTCTTTCTACTAGTATATATATACTATATATATATATATATACCATACTAGTATATTATACTATAATACGGGGTCTCACATTCACCTCTCTTTAAGAATTCAGCGTCCTCGTTGAGCCCGAACTTACAACATGATCCAGGATCCCTTTCTAGCCGATGTGGAGAGGATTACCCTCAGGGCCGGCCCTGAGTTCCGGGGGGCCCTAGGCGAACTTCCGAAATGGGGCCCCCCTGCCCCATACATTTAAAAAAAACATGCAAAAAAAATTTTACGCGCGAAATGCGTGCCTATATTTACAAGGGAAGTTTGAAATTGGGGACCCCTAAAATCGCGATTTCGGCGGGGGCCCGAGGCGGCCGCCTTGCCCGCCTACATATCAGGGCCGGCCCTGACTACTTTTACTCCACTGCCTCATTTGGCACACTTTCAAGATATCCGTGTAACGATGGAGATTGTGCCACATCGAGTAGCGGAGTATAATTAGCTAGCACACAAAATGTAATGACTATAGATAGCATTGCTCTAATAAATTTAGCTTCAAGAACACTCCAACATTGCCATATTTGCCTAGTGTCCCAAACCCAGTATAAATAATACAAGGTTGCATAAATAATTAGAAATATTCATTCTACTCTAAACAAAAAAGAATGCTTACGTAGGACAGTGCACAAGATTGCATTCAATTCAAATCACAAAATTCAAGAACCACTTATTAGATGAAGAAACCCTCACCTGATCCAATGCAGAGGGCTGCTTCTGAAAATGAAACGTCGAAACCATAATAGCGAGGGCATGCACATGATTGACACTAACATGAAACTGCTCCTGCAACATTCTCGCCCTCTCGTCGCACATCGTCACCAAACTCTCCTCTGCCTTGTTCATACTATCCCACCTGAAATACCAGTGCAGCCCCACACACCCCCACACCGACACCGCCACCCACACCACCGCCATCATCGTCCTGTTCCTCCACCACTTACTCCCCCCTTTCCCCTCCATCAAAGCTCCAATCTTTTTCAATACTAATTACACTGTTAAGCTCACCACTTAATTTCAAACTTTTTTCACCAAGAACCAATCTTTTTTCACTACTGTTACTCACCCCACCATTGTGCCCCCACCCCAAAAAAAAAATCCAAACTTTATGCAGCAAGAACCAATCTTTTTGCGCCAAGAACCAATCTTTCTGCTACTAGTAGTGAATATTCAATGATTCGGGCATTGGGGATTGGGAAAGGGGAGAGAGCGTGGGTGGAACTCTTCTCAAAAGGAGGAAAGAGCAGGAATTGGAGGGCAGTTCGTAATTATCTTGGTGCCCCTTAAAAATTTTGGGCCCTGGGCATGAGCCCAGTTCGCTCTACCCCAGGGCCGGGCCTGATTACCCTGATTCTGCTAGTTGTACAGTTCCCTACCCGGGCAACCTGTCCCAACCTAGCTCCCTCTCAGGCGTACATCTTGCACACACTCGGTGTCGAAAGTCGGCTCTGATACCATTTGTAACGCCCCGAGCCCGGCTCAGCTGCGCACGCGGCTACACGTGCGCACACGCGAAAGAACGGACGCAAAACTCTAGCCACGCCCACCACAGGCTGCCTCAAAAGGGTGGTTAACCTTTGGGTACCCTAATCATTGGCATTTCCTAATATATACTTATATTTCTCCTAAGTTACCATCGATATGGGACATTAATCCCTTAGGTCAACCCCGGTCAACACACACCACACCAGCACACTTCATTCTTTCTTTCATTTATTCCATCATTAATGCATATGGTCCATAAGCCATCTCATAGGCTACTATCACCATTAATTCTGTGATCATACCCATAGGATCTTCTATAGGAAGAACATCTAATACCAACCACATCTTTCCATTCTTCCCATCTTCCCATCCTTCCACGTCATCATCCTTTCTATTCTTTCTTTTTTTTTTCTTTCTACTAGTATATATATACTATATATATATATATATACCATACTAGTATATTATACTATAATACGGGGTCTCACATCTACTTTGACCATGGTTGGTCAAAGTGAGGGGTGCCTTTGGTTTCTTTCATGTCAGATGGCTCGCAGTGGTCATGTGCGACGTCTACTCTTGTTGCGGAGTTGCGGTGAGAGTCATGGAGGGTGAAGCGAGGGGATGAGAACGAGACTCAATCTTGACATGGAGTTGTCAGATTGGTGAAGTGCCTGCGGTGTCTCTCATATGGTGCTTGCACTTGTCGTTTGGGTCACTGTTGGAGACGAAGAGGGAGTGTGTACGATAGTTGGAGAGAACAAACGGTGTACAAGCGAGGAACTGAGCCCAAATTGGCACGAAACATTTGCTCTTGTGGGGGCGGTCGATCAATAGGAATAGATTTCGATGTATTTTTTGTTTGTTGGTTGGGGTGTATGAGGTCCGGAACCCAGTCTGTTGGGATCTGAACTTCATAAGCCTTTTTTTTTTGTATGTTTTGGTAAATTTTCTTTAATGAAACGCCGGGGGGGGGGGGGGGGGGGGGGGGGGTTATACCCACCTGTTTAACGATAAAAAAAATTATTTTGGATATTACAAGTTATTACTTGTTTTTTTTCCATTCATTTTTTGCATTTCTGGCATTTACTGTGATTTCGGGGGGGGGGGGGGGGGGGGGGGGGGGGGGGGGGGGTTATACCCACCTGTTTAACGATAAAAAAAATTATTTTGGATATTACAAGTTATTATCTGTTTTTTTTCTCCATTCATTTTTTGCATTTCTGGCATTTACTGTGTTTTCTGGTTTGGGGGGGGGGGGGGGGGGGGGGGGGGGGGGGGGGGGGTATACCCACCTGTTTAATGATAAAAAAAATTATTTTGGATATTACAAGTTATTATCTGTTTTTTTTCCATTCATTTTTTGCATTTCTGGCATTTACTGTGTTTTCTGTAATTACTTCTTTTCCTAGATTTTTTTTTTTAATCAAGACCAACATATATTCAGTCGCAAGCAATTACGATCATCTGAATGTTTGATTTTGTAAATAGGAGCTACTTCTTTTATTTTCGGATAATAAGCTACTTCTTATATATTAAGATAGTACTATTTAGACCAACAGGCAATGTCATGAATGGTATTGGGTGGGATGAATAATTGAGTGACCGCTCGAATCCAGAGTTTCTGGTTCGAGCCACGCTTTTCCCTCAAAAAAAGATAGTACTATTTAGGCACTAGCTGTATCGTTATCAACAAAAATTTACCCTAGGTAAAAAGGAAAAAAGGGAATGGGCACTAACATAGGACATGTTAATTAAATAGTTTGGCATAGATAGAATGAAAAGCTTAATTTGTAGAAGTTCAAATCACGACAGTAACGATGCATGCTCTTGGATTGTTCTTATATGATTGCCATTTATATGATTTATCATATGGAGAGATGGCTATTTTTATCATCGTTAATCACTTGAACAAGAACCAATTATTCTTATATATTTTCTAGATCGCACTTGGTTGAGTCGTCGAACCCACAATCACACGGTTAGACTGTCGGACTCGCCTCCATCTACGGTCTTGTTGTACAGAAACTAAGAAAATTTAAGGAGATTGCTCTTGTTGGCATATTTAACATTTATTTCCATGAGATCGATCAAGCAATTCCAGTATCTAGCTAGAGTTCAAAATTTCTATGCTTATAATAGCCAATTGTTCTGTCATTCATCATCTGGGTGGGCCTAGCATTCATATCAGAGTCCTGCATATAATAAAAAGGAACGACATCAGTTCTAAAACTTATATTCTATTAAATTTTTGAATAAAGATATTTGTACTTCATATATGGTTTTCTCCTTTCAAAATAATTAAGGGGAAAAAAATAATCTTATTGGATTTCATAAATTTGAACAGATCATGTTAAGGGCATATATGTTATATCACAAGAATATCCAATGAGGTCTTTTCCATTTTATGTTTATCAGAAATTCAGAATACGCGTCCCAAATTATTATAAGAAAATAACAGAATATTCTGGGACAAACATAAAGATCTAAAGATTTTTCAGAGAACAATCTCCTCTGTTCATATGTCATGGTGTGACTGTTAGACCTACCACTACTACATATCTTATCTACCCGATGCATGATCATCTTTGAATCTCCTATCCAGCTAGCAAATTTGTAAGCAAATTGTTTACACTTTTATCGTCCATCAAGCTCGCTAGCTCGCTCTCTACTTGTATATATATATATATATATATTTTTTTTTTGAGGTTAAAGGTGGAATAATGCCACCCTGTTTTATTAATAAGAAATTAATAAAATAACCCCGACGTACTGGAAGAAATACAAAAGTACAGTGCAGAAAATAAAACATAACCTCCTAACAAAACACTGGAGGGTGAGTCTAACTATCCATACAAAGTACAACCAGAAGTACAGCTCTACTTGTATATTTACGAGCTGTTATGCCTTGATGTAATATAGAGAAGAGAAGAAGAAGAAGAAGAAGAAGAAAAAACACTATATTCATGCCAGTATGCTACTTACATGGAGAGCTTCTTTCAACAGCGCTATCTGCTCTTCTGATACAGTCCTAACCTGCCCCCATTTCATTCGATTAACTTTGAAAAAGAAGCACTTTAGTGAAAGCTTAAAATTGAAATTTTGGATAAATAAGCTAACCTTTTTGACTACTGTCCACACAACACCTTCGGTGCAAGGAGGCACGGTAAGAGATCCCAAGTACCTATAATATTTTCTGCCCCATCCCTTTATTTGACTGGGGTCCACTTCCCCAACTTTCTCTTTCTTATCTTTCTTGTCCTTGATCTTCTTGATATATCCCTCCATCTACCGAGTTCATAGAATTAGAGTGAATTAAGGGCAAGTTTTTTTTTGTCTATATACTTTGGGACCAAAAATTTTAATTTCTTACGAGGAAAATTAGAAGCAAATTACTTACATAAACCTTTATATATATATGTAGTATGATCTTTTGCAAACTAACCTTAGCAAGAAATTTGTTAGACTTTCCAGTCTTGAAAAGGACACCTATAACAGCTCTTTCATGGTCGGGAGTCTCATGAACCATGTGCATCTCTAAAGAGAACCTGCAACAAATAAATAAGCATTCCAAAATTCTTAGCCAATTACTTAATTGAAATATGCATTATGCATACCCATAAATCAATCACAATAGGAACACAATTCCAGATTTCCCACATTTAAATTCATAAATGTTTCCATGAACTAGTATCGTGATTTCGGCCGCCCCCCAGTAGGACTAGATTTCGTTCTATTTTTTGTTTGTTGGTTGGGGTGTATGAGGTCCAGAACCCAGTCTGTTGGGATCTGAACTTCATAAGTCTTATTTTTTGTTGTATGTTCTGTTAAATCATTTTTAATGAAATGCGGGGATTTTTTACCCACCGTTTAACGATAAAAAAAAAACTAGTATCGTGATGCAGAAAAAAGAAGAAAAAAAGAAGAAGAAGAAGCATGTGTAATACACGTGCATACTTAGACTAATCTATACTATTATTAAGCAAAGCTCCATTTTAGCGGCTTTTTACTATCATGCCCCCATATACATAAAAAAGCTTAAAAAAATATATAAGGTCAATTCTGTAATTTTCACTTCACATTTAAAGTTTCCATAAAATTATGTTCCCTAAAATATTGAAACCGTCTCTTCCTCTCCCTCCATCGAATCCGTGCATTGCACGTGCATATCTCCAGTGCAAATTGCACGTGCTAACCCATAAAACGTGCATTGCACGTGCGGATAACTAGTCTTAGTTAAACATCACCTGTTACCATCAATGGTGTGCTCTGATGGGGAATGCCAGTGCACCTGCTTGAGTGGGTAATAGGTTCCATTGATTCTCAAGTATCCTGCATCACCATCCCAACTGAGCTGAAAGAATCCACGCAACCAAGGAAAAGACTAGTGATTTAACAAAACAACTCATATATATATATATATATCACAAGACAATTTGAGGGGAAAAAAAAACTATCTACTGACTCTCTTTTAATTGAAACAAAATCAATGGCTCATAATCACCCTCCCAAAAGACATTTTCCCTCCAAAATTAATTTTTTTTCTCCCTACAATATAAATCATTCTTACTTTATTACTATCTCTCTCTTCTCTCTTCACTTTTTCAGCTCTCTCACTCTCTCTCATATCTCCTTACTTTTCATAAAAGAATGAGCTACATAATCAAACTTTCTTCATCACTTGGATAGTTAGTAGTAACACTAGTATGTTGGATTTTTAAAAACTTTTTTATATGCTTTGCTTGTATTTTTTATATGTGTTTTGCTTTGCTTGTATTTTTTTTTAATGTGTTTACAGGACTTTTCATCTGCTGCATCGTTCATGAATACGTGCCATAGGTACATGTCCACTGGCAAACATAATATACATATAACCTCTATATAGCTCAGATGGTAAGACTTTGGAATGGGTAAAAAAATATCAAGTTTTGAACCATGCTACGACGTAGTCTTTACTCAAATAAAATAAAATAAAAAGACAGGCACACACACAAAACCTTAAGGAAACGCAATGAGTTACCCCACCGATTGTGTTTAAAATTTAGTACAATTATTAATATGTTCTCATCAAAACTCTTATTAATCAAAAAGCAGTAGTAGGTTATCCCACCGATGTAGGCTCTCGCTAGGGAAAATGTTGGCATAACCACACAGTTCTTCGTTTCCATATCTGGACAGCAAAATAACTTGAATGTTTTCCAAAAAGATTATATATATAAAAGTTACCATGATGTCATGACCACGATTCTGGATGGTGGCCAGAGCTGGTTTGTAGGAACGATTGAGAAGGCCGAGTTCGGGGAGGACGGTGACACGATTGTTTGTGAGGTCGATGGGGGATTGCAACTTGCCCTTGCCACATACTTGCCAGTTTTCGTCTATTTCTCCCCAGTGTTCCGGCCCAAGCTTCCCTCCCTTGACGTAGTTGAACTCCATTTCATGATGATGATCTTCAGATTAATTAAACATATATATTGCAACTGATTACAGTACTATATATAATTAAGCATTGATGATGATGTGTATGTGTGTATGAGTGTATGTATACCATCATTGAATTCTCTGTCCGATGAAGAGAGTACCGGCATTGAGCTAAAGAGGAAGAAGCCAAGAAAGATGCAAGAAAGATTAATGCCCTGATTTTTTTGACCCATTTTGATAGAGAAATTTTGGTAATTAAGAGAATAAATATTTGAAAAAAGAAAAAAGAATGGGGCAGTTTATTGATTTTTTTGGAGTAAAAAATTGGAAATACCCTGAAATTTCATTGTCAATTGAAAAATTGGATTTTTTTTTTCATTGTCAATCCGTTTGGATGGGTGATATATGTATAGAATAAGAAGAAGAAGAAGAAGCATAATAGAGTCTTCCAATGTCGATCTAACTCTAGCGTCGGTGTTGAATAATTTTTGCTGTAATTTTTAGCTGTGAGGTCCAAAATTCACCTACAAAAACTTTACACGTAATGTTTTTATCACCCTTAAATTTAATAGCAAAATTTTCAGCACCTTTAAATTTAATAGCAAACATCCTTTTTTTCATTAATTTTTGGAGTTGAGGTGGGTTTGTTGAGAATTTATGACCACCCAAAAAAAACTTTGTGATTTCTGAATTTCTAACAGCTCACTTCTGCAAATTTGAAGGTTTTGTTATAGGGAAGTTAGATGATGAGAGCGACTTGGCATGCAGGTTTACTATTATTAGAATTTTTTCCCAAAACGACCCTTTTTTTGTAAAGTTTTTTCCAAACCGTCCTACTTTTTTTTTTTTTCCCAAAGCACCCCACTCGGTCTTTGAAAGACCCAGTCTAGTTAAAAGTAGCTCGGTCTTTCAAAGACCGAGTCTTGCACTTTGAAAAATCGAAGAGCAAGACTCGGTCTTTGAAAGACAGCGCTAGTTTGTACTAGACTCGGTCTTTCAAAGACCGAGTCTTGCACTTTGAAAAATCCAAAAACAAGACTCGGTCTTTGAAAGACCGCGCTAGTTTGTACTAAGACCGAGTCTTGCAATTTGGGGGTTTTAATATCGCAGATCTCCTTTCTTCTTCTTCTCGATTTATTAAAAACTTCGACTTTTTTTTCTTCTTCTCTCTGTCCCTCAACAAACCCATTGCCCACTAGCCAATTTTGTGGTCGATTACCCCTTTAATCGATCGATACACTCCCCAAAACCAATTAATCTCTCATCGATTTTCGATTTTCCCCATCCTTATTCCCCAAATTTGATTATTTCTTTAAATCCTAAATCCCGAATACCCAATTTCGTACACCTAGTTTAATTTCTTCTTCGTCTTTGGAAGATCTTGGTTGAAGGATCTTGCTCTTCTCTACCTTGTCAGTAGCTCGCTTTGGAATCTCCTACTTGAAAGGTATATTTCTGAAGCTTTTGATAAGCAAATATTGTGTTAGTCTTGATGCTATTGTGAAGTTGCTGAGTTGAATTTGACTTATTGTTGACAATGTAGAGTAGCTATTGTTGTTATTTTTAGTTTTAATTTTGTTGAAAAAGAAAGAGTTGAAAGAGTTGAAGTTGTTGCTATCAACGGTAATGTTATATAGTATTTGTTGAATTCTATATAGATTTTTGCTAAAATTAAGAAAGAGTTAAAAATTTTAGAATTTGTTGAAGTTGAATTTGTTATATAGAATTCTATATAGAATTTTGCTAAGAAAGAGTTAAAATTCTCTAATTTGCTAAAATTAGAGAATCAACGACATTGTTATATAGAATTTGTTGTTGTGGAGATGTTTCGAGATTGTTGTTGTATTTGTTGTTGAGATGTTGTGGTTGTGGAGAAGTTTCGAGATTTTTGATGTTTTTGTTGTTGAGATGTTGTGGTTGTGAAGATGTTTCGAGATTGTTGTTTTTTATATCTAGGTTATGTGTAGTTAGTAACATTTTTGTTGAAGTTGTAGGATTTGTATTCTATTGTAAATGGCACGCACAAGGGGTAAAATGGAGGTAGGAGAAAGTAGTCACTACAAGAAAAATTCTTTTTTGCAACGCCAAATGTCGTTGCTAAAACTCGTTTGTCGTTGCGAAAAATATTTTTGGCAACGACATTTGTCGTTGCAAGGTCGTTGCGCGTCCGGGCGTCGCGAAAGATTTTGACTACGACTTGCTGTCGTTGCCAAACATAGATTTTTTCGCAACGACATTGCCGTTGCAATATATTTTGTCGTTGCCATACCTAATTCCACCCGTACTATGGTATAAAATCAATCGCAACAACCTTTGTCGTTGCCAAACATACATCATATATTTGGCAACGACTCATGTCGTTGCTAAAGATATTTTTTTCGCAATGAATTATTGTCGTTGCCTTACATTTTCTATTTTGGCAACGACTACTGTCGTTGACAAAGCGCGACTGTTTTGCAATTATTTTTATAATTGCTTTGCATTACTTGTATTTTGGTAACAACTATAGTCGTTGCTAAAGCTACCAATTGTCGTTGCGAAAGTTTAATTCTTTTCGTGACAAATTATATATTGTCGTTGCATCAGCCCTATCCAAACTACCATACACTTCAAAAACATTAAAAACCAACATCATTCCAAAAACTATAATATTAACCTTGTCCAACATATTACATTTATGTCACATATAAGAAATAATGCCCCAAATATTACAACCATCAACTTCTCAAAAAGATATCTAAGTATCTCATAATCATTTCCATTGTGCATAATAAGCTTAACCATGTTTTCTAATATTCTCTTGACATCTAAACATTGCAACAAAATTGGATGCAGGATTGAAAGAACTGAATCAACTTAGAACAAAAGAACATTTTGGGATGAATATTCTCAGAAAATACAAGTAGCAAAAAATTGGGGTTGATGTTGGAGAGTTAATAACCTAAACCAACAACTAACTCATATAAGATATAACTAAATCATACACTGTCAAAATATGATACAAAAATATATGCTCCCGGACCAATGGCTTCATTCCCTAATTCTCCAAATATAGTTCCTTCTCGTGGTACCTACATATTTGAAATAATGATTAGTCCAGCAGTATACAATGAAACTATGAAGGATCGCCAAAACTATTGGAACCTGTATGCACAAAACAATACAGCATAATAGTGCTGTATTTATTTAAAATACAGCACGTGCTAAGTTAAAATATATGTGGTTGCACGTGCTAAGTTAAATTATTTATTTATTTTTATTTTTTTATATTTTTGGCAACAATACTGTCGTTGCGGTAGATATAAGAAAATATACGCAACAACATTTATCGTTTCCAATTTACACAATCAGGCGGGGGAATTTGCAAAGGCCCGCGCAAGGCATTTTGGAGGAGGGAAATTTTATTTTATTTTTAGCAACGACTTTCGCGTTGCCGTAACTAATTTTCACAACGACTAAAAAGTCGTTGCCAAAACCTTGTTGCGAAAAAGGGTTTTTCTTGTAGTGAGTAGACCTCCACGTGGCGATGGACCACGTACTCGCGGTGGACATCGTCGTGGTCATAGTCGTACTCGTACCGAGGGTACTAATGTAAGTAATTAATTGTTAATTCTAATAGAATTATATTACATTTCGGTCTATTGATGTAAATGTTATTGTTATGTAGGTTGAAGTCAATGCAAATGAGGCGGGCACTTCTTCTTCAGTCCCTTCGTCATCATATATCCCTTCTGGAGGCCCAGAACCCCTCGACCCTTCACTCCTCACTTTTCAGCCGTTGCATCGATTGCAGAATATTTGGAACGGTGAGGCTACGGAGTGCCGCTTTAGAACTGGTCATCCGCTACCTGTGCACCCACGTATACACGAGATACTAAGAGACTGTGGGTTCTACGGTATTGCCAGGATGACATCCATCAATTGCGATCGTCCTCTTTTGGAAGCACTTCTTGAAAGATGGAGGCCCGAGACACACTCCTTTCACCTGCCAGTTGGAGAGCTAACAGTCACTCTGCAGGATGTTGCCATACTTACCAGGCTTCTAATCGATGGAGAGGCAGTCACAGGATCAATGGACTTCGACCCGATTTATATAGTCGAGGAGTACTTAGGGGTTGAAGTAGAAGCCAGTGCGGTTAATGGAAAATTTATCCGTTTGAAGTAGTTGAAGGACACGTTTAAAAATAAATTGAATGATGGTTCAACTGCGGCGGAGGTGGAGTGCTATTGTAGGGCGTACATTCTCACGCTATTCGGCACCGTCTTATTTCCAAATTCGACAGGAAATAGCATCTCATTGATGTTCTTGTCATTAATCGCCGATCTAGGTAGGGTTAGCCGTTACAGTTGGGACAGTGCAGTACTTTCGTCACCGTATCGGAGTCTGTGTTTGTGCAGTATAGGTTCGAACCAGATGAATGGGCCTATGATTTTACTGCAGATCTGGAGTTGGGAGCGGATTCACGTAGGTCGGCCCGTAGTACGGATCCAATCTCAACACTGGACAGTTCTTCCCGATGATATTGACATGCTACCTCCTATCGGTGTGTACTGGATAGGCAAACTGACATGGACAGCCAACCCCAACAGGTGCTTAACATAGTACCACGATGAGCTTGATAGGTTGGCAGCTGACTGTGTAGTGTGGTCTCCTTACACGAAGGAGCGACTGATTCGACTGCCGCCTAATTGCATGTACAGACGTGATTTGTGGCTCACGAAAGCACCGTTAATCAACTTTGGGGTTGTCGAGTTTTACTACCCCGATAGAGTGTTACGCCAGTTTGGTCTTCACTAAGGGATTCCAGTTGCCGCGCCCTTCAATGCCGAGATGCACAACATCACAGGAATGGGCCGTACCCCCGGTCACAATTGGGCTGCTTGCTTCTTCGAATACGTTCAGAGATGGAATGTTCACCATTTCCAAGAAATCATCGGTGACATTCCACCGTTTGACCTCTCGGTGCATGGGATGTACATGGCTTGGTACGAGAGAGTCACTAGACATTTCATTTCTCCAACGTTGCAGACTCCTGCTGGAGTGGTAGTCCCGATCCGTCGACTAGGGACCGAACCAGCAGATCAGCATTCCGTTAAGTTGCCGATGTACCAACCAAAGGGATCCACTGTTCGGAATTTTGTAAGTTTTAAAGTTTCGTTTTAAATTGTTAAATTTTATATATATATTTGTTTTCATATATGTATGTGTATTTGTAAGTAACCTAATCATTCAACTTTTCATGTTTCTCAGTTGATCCAGACTTGGTCCCTTGCAAAGAAATGTGCAACTATGTTGAATAGCAACATCGCCGATCAGGCGAAGGAAACCATACGGGAGATGTTATCTTGTTGCCGTGCACAAGCTGATCTTGTGGGGGAGGGCGCAACATTAGATGCAATACTAGATGTGGTTGTGAAGATGATGTGCTTGTGGTTGTGGAAGAATGCAAAATTGAGATGTTGTTAGAATGTAAAATTGGTTGTGGAAGTTAAAGAATGTCTAGTTTAAAGCAAAATTGTTGATGTGGTTGTGAAGATGATGTGGTTGAGATGTTGTTGTTGTTGTTGTGGTTGAGATGTGGTTGATGTGGTGGAAGTTATAGAATGTCAAAATTGAGTTGTTGTTAGAATGTGAAATTGGTTGTGGAAGTTATAGAATGTCTAGTTTGAAGTAAAATTGTTGATGTGGTTGTGAAGATGATGTGGTTGAGATGTTGTTGTTGTTGTTGTGGTTGAGATGTGGTTGATGTGGTGGAAGTTATAGAATGTCAAAATTGAGTTGTTGTTAGAATGTGAAATTGGTTGTGGAAGTTATAGAATGTCTAGTTTGAAGTAAAATTGTTGATGTGGTTGTGAAGATGATGTGGTTGAGATGTTGTTGTTGTGGTTGTGGAAGTTATAGAATGCGAAAGATTATATTTGTAAAGGGGAGATGCTTTAAAAGATATTGTATCTGGCTGTAGCAAAATCTCAATCAGCATCAATACTCGGTCTTTCAAAGACCGTTGTCATTTTAACTCGACCTTGAAGCTGATTGCAAATTTTTGCTTACAGACTTAAGACTCTCTCTTTCAAAGACTGAGTCTAGTTATATTTAGAACGGTCTTTGAAAGACCGAGTTTTGAGTTCAATCAATTCCAGAGACCAAGCTGCCCTCTGGAAATGATTGACCATCACAGTCGGTCTTTCAAAGGTTTCTGGATTTGCTGCTTGAATTGCTGCTAGTAGAAAAGGCAGCTTCGCGTATGCTTCTTCGAAGGTACCAAACAACCTCTCAATTGCCTTTTGTTTTGCTTTCCAAGCTTTCTTATATGAAATCTGATAATTATATTCTATTTTCACAATCTCAATAATTGCCCGCGGTGATAAAGCAATATCCTTCTTCACCACACCCACAATCAAATTATTAACAAGGTTAGCATCAATTTTACAGTGGTCTTGATTCAACGTGGGATTCGTACAAGTATGAGGCCCAACCATCTTCTTCACCACAAAATTTCTCCCCCCTTTTGGAACAATAGCTTGTAATCTCCAAGGGCATCCACCATCACTTACTCCTGGGGGACCTTGTACGATCTCCTCAATTGTACGTTTTCTAGGGGCCATTTTGCATTTAACACTGTACAGTGATGGTGTTGTTTTCAATGTGACAAATTCACGATGTTTCTTGATAGAATACACCTTCACAGCTTGCTGAATGGACTCTTTATTTATAAACTCCTGTCCAACGTAAAATTTGTCTACATTGGATGAACCAGAAGACTCTTATGGAAATGGGGGTACTCTAGCAGCTTGAGCCATCTCCTCCGTAACATGAGCGTTAACATTAGCATAGCTATCAGTAGCTCTCACTTCGTTAGAATTGTTGTTCGTAGGATTTACATTTGCTACATCATCATCTTCTTCTCCATCATCATTTTCTACACTTTCATCATCATCTGTTTCTTCCTCTTCTTCATCATCGTCTAATAAGCTGTTGTTAACCACTGCATTTTGAAAGAGTTCAAATACACTGTCATTTGGAACATAGTCAGGAACCGGACTAGGTTGGGGTGGCAACTCAACATCTGTAGAATCAGCATTTCTTGTATTTGTGAAGGTGTTTTCTTGTGAGGACAGTGGATTTGGTTGTGAAGATTGAGTGGGGTTAGACCTCATCTGCTGTGTAGGTACTACCCTTATGAAGCTTGAACTGGGAATATCATGTGGCTGAGCATTCAAAATTTGAATTTGCTGATTATATAACTCTAATGCAGACCAAGCACAATTGGGTTCAAATGTCCTAGCAATCATTGACTTCAGCGCATTATCAGTAGATACGGGCACTGTCATAATATACTGACCATCTCCTCTACCTGCTACGTATCGAGCATCAGTATCTCAGTTTCAATTCAAACATGGGTTTGATTCACACTCCATGTTTTGAGAAATATTTACCATCCGGAAAGAGGACTCCATTGATTCCTATCCCAATTAGTAACTTCATAAATTTTCTCAACTACTTCTGCAAATGTAATGGTACGAGGTACCCAAACTATTTCCGGATCCAACACACTATAGCAACTACTAATCTTTGGATCACGAATTATTTCACCACCAAAGTATAACCAAATAGGAATCTCAAGATCCATACCTACGTATATTTATACGAATATGTGAGTTATTATCTAACCACAAACAAAATCTATAAAAAAAGATAGAAAATTAAAGGCCAATATTCATCATACCTTCACAAGCTTCAAGGATAGAGCCGTAGATATTTGGGTAAAAGAGTTGAAGTTGCTATCCTCTTCAAATTTAGCAAAAATCCAAAATATGGATATTTCAAAAGATGGGTTTAGGGTTTTTATAGTGGAGATGTTTAGAGGGTTAGGAGGAAATTGGTAAATATATTTAGATTAAGATGAGATTTTGTGGGTAGGAGGTCGCCCTAGATTTAGGAAGATGGGTTAGAGAAATAGAATATGTTAAAGTAGAGAGAGAGAAGAAGAAGAAAGGAGATCTGCGCTGAAGTCAAAACCCCCAAAGTCCAAGACTCGGTCTTTGAAAGACCGAGTCTAGTTAAAAGTAGCTCGGTCTTTCAAAGACCGAGTCTTGCTCTTCGATTTTTCGAAGTGCAAGACTCAGTCTTTGAAAGACCGAGCTACTTTTAGCTCGACTCGGTCTTTCAAAGACCGAGTGGGGTGCTTTGGAAAATAAAAAAAAAGTAGGGCGGTTTGGGAAAAACTTTACAAAAAAAGGGTCGTTTTGGGAAAAAATCCCTATTATTAAGGGTCAGTTACCAATATATGTATGACCTATAAATATGATGGAGATTTATTGCAAAATATATCTCCGGGTTTTTTCTAATATGACCTAATACCTATGAATCTTTTTGCTAAGTTTAAAAAAATAAAATAAATGGAAGTGGAATACTGTTATGTAAATTCATAATACTTGGGAGATTTCTAAGATTATATTTCTTGTAGCAGAGAAGGCATTTAGACTGTTTTTTTTTAATGAAATTTAAATTTATCGATAAAACCTGATCTAGTATTGGATGGAAATATAGATCATTTCTGGTGTGTTCAATATAAATTCTATATTAACTAGATTTATAGAAATTTCGTGAGGAGGCATAGCAGATTATCAATAAGCCTCTCTGTTTCAATGATTTTAAGGGCAGAAATTATTCGGTTTGGATGTTGGATAGGCGGGAATTTTTCAAGCTGGTAATAATGATGATGCCTTCAACATTGGGTTCCTATCAATGTTGTTGATTTCTCTGCCTCATCGTGCGTCGTTCCTCACGCCAACGTGTGCCGTCTTCGTGCCATCGTGCGCCATTTCTCTGCTCCATCGAACATCATCCCTACATCACCGTTGTCGCCTCCAACAATTAGCATACAAGATTGGAATCACATCACAGTGCTCCATCCTGCGGGACATGATAAAGATATGCTCTTCCTATTCTAGATTTCCAAATAGATAATACTCAACCTCAAGTTAAAACAATACTCAACATCTTCATATTCCAACTCTTACTCTTCTTATTCTTGGCCCTATTCTCCTGTAAAGTGTATAAATTCATCGTGGTTCATCTGAATGAAGTGTGCCATAAATTCTATCACTACAAACCGCACGGGTTATAGCGGCGCTTTTACAAGGCTATAGCGGCAGTTTTTGCCGCCATTATAGCTCATAACGGCGTTTCTAAAAGCGCCGTTAGAACGTGCGTCGTTATAGCCATCTAGGCTATCGCGGCGTTTTATGTCGCCGACGCTATAGGTGCTAATTTATAATGGCGTTTCTAAAACGCCAGCATAGGCCCATTTCTCTTTTGTTTTGTAAAAAATGGACTAGTTATAGCGGCGTGTCAAAAACGCCGTGGTAGATGAAAATTTCAAAAAAGTAATCTATAGCGGCGCTTCTGAAGCACCGCAATAGAGCTTTTTTTTGTGGAAATTCTGGTATATATGTCGGCGTTTTAGGGTAAACGCCGGGATAGGGTTTTTTTTTTTTTTTTTTTTTTGAGATTTATTATAGATTTTCAAATTAAAAAACCTGTAATTAATCGCATATTACAAATACCTATAGTCATATTAAATTAAAATGCTTAAATCTTAAAATCAATAATAACATCATAATTAACAACCAAAAGTCACATATCACAAAAAATAATAACTTAATAGAATTTTTTTAGAAGAAATATCAGAAGTTCATGTATTTCACAATTAAAAAAAAAGATACAATATTTGATGTTACAGATGACTCAAGCATACAGCTTGATATTTCGCTTGCAGTTCAATATGTGGCCTGAAAATAAAAGAATCCACTTCTTCAATCACCACAACCTGCACAAGAAAAGAAGCAAACAACAGATCTAATTAAGTTATTCATTTAAAAAAATGGTAACAATACTAAACAATTATATTTTCTTCCAAAAGAAAACTCTGATTAGTTCATCTCAGTGATCTCACATATTAAAGATTAATGACAATATGTTCAAGGGCTTGTAGCAAAACTCTAGTAACAAAACTAGAGTTACTCTTCACATGTGAGACTTTTAAGGAAATAGAAACTTTAAAGGATTCATTAATATAATAGAACAACATATCCAAGTTGTATATAGTCATAAACTACATTATTTCCAAGAGCAGATGCAATGCACTTTACTAGTGTTACAATTCAACTTCAGATCTAAGCTTCATCCTATCATTACTAAAAATCCATTTCCCTGACTTTTTGAGTTAAATGTAATCATGCCATTTTCAGCTTAGTTGCAGATACAATTTCATAGCATCTAATTCCCACATGAGAGGAAATGTTGCATAATATTCATAAGCTAAGAAACCTTACCCGAGAGCTAAAGCGCCAGACCACTGAAGAAGAAATCCAAGAGCGGTCGACAAAAGAATAGCTACTGTATTAGCACGGTTCCAATTGAATGACATAACACCAGGAGGGTCCAGCCAGGGCATGAGTGCCACCAAGAAGAGAAGTGTGATTAGAGTTGTCTTCTACATCAAACTATTTTTAACATTCAAAGCTGAGGCAACAAGAACAGGCTTATATAAGACAAATCCAAAACAAATTAATTCTAGAAGATAGATGACCATAGGCTAAGGCAGTCCAGTTCTCCTGCTGTTGTAGATTGGCCCACAGTATCTTATTGACTGCACTAGGTATTATCCATGCCGATGCTATACATGCACCGAAAAAATGGAACTCAAGATCCGTAACTGTTGCAACGGCAACCCCAACAGAAACAATTGTCAATGCGAGTACCTGATAAATCGCAAAAGTCAAAGCACTTTCAGCAGAGAACATAACAAACTTAAACAGTTATCAGGTTCCATTCGACAGGGATTTCAGAGAGCTTAATCAGTTATTAATCTAAAGACCTTTTCTCTTAACAAAGTAGGTTACCTAAGTTAGCCCTTCCTCTTCCTTCTTTTAAACCCTCGTCAAATGGTAACCCAAAAGTGAGATTGTGTATACAGAATGGGCAAAGGAATTTAGTCTCATTAATGCCTCTAGCTAAGAGTTGTACCTTCTGAAAGGAAACTGTCTTCTGAAATAGCATGAACTCAGCCAGGACAATTGTTGGAGTAACTGCAATCTTAGCCATTTGATAGAAACCCACACTGAAAATAAACAAACCAAGCTTACAAATTTAAGAATGCAAGCGAAAGTTTTGTTACTAGAGTTACTCTTCACATGTGAGACTAGACAAAGGCATATCATGAAGAGGGTTATGATATTGACAAACCTGGCATAATGTTGCAACTCCCGTCCGTGTCGTTTTTCGCTTCAGGAAATAGACATGTATGATGCCTCTTCTGCACTACTACAAATGTAATTGGTGGAAGATAACCTTCCTGAATAGATGCACAAGCCTGCATAGATTGCACAACAGATAAGCAAAGAGGAAAAGAAATAGTTTAGAAGAAAAAAATGCTAATATCTCATCAAGTAGCATTTTGCTCCTTATATTAGCACTTTTGGGCTAAATTGGCATTTTGCTCTAACTAGTTAGCATTTTGCTCTTTATGGCATTTATATTAGCATTTTTGCTCTATACATCAGCATTTTGTTCTTTATATTAGCATTTTTGATCTTTCCATTAGCATTTTGCTCTTTCTGGCATTTATAACAAGTTAGAGCTTGTTTGTTTCTGGTTTTGCTACTCCCAGTGTGCTTGAGCTAAAGCCAGAGCCTTGGCCGTTGCCTTATTTTCATGAACTGAAAATAACAACAGAGTTATGCCTCTTATTTAACTTGACCTCTATGACTTGGTTTTTAGATTATGTATGTCTCCATTTTTTAGATTATGACTTGGTTTTTAGATTATGTAACAAATTTAAGTGATGAAATTCATTTTTTAGATTATGTATGTCTCCATCTTTTAATAGTAGTAAAATTAATGCTTGGCATAACTGAAGAAGTACAGTGATCTAGTTTATTTTGTTATGGTATGGATCCTCACTACAAAACCTTATTTGTTATCCGAATGGATGTCAATGCATCATAAACCATTGGTAATTAATTAAAGTCTACAACATGGGAAGCTTATGAAATCTCTAATCCAACAACAATAGAACACAAAAAAGTGAAGAACAATCTAAGTCCACAAGCACAAACTAAACATATGTATATCTGTGATTCTGCCAAATACCTCTATGGGAAAGATTGAAGGAGCTTCTTTACCTTACGGAAGATGATTACAGTGCACACACACCCTCAAATTTCACTTGATTCAAAACCAATACATATATTTTTATTTTCTTCTACAAGTACTCAAGACATCTCACTTTCTTAGAATAGAAACCTCAATTATAGTACAAACAGAACATTAGCATCTTAAGAAACTGTTAAAAAAATTGCTAATATAAAATTAGAAAAAGCTTTAAAAAATGAATATAAAGAGCAAAAATACTGTACCGACAAATGGCAACAATCTCATTAAGTAGGACATGGCTAAATTGGCTTTCGCTAACACCATCCAACAATTCGGCATGTATGTGTAGATACACAAACAGTGGCGGAGCCAGGATTTTCATCCAGCGGGAGCGAAATCATAAAAACCACAAATTTATAAAAGTCTTTAAACATCCACATCACAATCTCTAATATTATAATGGAAGAGTTGGGGTTGTCATTTGTTAACATACAAACCCGTGCATTGCACGTGCAAAACAATTTTATAATATGTTTTTAGCACTAAACATACACATATGTTACACGTACAACTCAAATTTTACTTATAGAAATGTACATTGCACGTACAAATTGTAGTTTTTTCTTCAAAATATTTTTTCCAATTACGTGCAACGCAAGTTCAACTCTAAAATTATTTCTTAACATGTACATCGCACATGAAAATCCTCCAACTCTTATCAAAATGTGCATCGCACGTGAAAAATACTAGTATACATAGGATGCATGCATCCTAAAGCCTACTCCGGTAGAATGAATCTAACGCCTGATAATACCTAACAATACACAACATTAGAAGAAATCCAGCACATAAGCCCAATTCTTAATTAATACACTACATCTCAATTGAAAAATCAACAAACTAATTACTACATTTCCATCAAATCCCAAAACAAAAAAGAAGATTCAATCAATCAGATCCATCCAGATCCAATTCCGAAAATCAAAGCAAAAACCAACCCAAGAACAAGGTCCTCCCCACCTCGCACACCACCACCAACTCCACCATCTGATTTGACGCCGGAGTGACTCAAAATGGAGGACTCTGACTCCGAAGACGACGAATTAGAGGGAAGTTTGTGGACAGTAACAGAGACCTTCATCCCGCTCTGGCAGTAGCCATTACCACAAATGAAGTAGTAGATTTTGCCCCGAGCTCCAGTTTCCGGAGAGGTCGTCCATGGTGCAGTTCTTAAGTGAAGGAGAGGAGCGTGGGTTTGGGGCCTTAGGCCAGGGAGGGGAGCGATTTGGGCTGAGTGAGGGGGAGCAGAATTTTTTAAGTACTGGGCTTTTTAAAGAGCTGACGAAATTCAGGAGGAGCGGCTGCTCCAGTGGCGGAGCCAGGATTTTCATCCAGCGGGAGCGAAATCATAAAAACCACAAATTTATAAAAGTCTTTAAACATCCACATCACAATCTCTAATATTATAATGGAAGAGTTGGGGTTGTCATTTGTTAACATACAAACCCGTGCATTGTACGTGCAAAACAATTTTATAATATGTTTTTAGCACTAAACATACACATATGTTACACGTACAACTCAAATTTTACTTATAAAAATGTGCATTGCACGTACAAATTGTAGTTTTTTCTTCAAAATATTTTTTCCAATTACGTGCAACGCACGTTCAACTCTAAAATTATTTCTTAACATGTACATCGCACATGAAAATCCTCCAACTCTTATCAAAACGTGCATCGCACGTGAAAAATACCAGTATACATAGGATGCACGCATCCTAAAGCCTACTCCGGTAGAATGAATCTAACGCCCGATAATACCTAACAATACACAACATTAGAAGAAATCCAGCACATAAGCCCAATTCTTAATTAATACACTACATCTCAATTGAAAAATCAACAATAATTACTACATTTCCATCAAATCCCAAAACAAAAAAGAAGATTCAATCAATCAGATCCATCCAGATCCAATTCCGAAAATCAAAGCAGAAACCAACCCAAGAACAAGGTCCTCCCCACCTCGCACACCACCACCAACTCCACCATTTGATTTGACGCATGAGTGACTCAAAATGGAGGAGGACTCCGACTTCGAAGACAACGAATTAGAGGGAAGTTTGTGGACAGTAACGGAGACCTTCATCCCACTCTGGCAATAGCCATTACCACAAATGAAGTAGTAGGTTTTGCCCCGAGCTCCAATTTCCGGAGAGGCCGTCCATGGTGCAGTTCTTAAGTGAAGGAGAAGAGCGTGGGTTTGGGTTGGGGCCTTGGGCCAGGGAGGGGAGCGATTTGGGCTGAGTGAGGGGGAGCAGAATTTTTTAAGTACTGGGATTTTCAAAGAGCTGACGAAATTTAGGGGGAGCGGCTGCATGTTCCTAGCCCAATCCCACGCACACGACCGGGACGCTCGTGCCCTGAAATATCAAAGATCAAATTAAATGAAGGCGGTACTTTACCCTGCGCACCTATTCAATACAAATGATTACTATACAAATTAAGCACAGTGGAGTAATTGTCTGATCTATGATGAATGCCTCAACGATTACCCACCGCCATTGCATTAGCCTTTTGGTCTTTCCTAATGATATGTTATAGAATAGCAATAAAACAGGAGGCAGCGCAAATTACACACTAGTACCCAGTATAATATCGGTTCTTAGAGGGTGTTTGGATATGGGATTGAGGAAAATAAATTTCAATTTTCACAGGGATTTTCCAAGTCTTTTAAAATGAATACATTTTCATGATAAGCAATCAGACTTACCTACTTTTTACCAACTTTGTTGTGCATCGAGCCATTGAGCCAAGCGCAAATATATTTTTTATCTGTCAAAAAGTATTCTTGCATATTCAGACTTACCGATATAAGTATACACCAGTAAGACTTTTAAATGAATACATTTTCATGATAAGCAATCAGACTTACCTACTTTTTACCAACTTTGTTGTGCATCGAGCCATTGAGCCAAGCGCAAATATATTTTTTATCTGTCAAAAAGTATTCTTGCATATTCAGACTGACCTATATAAGTATACACCAGTAAGCAGCATCGCTAGGCTTAGGATGCAAGGGATAACTGAATGTAATATCACTGTAAAAGAAGCTTAGATAGAAGTTTGTCCAACCTGCAGTTATACTTATATCACATCATTTATAATATCACAGAAAGACCAAAAATGTTGTTGAAGAGGATATCTTGGATCTTTGTCCATGCGAATCTAAAAGTAGAGTGTATCCCCATGCCTCCTTCCTTGGATTGTCTCTACTAGTGCAGCCTCGGTCCTTTTAGATAAGCTTTCCTCTAATTGGGGAAAGAGGATGGCTTTTCAGTGCAAATATTAGCATTAATATGAAAATAGTAACTACAAACAGATTGGAGTTCATCTCTAGTCCATGGATACCAGAACCTAATGGGGATAGCAATATAAAAATTACCATACTGCAGTAATCATTTAACTTTATGAGCATTGCATAAATGGAATAATATTCAAAATGGAAGTAACTAGGGTTTCAACGGGTTCTTTTTGATTGTCATATTATCCCCAATCAAGCAGGTTAGAATAGGGATGGCAACTGGGCCGGGTCAACCGGCGACCCACCCGTTGAACCCGGCCCGGTTAAGAGTTTGGCAGGTTCGCGTCGAACCCGTGTACAGTAACGGGTCGACCCGAGTCGAAGAAAACGCGAATCCAACTCGCCTAACCCGGCCCGCGAACCCGTCAAAAACTATCCAACCCGCCGCCAACCCGCGGGTTACGACCCGTTGGACCCGTACGGGTCGAACGTTCGACCCGTTACGGGTCGACCGTTGGCCCGCGGGTCAGAGACCCATTGGGTCACTGTGCAACAGAGCCCAATAACGGCTCTCCTAGCCGTTTTTTGGTTTTTTTTGTTTTTTTTGGTTTTTTTTTTAACATTTGTAGCCTATAAATACCCCTAAAACCCCCCTAAAAAATCACACCTTACTCTCCTACTCTCTACTATTATAAATCATTTCTAAGGAATTTTTCAACAATTTAAGTATTCAACAAGCAAGTTTACAACAAGGCATATACACGATCAATTTTCGATCGTATCGAAATCAGAATTCAATGTCTTCAACGCCTTCAACTCTCGTCAATTCTCCTTCAAGCTCTGCTCAACTCTTCAATTGCGGAATCGGCGAAGCGCTTCTTTCTAGTTCTACTTCTATTCTTATTTTCACGGTTTATTTTATATACGCGTATTCCACGGTGAACGGTATCAAAATTTCATACCTCTCACGTTATATTTTTTTTGCGTTGTAGTTAAAATTATTGTTGGTTTTTTGATCTTCTCTATCTCAACCCTCTTGTTTTTTAGTTTTTTTTATAATTCACTGTTCCTATATTGTGTATTTTTTTTTACATACATTAGTACATTACTACAATATGTCTAGATCACGTGGTAGCGGTCGTAGCGGGCAAGATTCCTCCTCTTCCCGTAGGCCACCAATTGTCCCAACTAGTGAGCCCGCCCAAGAGTACCATGATCCTCCTACCCAACAATGGGGTGCACCCGACGAGTTTGTAGGTGACATACAATTAGAAGAAGAAGAAGAACAACAACAACCAACCGAAACCACACAACCCCGTAGTAGTAGAAAAAGTAGAGGGAAAACTAGTGATTGGCATAAGTTTTACGATTATATCCCGGACGAACATACTCCGGGTATAGGTTTGAAAGTTTGTAAAACATGTGGTAAAACATACAAATTCAAGAGGGGTGACGGCACCGGTACAATTAGTAGACACATCCAACATAACCATAAAGACCTTCTTGCTGACCTGCAAGGCTAACAAAAAATCAACCCTAGGACCGGTCTAGTTGACAACAAAAAATCATATCACTTGCGGCATTGCCATATCCCCATAGTGGCGCTGAAATAGCAAATCGTATTATAGAAATTTGTGATGTTTTTCATATTCGTGATAAAATTATGTGTATTAGTTTTGATAATGCATCTAACAACAATGTAGCAATTACTACTTTAAAATCCATATTAAACCCTCCATCTGACAATATTTTTCATGTTAGATATGCATGTCATATTATAAATTTATGTGTTCAAGATGCATTAAAAATAGTCAATCCATATATAGTTAAAATTAGAAATTGTGTACATTTCATTGCATTAAGTCCAAACATATTACAAGAATAGAAAGCTTGGTGTAGGCTTAAAAATGTACCTTTTAGAAGATTTTCAAAGGATGTTAGACACGGATGGAATTCTACTTTTGATTTACTACATGTTGTTACCGAATATAAAGCAGTTGTAAATAATTTTTGTATCGCAAAACATATGCACAATTTTGAAATGACTCCCACCGATTGGTTTTATGCTGAATCTTTGTTGAAATTTTTAGAACCTTTTAAAACCGCAACTTTAAAATTTCAAAATCATACGAATCTACTTCTAGTAGCATTTTTATTTCATTAGTTAGCATGATGCAAACATTTAACGAAATATTAAATGATATCAATGTTGGTGAGATTGTAAAACCTGCATATAAATTTTTTTTAAGTATTATTTTCCTCCTCCAATGTTGATTTGTGTTGCTACCGTTATGGATTCTCGTATCAAATTAGAAGGTATGAAGAGTTTGATTGAAATGTTTTTTGCATTACTTGAGGAAAATGTAGAATTAGTAATTGATTGCGCTACTTTTTTAGTTCAGTTTGAATCTACATTAAATAACTTGTATGATTATTATGATAGACGTTTTGCTTCTAGTAGTACAACTTCTGTAGTTAGTTCTTCTTCTGGTACTTCTAAAGGTAAAGGTAAAAGTAAATTTGATGATAGAACATTTGATTTACTTGAACAAATTCAATCAAAAAAACCTAGGACTAATCAACCAAATGAATTAAATTGGTATAACCAACAAGATTCTGAGCCTTCTACTTCTCCACTAGATATTTTACAATGGTGGAAAGACCATGAACACACTTTTAGTATTCTGTCAATTATGGCTAAAGATTTACTAACTATTCCTGTCTCTACAGTTATTTCTGAGAGTGCATTTTCTTCAAGTGGCAGAGTTCTAACTGATTACAGGAATCGCTTGAAGCCCGACTCGTTAGAGATGCTCGTTTGCACAGAAGACTGGCTAAAGGCTGAAGATAGAACACAAGAGAAAGCACAATCAACGTCCACAAGTGGGAGCAACTCGTCGGAAGAAGAAGAATCGGAAGAATCGGAAGAATCGGAAGAAGAAGAAGAAGAAGAAGAAGAAGAAGAAGAAGAAGAAGAAGAAGAGCTTTGCTTGTAATAGCAACTCGACCGACACGTTATAAATTGTATTATATCTCGACCGACACGTTATAAATTGTATTATATCTCGACCGACACGTTATAAATTGTATTATATCTTTACTTGTTATGTTAAATTAGAAAAATTGGAGTCAATTAAAATTGTATATAAGAAATATGTTAGTGTATAAAACATATTTGTGAATTGAATTCTTCATTTCATTAGAAATTGTGAAAATTGTATAACTTAAATTCATATAAATAATATTTCAAATTTTTTTGCCAATTTCACTCTTTCAATCTAATTATTATTATTACGATTTTTAATGTTTATTAGTATTATTAGTTACTTATTATTATTATTATTATTATTTTAAGCTAAAAATATTATTAAAAAAACCAATCTATCTAAACGGGCCAACCTACGGGTCAACCCGGGTTGGACCCTAAAGGGTTCACGGGTTGGGCGGGACGCCTAAATCAAGTTTAGGCCCGGCCCGGCTAAGTCGCCAAACCGGCCCGAGCCTGCCCAAGTCCCGGGCCAACCCGGGCGGGTTCGGCCCGGCCCGTTCGACCTGTTTGCCATCCCTATTATTGATACACATGATATACCAACCCATAATAAATATAGGAATATTTGTAGTATATCAATAACAAAATCTGTTTATCTAAATTTAGTAGCACTCTATAATTATACTTATGAGCTATCAAATCTTTAAAAAATTAACTCCTAGTTTCTGTCTGGATGCAAATTGTTATGTTATTTGTTGGGTTGTTGTACCTAGTAAAGGGTAGATAAATGGTAATTTCTAAGAAACATCGTAGATAGTAAAGCAAAAGGAAATTTTCTCTAAGAAATTGGAGGGGGTTCAAATTACCCTATTCCTATTGAGTTCCAAATTTGGAGCGATAGAACAGGAAAAAAGTGCACAGATTAGACGTGGCTTGAGGGAGACCAGTAGCTCACTTGATTACATGGTAACTCTTTAGGCCAGCTAGTCCCTCGACTGCTTACACTGCAACTTATCACTGAGCGTTAACACTGCTATTCAGTTCATACAACACATGTTGGATTAAGTTTTAGTCAGTCCAAACTCGAAACTTAATTTTGGACTAGGTTAAAGTTTCTCTGTGAAATGATCTTAAATGATATCATTCATTAAGAATTTATAAGATACACGTAGGTTCTCGTGTTTTAAGTTTTCTTAGATGGTTATACTTAGTAAGTTCCTATAAGGTAACATGCAATAATAGATGCTTTCACAAGAAAGGAATATAACGAAATTCTTTATGGGATGTTCTCATATCATGGTATTGATGTATTTTGTCGATTGATGGGTGCAAGAATCATATTTTAATTTGAATTAACTAACGAGTGATTTTATTCAAACCGCTTAAGGTCATCATCAACCGAAATATGATTACTTACATGCGGGGTGATCCAGTAAGTGCCAGAGATGCCAGTTCTCCATCATTGGATCTCATCAAGGGATTATAATCATATAACTTGATGGAAGCCAATGGTGGAAACAGTTGCTCTTATTGCAGTTACCAGATCAGGTGCCTGTATATAATATACATAGAGGGTAAAGGTACAGAGGAAAGCACCCTAAACTCATCTAGGGGACGACATAAAGTCACATGATATATTATTACAGGATGTGATGACATAGTTCTTGATGATCATGATCATAATCCTAAAATGTTAGCGTATAAGAAATAATGAGATCTCCAACTAACCCAAATCAGTGCAAAATGAACGGTTTTCCAATAGAATGAAGTAGAACACTTAAAACATCAGAAATTGCTTTTAAACTGTATAATTCATGATACGGTAATATGCTAGGAAAAGGAGATCTTGATGAAGGATTCTGATTTTATATGGGACAACAGAACATGTGACATATGTCTCCCTACGTACACTTCACCCATATATATATAGAGAAATCATCTATGCAGGTTCCCATCAAGTGATTACGATCATTCTTTATAACAAAAACTATTCCTAGATATGAAGATTTCTTTGTTCACTTGATTCAGTTTCGCTAAATTAAATGTAGTAGTATTTTGGACAATATGCTGCTAGAGGTCAGCTAACTGCAGCTACAGGAACCTTTTCTGATCAACAAAAAAAAACTGCAGCTACAGGAAATGCCGTCCAGTTCTCCCTCAGAAACCCAAGGAATAAAAACATGAATTAACGATAGAGGACAGATATGCTAGACCAAAACCAGGCTGTGCTCTAAGATTCTCATCTCAACACATAAAATGCTAACCATTCATTATCCTTATAGCCAACGAAACCTTAAACTCAAAAGTTTCCAACTTACATTAATTTTATTGGTAGCTGAGTCAAGCTTCTCTCTCCTGAATGTCAAATGCACTGATTCCATCAATTATCCAACCTCAAGGATGCTTAAATACTTCCAACATTAATTGAAACCACCCTCTAGTCTAGATACTTAGTGAGCTCATAACAAAAGGTATGACTGTTGTTTCTGTTTACCGTGTATGAGCCATATCCAAAAAAAACGTGACAAAATCAGCTACCAAGTTATTATAACAGGCTTGCATCATCTACTTACAGTGTGGTAGCACTTACATGCCAACCAAAAATGAACATCAAGGAATTCATTGGCCACTTCCACACACAAAGTGAATCAGAATCAGATAAATAATTATGCAAACACGGACCTTGATTAGCAATCCGAGTAACAAAGAGGTCAAAATAGCACCCTATCAAACAATACCATTAAGTGATAAAACAGAGCTAATGAGGAACAAAAAGGTGGAAGAAAAGCACTATCCACAATAAGAGTTTTTCTAATTTGGTACTAGAAGTATAATAATGGCAACAAACTTTTTGCACAAAGCACAAATCATATACTAAAATATATTAGCACATTCGGTAATCACTCACATGTTCAATCATTCATGTTTCTCCTAAATACTAGCAAACTGTCTCATCTAAATGAATGCAAGAAAGACCAAAAAAGAACAAGCTTCTAAAAGGTAAACCACAATTACTACTCAGGCACAGGGAACCCCTTTAGGAACAGGTTAACATAATGGAAGATAAGTCTATTTAGTCAGATCAAAGAGGAGATGCTCGGTTTAATAACAGGACCACACTAACGAATTATGAAAATTAATCAGCAAAGTATTTCCAATCCATAATATGCACATGCTGATACAATTCTATCCAATCAATAATAGCCGCATTAACTAATGCAGGTATATTATAATCATGTATATTTCAAAAACTGAGTAGTTAATTAAATATTGAAATCAAGACAAAGTCATCATCCCAGGTTCATAAGATATTCAACATTAATTTAAGAAAAAAATGACATTTGATTTCTAACCAGCGGTTGTATATGGAAAAATGATTATGTACATATCAATTTCAGTAAGGAAAGAAAGAATAAAATGAACAGAAAGTAACATTTTCTACCAAGACAAGTATAAACTGGGAATAATCGAGCTTCTACGTGTCGGATGTCGGAGACGTATCTACCTAAGAATTTTCATGTTTTTTTTTTTTTTGGATAAAAGATGACCCCGGTCATCATTTCATTAATGCAATATTAAAGAAACAAAGTAGAACTACATACAAAAGCCCAAGATACACTGTCTATCCAGTAGACAAGACAAAATAAACTAACAACAACAGCGAACTACCTCCTAAAAAAGTAAGATACAAGCTCCTCTGAAGCTAGAGCAACAACAATAAAAAAAACATAACACGACGGATCATTGCTTTAGTCATTATCCCGAATGTCTCCGCCGCCGTGCCACTACGTCCACCATCCTGCTCCTCCTCTTCCATCCGCAGACGTTTCATTGCACCCCTGTTACCTGTCCAATCATGTGTTATAATCAGAATTTTTTGCATGAGTACCAAATAAGTGCATTTTAAATTACGAAAGCATAAATCATTCCGGCTCAACCATATGCTCGACATGGTTGCTGATGCTAAGGTACCCCACTCCACTCTCTCTTGATTACTAGCTAACTCTACCCAACAACGTCCCCAGACCTCTGCACTGGACCTGGGTCTCTGAAAACTCCCAAATCGAAGACATATTCTCCCATGCTAGCTTAGACTTAGAACACTCAAAAAACAGATGGTTAATATCTTCGTCATCACTCTCGCAATCCCCGCATATCACATCAATCACTAGCTTCCTTTTCTGCAGGTTAATCTTCGTTAAGATCACATCGTTCATAACTAACCATGCAAAAATTTTAACCCTCAATGGAACGGACAGCTTCCAAATTATCTCTGCGTCCTTACTACGCAACCCACCATCGTTAATGCGCCGATACATCGAAGATACTGTAAAGTCACCCGAACTCCCCAATATCCACTCTCTGCTATCTTCATCCTTACTGACGTGACTTCCTACATCTGTGATGAATTTATTAAGGTTAGTGAACTCTAGTAGCCCAGTCTACGAGATTTGACCCTTAACGATCAATTCTAGTCTATTGTTGCGCCAAACATCCACCACAACCGTGTCGGTATTAATCGTAGCCGCAGCTGCTCCGGGGAAAAGGTTCATCAGGTTAATATCCCCGCACCACCTGTCCTTCCAGAATCTTGTACCCTTCCTGTTCCCGATCCTGTATCTCGTATGTGCATGGTATAACAAGCCTACCTTAGCTACTCCTTTCCATAGCGCCGAATATTTCCCGAAAGCGGACTTTCCTCCAAAACGGTACTTTTTCCTTCCTCTATACCGTGCAAAGGATTTGCACCACCAATGATTGCGTCTCCTCCTCATCTTTCACCACCATTTGCAGAGCAGAGCCTTATTCATATCCCTCAAGTTGAGAATCCCTAACCCCTCGAATTCTTTTCTTTTGCATACTCTACCCCATTTTACCAGAGGTAGTCCTTTGTTCGCTTCGTCCGGTCCTTTCCACAAAAACCTTCTGCTTTTATCTATCCTCTGGATCACCCATTCCGGAATCACATATACCGACATAAGGTACGCCGGAAGACTGCTAAGCACCGAATTTAACAACGTAATTCGTCCCCCTAACGTTAGCAAACGTCCCTTCCACCCGGATAGCTTCTTATCAATCTTTTCGATCAATGGGAGCCAATCTTCTCAATGGAGTGCCCCTGGTCTAATGGGTATCCCGAGATAAACCAGGGGAAATTTATCAATATTGCACCCGAAGTAATTCTTGATAGTTTCGACCGGGATAGAGAGATTCTCACTAATGGGTAAAACAGAAGTCTTTACTAGGTTAACTTTCAACCCCGACCACGCACCGAAGCACTGCAACGCTAGCTTAATAGCCCGCAACTCCTCCTCTTTGGCCGCTCCAAACAACAGGGTGTCGTCCGCGTATTGGAGGATAGATATCGATTGGGGAACACCCTTGACCTTGATCCCCTGGATAATCCCACCAACCCTACCCCTATTGATCATTTCTGCCAGTCCATCTGCTACTATTGCAAATAGAAGCGATGACAAGGGGTCTCCCTGCCTGAGTCCCCTCTTGCATCTGATTTCCTTGCCGGACTGTCGATTAACCTGTATGAAAGACTTCCCCCCGTGGACGCATTTCCTGATCCACATAATCCATTTGGTTCCAAAACCTTTAAGTTTCAGCGCTTCCTCCACACAGTCCCAATCTAACGAGTCATATGCCTTTTCGAAATCGATTTTTAGAAGAAAACCATCTGCCTTATCCTTGTACCCTCTGAACACCACTTTGTGAGCGGATGCCACACTATCCATGATGTCTCTCCCTTTGATGAATCCACTTTGCGATTCTCCAACCACGTCTCTCGGTGCCAATCTCAGAGCTAGAGTTTTCGTGATAATCTTGAAAGCATGTTGGATGATGGATTTCAGGGAAATATCTCCTACAAATATCCAGACAATGTTCAAGCTTATCGCATGACATAAATATAGTCTACCGAATTCAAATAAAACCATTTATAACCTAAGCATACATATAGAACAACCTAAATTGCGACTACCGTAAGATTGGACAGCTTGTAGAACTTGTGACTCGAAATGGGGGTATATCAGGTGATATGTCGGGGGGCAAATCAAATTCAACCCTACATATTACGGATATTTTCCAACAACAACAAAGAATTATTAAATACGACACCAGTGGTGGTGACTCTGGTGACCCTTCAAAATTGATATCGGATAACATATTAGAGATGTTGGAGGACGGTTAAAACACTGAATACTACCTAACTGATTCACAATTTCTTTTTCCAGAAAGTTGTCTTTACATAGTGATCCACAACTTCTTTTTCTAAAAGCCACGAAAGCATGTATGAGTGTGTTCTCATGCGTAACTACTAACTAGCAATCACAATTTTTCTTGACAAGGCGATTTCATAATGTCTTTTTGAGATTACTGACTTCTTGAGGTGAGTTCATATCATGGTGAAAATATCCTGTGAACCATTTCTTCTTGTTTTAAATACATAATATGGTCTAACCATGTGAGATCAATTCATCAGAAATATGTTTGCCCCTGCATCATGTAGTTACAGAAATAAAGATATTTCAGTCATATTAATGTTTTAATGCATAGGCAGAATTTTTTTTAATGATTTTGATCTCACATTCTTAGATTAGTTTAAGAATGTGGATCAAGGCCCAGAACATTCGTAAGATGCCTCACCATGCAGTGGTCATGTCGCCTTATTCTCAACTGAATATCTCCCTATGTGTATCCCAGTATATTTATGTAACTAACCTACAAAATCATCTTTGGAAAAACTTTATGTCCGCCGGCACATAAGATTTCTAAGAAATAAGAAGTGCCTATGGATGTCCCCAAAAAAATTAGGCATGTAGATCAAGGCTCAGAACGTTCGTAAGATGCCACAACTGAAGAGCTTCCTATGTGTATCCCAGTATATGTAAGTAACTAGTATACAAAGTCATCCACGGGAGAGAAAAAAAATATGTCCACCTCTGCATAAGTTTTTTTTCGGAAATATAAATAAGAAGTGCCTATGGATATCCCCAAAAATTTGTTCCGACTCTCCAAAAAAACTTCATTTACTTACAATAGGAAAAATCGGGAAACAAAACTAGCAAAAACTGTGAATTTCCGAATTTTCGAAATCAGCTTAAGCCAGTGTACTTATTAACCCACAATAAGTTGGCTTAAACACATGACCTCAGAATTGCTTAAAATAATCTTAAAACCGTGAACAATAACCCATTTAGCTAGCTAAGAAAGTGGATTTTCAAATTTTCTGGAAATGGTTGGCTTAAACTAACTAAATTAAGAATTTCTCAATATCAGCTAAAATGCGTGGACCTAGAAAGATAGCTAAAATACTTACTATTTGAATAATCTCGAAATTAGTTTAAAACGGTGGTTCAAAACCCATAGAAATTGGCTAAAACACTATTTTTTTAAATTCCCAATTTCTCGAAATTAGCTAAAAACGGTAGACTAACCCACAAAACTTGCTAAAATAGTGACTTTCTAAATTTTCTCGGATTCAGCTAAACCAGTGGAGTATAATCCACAAAAGTCCGCTAAAACATTTAAATTTAGAATTTCTCGAAATAGGCTAAAATGGTGGGCAATAAGAACCCACAAAGTTAACTAAAATAATAAATTTCGAATTTCCTGGAACCAGCTAGAAACAGTGAGCTATAACCCAGAAAAATTGGCTAAAACACTTAATAGTCAGACTCTCAAAAAATCGGCTGTCTTTTGTGATGCCACACACAATAACACTTATCCTAATTTAATTAATTGCATGATATTCATATTTCTCATGAAAATATTTATCTATATATATATAACAATGTATATATATATATATTGTAAGAATTTAGGGGTATTACATCACTCCCCCCTTAGAATAGTTCTGCCCTCGGAACTATACTAGTGGGGAGGATCAGACACCCAGAAAAACATCATAACATACCCATCTCAAAACAAAACATCATATTTAATTTAACAATCCAGGTACATACGGAGTACATACGGAAACCTTCATACTTTTAGTCAACCAAAACATATCATTTTTAGCAGCACAACAAATTACATTACACCCTTCAGTGCCTGTGGTGAGCCCTCGGAACTATACTAGTGGGGAGGATCAGACACCCAGAAAAACATCATAACATACCCATCTCAAAACAAAACATCATATTTAATTTAACAATCCAGGTACATACGAAGTACATACGGAAACGTTCATACTTTTAGTCAACCAAAACATATCATTTTTAGCAGCACAACAAATTACATTACACCCTTCAGTGCCTGTGGTGACCCACATCTTCCTTCTCAGCATCCACTTCAGTCAGTCCGAAAGTACGTCCCTGACGGAATGGCTTCTTCCCTTAATCATTATTCTTCTGCTCTGGACCATTGTTGTTCTTTTGCAGTTGTGGGCATTTTAGCCTGACTTGCCCAACCTTTCCACAATTGAAACATGTTCGTTCACTATCCTGAATCTTATTCCTTGGGCATTGGGATTTAACGTGTCCTCGCTCTCCACAGAGAAAACACTTCACTGACTTAACGGCTTCTGTAGTGGCATTAGGCTTCTGGAACTTCTGGTTCGGGCCTTGCTCCATGAAATCTGTGGTTGGAACAAACTGCTTTCCTTCATTCTGATTCCCGTTTTTCCAATGGGACTGCTTGTTTTGGTTCATATCCATCTCCGTTACTGCGGCCCGTCGAACTAGCTTATCAAACCTACGAATGCATAAAGGCACCATCCTTGACCTCAATCCAGGTCGAAGACCCTGCTAGAACCTTTTAGCCTTCTTAACTTCGTCCTGCACCATTTCTGGGGCATAACGAGACAGCTGCGTAAACTTGATTTCATATTCTCGAACTGTCATACTGCCATGCCTCAAATTGATGAACTCCATAGCCTTTTCTTCTTGGACGTCCAGAGGGAAGTAATGTTGCCTGAATTCTTCGAGGAAGTCTTCCCATGCAATTGGTCCATCACCCATGCCCCGCTTGACTGATTGCTACCACACTCCTGCGTCTTTTTCCAAAAGGATAGTTGCCAATGTAACTTTGCTTTCTTCTGGTATTTTAAGTACATCAAACACAGTCTCCACCTGACGAATCCAATCATCGGCTGCTGTTGGATTTGCTTGGCCTTCAAATACATGTGGTTTCATTCTCTTAAAAGATTCTATCAGCTTGACATGGTTAGCAATGGCATCGCCTGCATTCCTTTCTTGGGTTCCTGGCTGTGGTGCAAAATTTCGGCTTGCCTCCATAAAAGTTCCCATTATTTGATATACCCGAGCAATTTCTGCTTCGATATTGAGATTGGCGTGATTCACTCCACTGCCTCCACCTTCCGTTCTCATGTTATTGCTATCTCTATTTCGTTGATAGACTCTACCTTCACCCTCGGTCCTTCCATTACTGCCACCTTCGTTTCTTCCTAAAATTCTTCAAGAATAAGCAAACATACACAGGGGTTAGTTCCGGATATAGGGAGATCGTAAACATAGGTTGGACATACAACAATATAATCACGACCATCCTATTATCCAAACTAAACCTGACTCTAACTGGGGCATCCAAGTCTAATTTCCTATTGTGTTGATACTACAATTTGAAGTTTAGCTCTGATACCACTTTGTAGCGCCCCGAGTTCCACACACTGGGAGCTCGTGACACTTACCCAGAATCTTTACTTCAATGAGTACACAAAACAGAAAAAAATCACAGGAAATTAGAACCTTACATCGCACAAGGAAGCATTATCCTATACTTGGATATTTTATGCAGCACGAGTCCCCTGCTCAACGATCAGCGATCCTGCATTAGCAAACTGTGGGCATGTCAGTTGAATACAACTGACGCAATGCGGATGAAAACCACAATCTCCAAAATCCTCAACAATCAATATTTAATGCAGAAGAAAAATGTGAAAGTCAAACCACAAGTGTCGGTGTATGTCATGATCTAGATTCTAATGCACAATTCATATCACACCATGCTCTTAATCTAATGCAAACTTGATTTGAAAACGTATGCATCCCATACTACATACTTCCCAAATCGAGTTCGTATTCTCCAAATGATAGGGTTCAATCCCTCGCCATGCATCCTACTCTTGTACTCCTTCCTGTTCCTGACATTTATTTAGTGACTGGTAGAGCTGCAGTAAATACGGACTATTCCGTCTACTGCATCAGATCGGTGGTCTCTCTCCACTCCCGAAAGTCGGTGATCACCCCGATCTATCGGAAAATCGGTGGTCTCTCTCCACTCCCGACAGGTTGGTGATCATTCAGCTCAGCTGCAATCCTGTCAGAATCGGTGGTCCTTCTCCACACCTGGACTCTACCATAAGTTATCCGAACATAGGGCGAATCGGCAAGCCTTTCCCTACTCCGCCAGAGACTAAGAGTTACACTTTAGCTCATTGTTCATATGGATAACTTAGAACATAACGTATTCATAAGGGTCCATTCCCCTAGATTTCGACATCTCTATCACTAAATCTCAGGAATTAACAGTCGAGACCACGTCACACGCGTCCCAGACGAGACGACGCCGCACGTGTCCCCTTGACAGGTGAGTTCACTCCCAACTAGCGCCTGTCCTTATTTTATTGGTCATGTGATTTCATCATCATTGTTGTCCTTTCCTTCCTATTTCATTTATCCTTATTCTTAATAAATACTATTTAGTTTCTTATTCAATGATAGTTGGTTACTAGGTGATTTAAACCTAGATCCAAAAGTTAATTATCTAACTCGAGTATGGATTAAACTAAGAGTAGTTGGTTTAGCTACTTGTTATTGACATATATCAAAAACTAATGCACTTAAATGCATTTACTTATATGTATGACAAAGGGCACTTAGTGCACTAAATATCACCATATGTGTATCAATATTAGTGCACTTAAGGCACCAAATACCACCATAAGCATACACTTATGCATACTACCACCATTTGTATTACTAAAGTCTTCAATGCCTACAATCTTTTCCTTTACTACAATCTACTTTACTTATCATGAGTTTCTAATTAGCTAAGCATGCAACAACAAGTGACTTTTCTATCTAATTACCATTACTATACTATCATAAATCGGTTAGTCAAGTATCCGACTATAGCTTTTTAACATTATCCACTTACTACCATTACTTTAAGTGATTACTAACTACTTTGAATTACCACTTCTACCATGCATTACTAACTAACAAGTAGTTTATACCATCATGAACGAGTAATTTCCTATTTTACAAGTTAACTAAATAATTATATTAACTAGGCATACACTTCCCACAATTCTTCTATATAAGTTTTCCTTGTTATAAGAGCTAAGCATATAATCATACAACGTCACTCTATATAATTTATATCTACTAACATACAATCATTATTCTATATAATTTATATCTATATATAATCTCATGTATAAATTCCACATAAAGCTTACTATAATTAACCATGCATGCAACTTCTCCATCAATTCTACCCTGCTAGCATATATAATTTCTACTAGTCTCTTTCCTAATTACACCTTTTATTTCACCTAATCACTTCAACCTATTATGCATAATCAAAACAATGAATTAAAACATGATTGGAGTAAACATACATTTTTCTTGCAATGTTTACCCTATATAAACTAAAGTATTTAATAATCTCAACCAACAACATCTTAACAATAAAACTTCTAACATAACCTCACTACTTCTATTCAATAATTTTAACAAACACAACTTCTATATAATAAAGTCATAAAAGTAATCAAAAGGAAAAGGAGAATACCCACTTTGATTGCTTTGCAAGCTTCAAGTTGCTATCTTCTCCTCCTTGCACCTTTAGTCTTCTTGACTTCTTGCTCCAATCCAAAAGTAGTAGTAGTAAAGTAGTATAGTAGTAGTAGCTAAGTAGTAGAAATAGTAGTAGAAGTGGTAGTAGTAACAATAGTAGTAGTTGAAGAAGTAGTAGGTAGTAGTAGTTGTTGAAGTAGTAAAGTAGTAGTAGTAATTGTAGTAGTAGTAGTTGTAGTTAAGTAGAAGTAATAGTAATATGCATATGTATAGAGAAAAGGGAAAAATAGGCTGCTTTTGCTGCTGCCAGCTGTAAAGGGAGAAAAGAGAGAAGGAAAGAAGTGTAGTAGTAGTAGTAGTGCAGTAAAGTAGTAGTAGTAGTAGTAGGTACTAGTAGTTGAAGTAGTAGCAAGTAGTAGTAGTTGAAGTAGTAGTAAATATATAGAAAAAGAGATGGAAAAGAAAGCTGTTGCTGGTGGTGTTGTCGGCAGTAAAGAGAGAAAAGAGAGAAGGAAAGAAGTGTAGGAGTAGTAGTAGTAGTGCAGTAAAGTAGTAGTAGTAGTAGAAGGTACTAGTAGTTGAAGTAGTAGCAAGGTACTAGTAGTTGAAGTAGTAGCAAGTAGTAGTAGTTGAAGTAGTAGTAAATATATGGAAAAAGAGATGGAAAAGAAAGCTGCTGCTGGCTGTCTGCAGAAAGAAAGAAAAAAAGAGAAGGATAGGTGTGTGGAGAAGTGTAGAAGGCTTGGGTGTCCTCCACTTTTGCACATAACCCCTCAAACTTTATTTAATTGCACTTAAGCCCTAAATACTATTGGATTGGGCTTAAAAAAGAAAGTGTTGGGCTTTTTAAAAGAAAACAAGTTAGGCTTTTAAAGAAAACATACTAGGTTTTTAAAATAAACAAACCATACTAACATAAAAAATAATAGTGTAGTGTATGGAAAAATAATAATGTCAATGCACATATATATACATATATACATATATATATATATATATATCTAACAATGTATATATATATATATATATATATATATTGTAAGAATTTAGGGGTATTACACACATGACCTTAGAATTGCTTAAAATAATCTTAAAACCGTGAACAATAACCCATTTAGCTAGCTAAGAAAGTGGAATTTCAAATTTTCTGGAAATCGACTAACCTAGAAAGGTTGGCTTAAACTAACTAAATTAAGAATTTCTCAATATCAGCTAAAATGCGTGGACCTAGAAAGATAGCTAAAATACTTACTATTTGAATAATCTCGAAATTAGTTTAGAACAGTGGTTCAAAACCCATAGAAATTAGCTAAAACACTAAAAATTCCCAATTTATCGAAATTAGCTAAAAACGGTAGACTAACCCACAAAACTTGGTAAAATAGTGACTTTCTAAATTTTCTCGGATTCAGCTAAACCAGTGGAGTATAATCCACAAAAGTCGGCTAAAACATTTAAATTTAGAATTTCTCGAAATAGGCTAAAATGGTGGGCTATAAGAACCGACAAAGTTAACTAAAATAATAAATTTCGAATTTCCTAGAACCAGCTAGAAACAGTGAGCTGTAACCTAGAAAAGTTGGCTAAAACACTTAATAGTCAGACTCTCACAAAATCGGCTGTCTTTTGTGATGCCACACTCAATAACACTTCTCCTAATTTAATTAATTGCATGATATTCATATTTCTCATGAAAATATTTATCTAATTTGCTTATAAAATTTGGGATGTCACAATTTTGCCCACCTTAAGAAATTTCGTCCTCAAAATTTAAACATCCACACATTAAAGATACTTTCTTTTACCTTATATTGTCCAACTAATTAAGGCAATCTTAAGTTCACCAAATCCATTACATTACATATGATTCCATCAAGTCCGACCATTCATATATATACATCTCAAAAGCACAATAACATGATAGTTTCTTTTAAATTATGTTTTGGCGGAACCAATCGTTTACCATAAGGAGGCGTTTTGTACACGGATTGAAAATTTTCTAGGAATGAAAGAATTCCTAGGAATGTGATGGTAGGAATGAAGAATCTCGGGAATGTTGCATTATTGCGTTTGGTAAAGTACATTGCATTCTCGGGAATCCTTTATTATTGTAATTTTTTATTCTAGTTTTTTGGGGTTTTTTTTATTGTTTGTTATGGAAATCACATGAGTGCTCAAATCCCATGATTTTAGGAAGGAATATATTTTTTTATTCTAGTTTTTTTGATTATTTTATTGTTTGTTATGGAAATCCCATGGAAATCCTCAAATCCCATTGTTTTTTAGGGAAACTAAAGTCCTTTCCAACAAAGGATTTTGATTCACTTGTGAATCTATTATTCCTTCCAAAACAATGCTTGACACATACCAAACAAGTTAATCGAAGAGGGAATATGTGATTCTCTTGCACATTCCCACGTACCAAACGCCCCCTAAAGAAATAAAATCTTATCTTGGAATCAGAACATGATGTGCCTGACAGAAACAATGTAGCGCCCCGAGTTCCACACACTGGAAGCTCGTTACACTTACCCAGAATCTTTACTTCAATGAGTACACAACACAGAAATCACAGGAGATTAGAAACTAACATTACAGAAGGAAACGATATCTTCCACTTGATTGCTTTCCGTAGCACGAGTCCCCAGCTCCACGATCAGCAATCCTGCAATTAGCAAACTGTGGGCACATACAACTGACGCAATGCAGATGAAACCCGCAATCTCCAAAATCCTCAACAATCAATATTTGATGAAGAAGAAAAATGTAAAAAATCAAACCACAAGTGTCGGTGTATGTCATGATCTAGATTCTAATGCACAACTCATATGCACACCATGCTCTTAATCAAATGCAAACTTGATTTGGAAACGTATGCATCCCATACTACATATTCCCCAAATCGAGTTCGTATTCTCCAGATGATAGGGTTCAATCCCTCGCCATGCATCCTACTCTTGTACTCTTTTCTGTTTCTGACATTCATTTAGTGACTGGTAGAGTTTGCAGTACATGCGGTCCATTCCCGCTCCTGCAGTCAAATCATGGTCCTTCACTCCGAATGGCAGTGATCACTCTGTTCATTCAGATCATGGTCCTTCCTCACTCCGACAGGATCGTGGTCCCTCTCCCGGTCAGGCCGGTGATCATCAGCTCTGCCGGAATCATGGTCTTTCTCTACTCCTGTCCCTACCAAAGTTATCATGAACATAAGGCGAATCGATAGGACCATCCCTACTCCGCCAAGAGACTTAGAGTTACACTCTTGCTCCTTATACGTATTGATAACCCAGAACATAGACGGAAACTTAAGAGTCCATCTCTTAAGTTCCGACAGGACTTGTGACTTAAGTCTGCATCCCGTTCTTATCACTAATTCCAAGAAATTAACAGTCGAGACCATGCCGCATGTGTCCCCTTGACAGGTGAGTACACGCCCAACTAGTGTCTGTCCTTACCAATTATCCTAAATTAATTTCTAAATTCACTAACTAGGTTCTAAGTGAATCCATCATAGTCGAATACAAGTCTCGTCTAGATTTAATTTGGGTTCAACTTAGCTTTCAAATCATGCTAGAGGTCGACCCAACATGCACCACACTAGTGCACTCAATGTGCACAAAGCACTACCATATGAAAATACTTAAGTATGCATACCCACATACACATGCATACGGTATTCCATCAATCACCGCATTCATGCCTACAATCTCTTCTATACTACCAATAGTTCTTTACTTTACTACAATCTACTTTACTAACCTTTTAATGGCATAGCTCTCTACTAGCTTCTAGTTACCCATGTATACTTACAGTTCCAATTCTTTTATACCACAATCTACACCATAACCTAACATAGGTCGTTATTTTATACAATCGTTGTGCATCATTTAGGATTACGGACTGAACATGAAGTTTGTTATACATATTAATTTAACATAGTTATTCTAATCACCCTCCTATTACAAATACATGAACTTTTGAACATACACAAACTCTACAACATTCTTCAACTACTACGAGTGACTACTACAAGTGATTAAACTATTCTACTACAAGTGACTACAACAATAACTAAACTACTACAAGTGATTACACGACTTTCTATGAATTACTACCAACAACATTTACTAACTCGTACCATTTACCGTATATAGATTACTAAGACATTACCATTTTCTAAACAATGCTAACTAGGCATTCATCACTAACACTCCTAGTCTATTTAATTTGCTACGTGTGAATTACTAAACAAATAATTAAGAATAGAACATGAGTTATAAGCAAGTAAAACAACACTAACAATACTATTATTTAATTTCTTTTCGTGATGTTTTAAATTAACACATCAACAACCATTCATGCAAGTAAGTTGTAGCTTTTTAGGATAAGAAATAGCAAGCATCAATCATTCATTCCATATATAAAGAAAAATAAAATACATGAGGCATGAAGAATACCCACTACAATTTCTAGCAAGCATAACTTCAATACTTCACACAAGCATATATTTCTATGTCAAAAGTCATAAAAAAAATAATCAAGAGGTAAAGGAAAATACCCACTTTGATTTGTTTGCAAGCTACAAGTTGCTATCTTCTCCTCCTTGCACCTTTAGTCTTCTTGACTTCTTGCTCCAATCCAATAGTAGTAGTATAATAGCAGTAGTAATAAAGTAGTAGAAGTAGTAGTAGAAGTAGTAGTAGAAGTAGTAGTAAGCAGTAGTAGTAGTAGAAGTAGTAAAGTAGCAGCAGTAGTAGTAGTAGTTGAGTAGCAGTTGTAGTAGTAGTTAAGTAGCAACAGTAGTATTAGGCAGTAACAACAGTAGTGGTAGTAGTTAAGTAGCAGCAGTAGTAGTATTAGGCAATAACAGCAGTAGTAGTAGTAGTTAAGTAGCAGCAGTAGTAGTATTAGGCAATAACAGCAGTAGTAGTAGTAGTTAAGTAGCAGCAGCAGTAGTATTAGGCAATAACAGCAGTAGTAGTAGTAGTAACAGCAGTAGTAGTAATAGAAGTAGTAGGTAGTAGTAGTAGTAGTAGTGAACATATATATAGAAAAAAAAGGGTGGAGGGGCTGCCGGCTGTAAAGAGAGAAAAGAGAGAGATAGTGGAGTGTAGGATTTGGTGGAAAAGTGTAGAAAAGGCTTAGGTGTCCTTCTTTTTACACTTAACCCCTCAAGCTTTAATGTAATTCCACTTAACCCCCTAAATAGCCATGTTGGATTGGGCTTTAAGAAAAGAAAATGTTGCGCTTTAAAGAAAATATATAGATGAAAATAAACATAGTAAGAATAGTGCATGATAAAAATAAAATAACCATATCAACATAATTGTTACTTATTTTAGGGGTATTACAAACAATTCCGTAATATCCACATAATCGGAATAATATCTAATTGCCCAAATCTGATACATGATGGACACTTCAACTTTTCATATATGCTATCTTCCCAAAAGTCACAATTATATATACAAAAACATTGGCCGAGCAATCATTCTCCTATAATAAGAAATTTATCCTCCTCGAAAGTTGAATACTTAAATATCCAAACTTTCTCTTATGAGTTAAAAGAACTTATCAATATCCTCTCTTATCAAAATATGTCCAAGACCAATACATTTTTTTAATGAATATCATCCATTCTAATCCAAACATTTGTGATGATACCTGTTTACTCCATAACGTGTTAATGTATTATTTACAAAATATTAATTTACCATAGGTTTTGTAGCCTCAAGATTTGAACCTCCGTACATCAATAAAAAAATACTTCTCAAATGAATATGATCCAATCTAGTCTAACACTTCAAATCCACGACCTTCTTTCAAAACTCACAATCACAATAGAATTTCTTATTTCACGTGCACAAAAGTTTCACAAGAGTATTCTTTATCGTAAGAAATTTAATCCTCAAACTTTGAATACGTTAATTGAATAAAAATCATCATAGCTTCAAAGAACTCATATACAACTAGCAAATATATCTCAAATACTCTTTAAGTATGTTTACATCCAAAGCACTATAATCCTCCGGATTGGTAATCAATCTTAAATCTTTATAATGATCAATGATCAACCTCAACTAACTTTATTCAATCAGCCTCAAATATTTTGAAACACATAAAAATCCAATATCAACAAGTTCCCAGGATAACTAATCAACTTTAAATTCTCATTTATCAAGCCTATTGCTCAGAAACATATGGACAAATTGTAGCGCACAGAGTTCTGCACACTAGAAACTCGGGACACATACCCAGAATCCTTACTTCAATGAGTACACAACACATGAAAGCACAAAAAATTAAAAACTTCATTACGTCAATGATATTACATTTATCCACCACTTGGTTGCTTCCCACAGCTCGAATCCATGCTCCACGATCAGTAATCCTGCAACTAACAAACTGTGCGCACGTTCATTCAATTGACGCAATGTGGATGAAACCAGCGATCTCCAAAATTCTCAACAATCAATATTTGATGGAGAAGAAAAATGTGAAAGGCAAACCACAAGTGTCGGTGTATGCCATGATCTAGATTCTAATGTACAAACTCAAAATGCACACAATGCTCCTACTCTAATGCAAACTTGATTTGGAAACGTATGCATCCCATACAACATACTTCCCAAATCGAGTTCGTATTCTCTAGATGATAGGATTCAATCCCTCGCCAATGCGTACCACTTTTGTACTCTTTTCTGTTTCTAACATTCATCTAGTGACTGGTAAGGTTGCAATTCATATTGTCTATCCGCCACTGCTGCAAACCGGTGGTCCTTCTCCGTTTAACTCTTGCTCCTCATTCGTACTGATAACTCAAAACATAGACTGAAGCTTAAGGGTCCATCCCTTAAGTTCCGATAGGACTTGTGGCTTACATCCGCATCCCGCTCCTATCACTAAATTCCAGCAATCAACAGTCGAAACAACGCCACATGTGTCCTAGACGAGACGCAGCCACACGTGTCCCCCTGACAGGAGAGTACAATGCCCAGCTAGTGTATGTCCATATAACAATGATCACATAAACTAAAACTACTACAACCGAGAACTTGGTAAACACCATATAACAAATGTCTATTAACAAACTCTTCTTGAATCCATTCCAAGGGTTATTCGAACCCAAACAATACCAACTCACACATCCCAACATACGGCTATACATCATGTACTCATACTTGAACATATACAAGCCTTCCATCGCACACTTACATCCGCAAACTTAAATATAATCTTACACAACTCACTACATATTATAACATAAACTAAGAGTTTATAAACAACATTTCTAAGGTTGTTAAGAAGTCCTAAAGAGATGACAACTTGCATACGCCCAAAACAGCAAGTTCAAGTCAAAAATGCAGTTCTTGCAACTTCTAAAAATCACCAATAATCACCCTCTTATTGAAATTTAGGTATCTTAGGTTCTAAAGAAAGATCAATGAGTCTACTATAAGTTCTTAGTTGGGAGTTTTCTCAAAATACTTTATTTAAAAGGCCAAAATAATCAACAACTGAAAGGTGTACAAATTTCCAACAACTAAAAACTGCTAACTAGTCATGAGTTCAAAATTAATTTAAAATACTAAACAATGTCCAAAATTCAAAAAAAAAATGGTGAGCATGTTCTAGACACATACATGTATCACATATGAAAATTTCAACTTGAAATACTACATAGTTAGAGAAAGATGAATTTTTGAAGTTGAAGTAGTAAACTAGACAGAATCATAGCTCAACCATCAGTGGTTTCGGATTTTATAAAAATAGCAAATATTATCCAATAAGTATGAAATTCGGTGGAGAGGCTCTAGACACATATAAGATGCTACTATAAAAATTTCAACCATAAATTTCTCACATTCAAGGAGTTATTATTTTTGGAGTTGAGGATAAATGTCAAGATAGAAAAAAAATAAAAATTTCTTAAGCTATTCACAAAATAAACATACACTTCACGCACCATAAATTTCATGCCATCTATATTAAGAAAAAAGTATACACTACACACAATTTAACAACAAAGAGAGTTGGAGAACACCCACCTCAAAGTGTAGACACGATGAAATCTTCAAACTCTTAATATGCTCTTCTCCTCATAACTTGCTTTCTTCTTTTCTTGCTTAATTAGCTTCTTAGAAATATTTAGGGAAATTTTGGAATAAAGAGTAATATAGAAATGAACTAGGAAAGTAGCATGGAATTTGGACTTTAGTAAAAAAAATGAAATAGGAAATAAGAAGAAGATGAGTTAGGGTTTTCTCTGTACACCCATATATATAAGGAGAGTGTGGGGGGTTCGGCCGGCAATAGAAGCTAGGATTAGGGTTGGAAGAGTGTGGGTAAGTGTAGATGAGTGTAGAAATGCTTAGTTGTCCCTACGCTTTACACATAACCCCCTAGGTTTTAAATAATTACACATAACCCCTTTTCTAAGTCAACAATTGTAGGCTTCAACTAGGTCAAAAATTGTAGGCTATATAGTAAAGTAGTGTATGCGTGTATATTTATAAAATGAAAAATGATAAATACAAGTTAAAAATATATGCAATTATTCAAGACAAAATTTATTAATAAATATGGTTGTAAAATAATGCAATACTATTCATATTCAAAATAATTGTTAATTATTTTGGGGGTATTACACAAATTTTTTACAGTAATCTCCAAAAAAGTCTTAAAATCCCTCAACAATAATAACCTTATAATAAAATTCTAACCACAACAATGATCATTAAAGTCTGGTCCGGCCCCCATCTTCACGGTGGTGAGGCGGCCGCCTCAGGCCCCCGATTTTTTTGCAATTTTAGAGGCCCCAAATTTGTATTCCCCTTATAAATATAGGTACGTATTTTACACAAAAAATTATATTGTAATTAAGGGCCCCAAAAAATAATTATTTGGGCCTTTCGCCTTGGGCCTCCGGGAACTCAGGGCCAACCCTGATTAAATTGTTCTCGTTTACTATAGATTTAGCATTTGGATCCACAAAATCATTTTCCTTCGGGTAATGTTATCCGAAAGTAATTACTATATTCTAATTCACATGTGTCAAAGTTCTACAGATATTACTCGTTTTTTGATTTCTTGAGATGAATTGCTAAATTGCCTTCAAACGCTCTCCATATTCTCCCTGAAACCAAGGATAGATTAAATATCATAAATAAGAACCACTACAATATACCTAGATAAAACTTGGTAACTCTATTCATTACAGTGGTAAATACACACAGGGCCACAAATTCATGTTGTTTGAATCCATCTCAAGTGATGCTTTTGGATATTCTCCTTGTTTTTAATATTCTAGTGTCTTCATCTTCTGTTCATTCTAAAAGAGATCTACTGCTCCTTAAAGATATTCAAACAGTCGACCACTCAAAGTGTTGGATATTTGGTCTTCCATAGTTAATCGGCTAAATTATCTATAATTATCAAAATACGTTTGATACATAACTCTATCATATAAACACTCGTATACACAATTAGAAACAATGCAATCCGGTACTTTCCCAAACCTGAATCATCGGTCTATTCTAAGCTCCATGCCACTTTATTCAAGAATTACCTGCAAAAATATTTTAACTTTGGTGAGGCCTTCTCTTCAATTTAATTATATGCATGACATTCAAACTTCCTTATAATAATATCTATCTAATTCCTTCATAAAAGTTGGGATGATACAATTCTCCCCACGTTAAGAAATTTTGTCCTCGACATTTAAACATCCCCACATTAAAGATACTTATTTTCCTCTTATATCGTCCAACTAATTAAAGTAATATTCAGTTAACCAAATCCATCATATCTTTTATACATTAAATCCCAAGTTCAGAATCATTCATATGTATACATCTTAAAGAACATTAACATAAAGTTTTGCTAAATTTATCTATTCCACGTGTTTTGAAGGAACCAATCAATTACCTCAAATAAATAAATACTTATCTTCAAATCTGAACATGAATCCGACAAAACCAATTCATTAATATCCACATAATTGGATTAGTATCTAATTCTCCGAGTTCGATACATAATGGATACTTTTCATATATGCTCATTTTCCAAAACTCACAATCACAATGTTATTCATTAAAACAAAGTTCCTACAATAAGAAATTCATCCTTCTCAAAAGTTGGCTAAAACACCTAAATCCAGAATTTCACAAAATCATCTAAAATCAGTTGACACCCACAAAATTAGCAAAAAATGTGCATTTCTGAATGTTTTCAAAATTGGCTAACGATGATGGACTATAACCCCAATTATGGGCTAAAACAAAATTTATAATTTCTCGAAATCAGCTTAAAAATATAAACTACAACCCACAAAGCTTTGCAAAAATAGTTAATTTTCGATTCTTTCTCAAAACCGGATTAAAACAATGAACTTTAATAGACAAAATTAGCAAAAAACAATTTATTTTTGAATTTTCTCAATACCGGCTAGCCTATTACTCATAGAAGTTTGCTAAAACACTTATATTATAACACAATGGACTAAACCACAATATTAGCTAAAATAGTTAAATTTTGAAATTTTCACAAAATTGGCTAGAAACAGTGGACAATAACGCAAAACACAAGTTAAAACAGCGAGAAAATCGGTTGAAACTAATGAATTATAAACCATATAACCCACGCAAGTTAGCTAAAAACACTTGGACACATAATTTCTCAAAATCGGCTAAAAACAGTAATCCGGCTCAATGCGGTGATGCTACTAACAAACTTTCAAATTATACATAGCTAGCTACTAAAGCCTAAATTATAAAAAAATCCTCAAAATAAAGTCATCGGAAATACACATTCTATAAAGTACTTTTACCATCAAGGAAAAATTTAACTATGCACTTCTCAAATCAAACTTCGAACAATCAAAATACATTCGATACATAGCTTTAGCATATGAACTTATATACCCAATTAGGAACCGAAAAATCCGAAACTTGGCCAAACATCGATCGTTGATCCGATACACCATTTACTACGAATCACCCGGGGAAACTCATTAAGCCTTCACTTCAATTTAATTAAATGCCCAAAATACATATTTCTTATGATAATATTTATATAATTTCCTTACAAAATCTGGAACGTTACTATTTTCCCCACCTTATAAATGTTGTCCTCAAATTTTGAAGATCCACACATTAAAGATACTTCCTTTTCCCTTATATAGTCCAACTAATTAATCTTTAGTCAACCAAATCCATCACATTTTTTATGCACAAGATTCCATTCAATTCAAAGTATTGAAACATTCATATGTATTCATATATATACATATGAATCCATTGAAATCACACACACAAACACACACACACACACACACACACACACACACACACACACACACACACACACACACACACATACAGATGATCATGTGCGAACCAGTTCGCATACACACACACACATATACAGATGATCATGTGCGAACCAGTTCGCATATGATCACATGATAAGCTGCGAACTCGCCGCGTAGCCGTCCAATCTTACATGATCATGATCATGTTCAGATGGCTGTACGCGTGAGTTCGCACGTGATCCGGTGCGAACCAGTTTGCACCTGATCATCGCCTTATATATATATATATATATATATATATATATATATATATATATATATATATATATATATATATATATATATATATATATATATATATATATATATATATATATATATATATAGGGGAGGTGAGAACTAGTTCTCACGATAAGCATCGTGTGAACTTTTTACGTAGCCATCACATGGATGATCCAAACGGTTCAATATATATATTTATTTATAACACGTGTTTTATCGGAACCAATCATTTACCTTACATAAATAAAATAATACCTTGAAAATTATACATGTGTTATATCCACAAAATTGGATTAATATCTAATTCTCCGAACAAGGTATATTATGGATACTTCAATTTTTCACATAAGCTCATTCACCAAAACTCGCAATCTCAATGTTCCTCGTATATAAATATCCCACAATAAGAAATTCATCCTTCTTGAAGTTGGCTAAAACACTTAAATTCAAAATGTCACGAAATCAGCTAAAATCGGTGGGCTACAAGCCAAAGAATTAAATAAAATGATGAATTTCTGAATGATTCAGGAAATTGGCTAACTATGGACTAAAACGCTTGAATTTATAATTACTCGAAATCAACTAAAAACTGCGGACTAACACACAAAATGAGCAAAAACAATGAGCTTTTGAATTTTTCAAAATCAAAACCTCCAGAAGTTTACCAGAACAGTAAATTCAAAATTTACCGAAATCATCTAATTAAGATGGAGCTATAACCCACAAAGTTAGCTTAAAAAGTGAATTCCTTAATTTTCTCAAAATAGGCGAAAAACAGTGGGACATCCAAAAAAAATTTGGCTAAAACACTTAAATTTAAAATTTCTCGAAATCAGCTTTTAAAATGTGGACTTCACCCACACAAGTTAGTGAAAGAAGTGAATTTTCAAATTTTACAAAAATCAGATAAAACAGTGACTGTTACAAAAATCACAATTTCCCCCACCTTAAGAAATTTTGTTCTCGAAATTTAAACATTTACACATCAAAGATGCTCTCTTTCCATTATATCATCATTCAACTAATTAACCAAATCAATCACAGTATTTATACATATGACTCCATTAAATCCGAAGTTCCAAATAATTCATATGTATACATAATAAAAGAACACCAACATAGGGAACTGATCATTTACCTTAAATAACTAAAATCTTATCCTGAAATATGTACATGCATTCGTAAAAAACAATTCCTTAATATCCACAAATTTGGATTAAAATCTAATTCTCCGAGTCCGATACATGATGGAAACTTCAACTTTTCATATATGCCTGTTACAAAAATCACAATTTCCCCCACCTTAAGAAATTTTGTTCTCGAAATTTAAACATCTACGCATCAAGATACTCTCTTTCCATTATATCATCATTCAACTAATTAACCAAATCAATCACAGTATTTATACATATGATTCCATTAAATCCGAAGTTCCAAATAATTCATATGTATACATATTAAAAGAACACCAACATAGGGAACTGATCATTTCCCTTAAATAACTAAAATCTTATCCTGAAATATGTACATGCATTCGTTAAAAACAATTCCTTAATATCCACAAATTTGGATTAAAATCTAATTCTCCGAGTCCGATACATGATGGAAACTTCAACTTTTCATATATGCCCATTTTCCAAAACTCATAATCACAATGTTACTCATTATATACAAAAGATCGTACAATAAAAAACTCATCCTTCTAAAATGATCGCTAAAATACATTAACTCAGAATTTAGCAAAATCAACTAAAAACGGAGAATTATTACCCACAAAATTAGTTAAAATAATTAATTGATGAATCGTATAGAAATTGGCTAACTAGAGATTTAACATTAAAAATTGGCTAAAATAATTAAATTTATTATTTCTCAATATCAGCAAAAAATGTGGACCAAAGCCACAAAATTAGCAAACATAATGATTTTTTGATTTTTTTAAAATCATTATCTCCAAAGGTTGAACCAAATACCCAAACTCAGAAATTTCCAAAATCAGCCGACGACAATGTGGCTATAAAAAAGTGAATTTCTTAATTTTCCCAAAACAGACAAAAAAAACAATGGACATCCATAAAAAGTTGGCTAAAACATTTAAATTTACAATTTCTCGAAATCAGCTTTAAAAAGTGGACTAAACCCACAAAATTAGCTTTAAAAAGTGAATTTTCAAATTTTCCAAAAATCGGATAAAACAGTGGCCGTTAACCCACACAGTTGACAAAAATAAATATTTTTTTGAATTTTCTTGAAATTGGCTTGACCATAACTCATAAAAGTTTTTTAAGACACTTAATTTTAGATTTCTTGAAATCAACAAGAACCGATGTACTTAACCCTAAAGGTTAGTTAAATGGTTAATTTTTGAATTTTCTAAAAATTGTCTTAAAAGTAATGGACTACTACAACGCACAAAGAAGTCAGCTAAAATAGTGAATTTTGGAATTTTTTTGAAATCAGCTAAAAACATTGGACCATAACAGATATAACCCGCACAAGTTGCCTAAAACACTTGTATTCAATTCTTGAAATTGTCTTTAAATGGTGTTGTTACTAGTCCAACCCGATGCGGTGATGCAACTAACAAAATTTCAAATTATATGACGCTATAGCCTTAATTACTAAAAATCATCACAATAAATGTAATACCCCCAAAATTAATTAATAAATTTTTGTCATGAACAATATCATTGCATATATTATCACATTGTATTTACCATTGTCATGTTATAAATATACACACTACATAAATATATATTCATACACTACACACTACTATTTATATATATGCATATAAGACACCATAGTCTACAATGTTTGACTAAGAGGGGTTATGTGTTGACCTAGAAGAGCCTATGTGCAATTATTAAAAACCTAGGGGGTTAAATGCAAAAGAGGGACACCTAAGCATACCTAGAGTTTTCTACACTTCACTACTTCTCTCTTTACTGGCCGACCAACTCTCCCCATCTCTTCTCTTAATATATATGAGAAGATAGAAAGAAACCCTAGTTCTCTTTCTACTAAGTTTTAAACTCTAGCCTATTTCTCATTTCTCATTCTCACTATTTTCCATTTTCAACTATATAGAGATATATATACATATCTATATTCCTAGAAGCATTTTGTATGCATAATCAAGTTAAGTGGTGAAGCTAAAGGTGCGAGGAGGAGATAGCAACTTGAAGCAACCAATAGATTGAAGCTTGCAAACAAATCAAAGTGGGTATTCTTCACACCTCATGCATTATTATTTTTCTTTATATATGGAATGAATGATTGATGCTTGCTAGAAATTGTAGTGGGTGTTCTTTCTTACTTATGAATGTTGTAAAATTATATGTATAAAAATGCTAGTGAATAAATAAAGATTCAATCTTTGTGTTAAGAATGGTAGTAAAAGTGTGAAAGATGAATCTTTTATGCAAGATTATGAATACAAACCTTGTCCTGGGCATGAGGATTGTGTTGTTAACTATTAAACATAAGTGGTGATTTTGTGATGTTGTGTAGTAAATTGTCTAATAAAATTTTCATGTTTGAATGCATAAAGTCCTTATGATTAGTAAGTTAGTATCTTGATTAGTAAATTTTACATTGATAGTAAGCTACTAGCATTGTACTAATAATGTTAGTGAGCTTTGTTGAAATGTTAGTAAGCCTAATATGTGTTAGTAAGCTCCGATGTGTAGTTGAGAACTATATAAGGGTTTCTTGTGTAAGTGGTGATCATGTTAGTAAGTGTAAGCATTTAACAGTATTAACACTGTTTATGTTAGTAAGTTAGTTAAATAGGTTAGTATGGTGGTAAATTATTAAAGTAAAAATGCTAGAAAGCCTTGTTAGTGAGAAGTTAGGAAGTTGGAAATGTAGACTTGATCTTGTTAGTAACCTAATTGCTAACCCATTGTCCATGGTTAGTAAGCATAGTTTATGTTAGGAGCTAAGTGTAGACTCGACCTTGAGTACTAACTTGTTAGTAAGAAGAAATCATGTTAATAGAATTATTCATGTTAGAACTGATATGCTAGTAAGCAAATTGAAGAAGTTAGTAAGCACCAAGTCCTAATAAGGAAAATGCAAGTTTGAGATTACTACGTGGAAGCATGGTTGAATTAAGAATAGCTTCATAATAAATGTAGTAACTTGAAAATATGGGAGTTAGTTGCACTAACTAAACATTATTTTAATTAGTGAGAGAATGTGACTTGTAGTAATGGAAGAACTAGTGAAGTTAGTATTGAGAAGTGTAATTGCTTTCTATGGGCCAGGCATAGGCCGGACGTAGGCCGGATATGGGCCAGATAAGGGCCAAGTTGGGCCAATAATTGAGAATAAGAATATAATGATAATCTAGTGTAATTGTGAACAATGAGACTTTAAGTAACTAATAATTTCACCTAGAAAGTAAGTGGTGATTAATGAAGAAATTAAGCGGATGAGAATTTGACTTCAGTTGTATAAATTATAGTAAAGGCGTTAGTCCTCAGTAGTGTGACTCATAATTGGTAAGGACAGACACTAGTTAGGCGTGTACTCACCTGTCAAGAAACACGTGCAGTGTCGTCTCGTCTGGGACACGTGTGGCGTGATCTCAATTGTTAAAAGAACGGGATGCAGACGTAAGTCACAAGTCCTGTCGGAACTTGGGAGATGGACTCTTAAGTTTTCGTCTATGTTCTGAGTTATCAATACGAACAAAGAGCAAGAGTGTAACTCTAAGTCTCTGGGCAGAGTAGGGGTGGCCCTACGATTCGCTTTATGTTCACGATAACTTTGGAAGGGACAGGAGTGGAGAAGGACCATGATTCCGGCAGAGCTAATGAAACCGAGAATGGAAAGGGACCACGATCCTGTCGGAGTGGAGAAGGACCATGATCTAAACAAACAAAGTGATCACTACCGTTCGGAGTGGAGAAGGACCACGATCCGACTGCAGGAGCGGGAATGGACCGCATGTACTGCAGACTCTATCAGTCACTGAATGAATGTCAGAAACATGAATGGATACAAGAGTAGGATGCATGGCGAGGGATCAAACCCTATCATCTGGAGAATACAAGCTCGATTTGGGGATTATGTAGTATGGGATGCATACATTTCTAAATCATGTTTGCATTAGATTAAGAGCATGGTGTGCATGAGTTGTGCATTAGAATTTAGATCATGGCATACATGACACTTGTGGTTTGACTTTCACATTTTTTCTTCTGCATCAAATATTGATTGTTGAGGATTTTGGGAGATTGCGGGTTTCGTCCGCATTGCGTCAGTTGTTGACGTGCCCACAGTTGTTTCGTTGCAGGATTGCTGATCGTGGAGCAGGAGACTCGAGCTGCGGAAAACATCCAAGTAGAGAATATAATTCCTTGTGCAATGTAAGTTTCTAATTCCCTGTGATTTTCTGTGTTGTGTACTAATTGAAGTAAAGATTCTGGGTAAGTGCCACGAGCTTCCAGTATACGGAACTCGGGGCGCTACAATAAAGTCATCAGAATCACACCATCATTACAGTTCTCGAGCCATCAATTACAAATTTAACAACAAATTATCAAAATACATTCAATACATAACTCTAGCATATATACTAACACAATTAGAAACTGAAAAATCTGATACTTGCCCAAAACTCAAATATCAGTTCGATACCAAGTACGCCACTTATGAGAATCATCCGTAAACATATTTTGACTATCGTGAGGCAACACTCAAGAAGCCTGACTTCAATTTACTTAAATTCGCAATATTCGTATTTCTTATGATAAAAATTATCTAATTTCTTTTTAAAGTTTGAGATGTCACAAATTTCCCCACCTAAGAAATTTTGACCACAGAATTTAAAAATCTACACATTAATGATACACTTTTTCGTTCAACTAATTAAAATAATCTGCCGTTAACCAAATCCAACATGGTATTCATACATATTAAAAGAACACCAACATAGGGAACTGATCATTTACCTTAAATAACTAAAATCTTATCCTGAAAAATGAACAGGCATCCGTAAAAAAACAATTCCTTCATATCCACAAATTTGAATTAAAATCTAATTCTCCGAGTCCGATACATGATGGAAAGTTCAACTTTTCATATATGCTCATTTTCCAAAACTCACAATCACAATGTTACTCGTTATATACAAAGATCCTACAATAAGAAATTCATCCTTCTTGGACGAGGGTTAAAACAATTTCTTTCAGAACTTCGCAAAATCAACAAAAAACTGTGAATTGTAACCCACAAATTAGCTAAAATAATCAATTTCTGAATCTTAATGTATTTGGCTAACTATAGACTAACACGAAATATTGGTCGAAACACTTAAATTAATTATTTCTCGAAATCAGCCAAAACATATGGACGATACCCACAAAATTAGCAAACATAATGAATTTTCGAATTTGTCAACCATAATCTCCAAAAGTTGAATAAAATACTTTAAATTCAGAATTTTCCGAAATCAGCAAACTAAGATGGGTCAATAACTCACAAAGTTAGCATACAAAGTGAATTTCTTAATTTCTCAAAATAGGCAAAAAATAGTGGACATCCTTAAAAAGTTGGCCAAAACAGTTAAATTAACAATTTCTCGAAATTAGTTTTCAAAATGTGGACCATAAACTACCTAAGTTAGCTAAAGAAGTGAATTTTCAAATTTTACAAAAATCGGAGAAAACAGTGGACGTTAACCATAAAAGTTGGTTTATATAAATAAATTTTGAATTTTTTAGAAATTGGCTAAACCACAACACATAAAAATTCATTAAAACACTTAATTTTAGATTTTTTGAAATCAACTAAAACTGATGGACTAACCCAAAAGGTTAGTTAAATGGTTAATTTCTGAATTTTCTAAAAAATGGCTTAAAAGTAGTGAACTACAAAGCAGAAAGTTAGCTAAACAGTGAATTTAAAAAAAACGGAATTGGCGAGAACTTTGGACCATAACCGATATAATCCGCACAAGTTGCCTAAAACTTTTATATTAACGTCTTGAAATTGGCTAAAAATAAGAAAGTTACTAGTCCAACCGGATGAAGTGATGCCACTAACAAATTTTCAAATTATAGAGTGCTACTATAGCCTTAATTATAAAAAATACTCACAATAAAGTCTTCAAAATCACACCTTCATTACAGTTCTTTGACCATCAAATACAAATTTAACTAAAAATTATCAAAATACATTCAATACATAACTCTAGAATATATACTAATATACACAATGTTTCTCATTAGATACGAAGATCCTACAATAAGAAATTCAACCTTCTAGAACAATGGTTAAAAACATTAATTCAGAATATCGCAATTAAACTAAAAACGGTGAATTATAACCCACAAAATTAGATAAAATAATAAGTTTCTGAATCTTATTGAAATTGGCTAACTATAGACTATAACCCTAAATATTGGCTGAAACACTTAAATTTATTATTTCTCGAAATCAGCAAAAAACTGTGGACTATACCGACAAAATTACCAAACATAATGATTTTTCGAATTTTTCAAAATCATAATCTCCAAAGGTTGATTCAAAAACTTAAATTCAAATTTTTTCAAAATTAGGTAACTACGATCGAGGCTATAAAATAGAGAATTTCTTAATTTTCCCAAAATAGGCAAAAATAAAAACAATGGACATCCATAAAAAGTTGCCAACAATTTCTCAAAATCACCTTTAAAATAGTTTTAAAAAGTGATATTTCAGATTTTACAAAATTCGAACAGTGGACGTTAACCCACAAAATTGACAAAAAACAAATAATTTTCAAATTTTCTAGAAATTGGCTAGACCATAACTCAAAAAAGTTAGTTAAAACACTTAATTTTGGATTTCTTGAAATCAACTAGAACCGATGGACTAACCCTAAAATTTAGTTAAATGGATAATTTGTTATTTTCTAAAAATTGTCTTAAAAGCAGTGGACTACTACAACACACAAAGTTCACTGAAATAGTGAATTTCAGATTTTTTTTAGAAATCGGCTAAAAACATTGGACCATAACCGATATAACCTGCACAAGTTGCTTAAAACATTTGCATTAATTTCTTGAAATTGGCTAAAAATAGTAGAGTTACTAGTCCAACCCGATGAGGAGATGCTACTAACAAATTTTCAAATTATACGACGACACTATACCCCTAATTACTAAAAATCATCACCATAAAGTCATCAAAATCACACCATCAATACAGTTCTCCAGCAATCAATTACAAATTTAACGACAAAATATTAAAATACATTCAATACATAACTCTAGCATATATACTTACACAATTAGAAACCGAAAAATCCAATACTTGCCCAAAACTCAAATATCTGTTTGCTACCAAGTACGCCATTTATTAGAATCATCCGTAAACATATTTTGACTGTCGTGAGGCCACACTCAATAAGCATTCCTTTCAATTTAATTAAATGCACAATATTCGCATTTCTTATCATAAAAATTATCTAATTTCCTTATAAAGTTTGAGAAGTCACAAATTTCGCCACCTTATGAACATATTAAGGATACTCTTCTTTCCATTATATCGTTCAACTAATTAAAGTAATCTTCCGTTAACCAAATCCATCATACTATTTATACATATGATTCCATTAAATCCGAAGTTCCAAATAACTCATCTATGTACATATTAAAAGAACACCAACTTCGGGAACTGATCATTTACCTTAAATAACTAAAGTCTTATCCTGAAATATGAACATGCATCCGTAAAAAACAATTCCTTAATATCCACAAAATTGGATTAATATCTAATTCTCCAAGTCCGATACATGATGGAAACTTCAAGTTTTCATATATGCTCGTTTTCCAAATCGCACAATCGCAATGTTACTCGTTATATACAAAGATCCTACAATAAGAAATTCATCCTTCTAGGACGATGGTTAAAACACTTAAATTCAGAATTTCGCAAAATCAACTAAAAACGTTGAATTATAACCCACAAATTAGCTAAAATAATCAATTTATAAATCTTATTGTAATTGGCTAATTATAGACTATAACCCTAAATATTGGCTGAAACACTTAAATTTATTATTTCTCGAAATAAGCTAAAAATGTGGACTATAACCAAAAAATTAGCAAAGATAATGAATTTTCGATTTTGTCAAAATCATAATCTCCAAAAGTCGAATAAAACACTTAAATTCATAATTTTCCGAAATCAGCTAACTAAGATGGGGCAATAACCCACCAAGTTAGCATAAATAGTGAATTTCTTAATTTCACAAAATAGGCAAAAAACAGTGGACATTCATAAAAAGTTGGCTAAAACACCCAAGTTAGCTAAAGAAGTGAATTTTCAAATATTACAAAAATCGAATAAAACAGTGGTCGTAACCCACAAAGTTGGCTAATATAAATAATTTTAGAATTTTCTCGAAATTGGCCAAACTATAACTCATAAAAGTTTGTTGAAACACTTAATTTTAGATTTTGAAATTAGCTAAAACTGATGGACTAACCCAAAAGGTTAGTTAAATGGTGAATTTTCGAATTTTCTAAAAATTCGCTTAAAAATAGTGGACTACAAAGCACGCGGTTAGCTAAAACAGTGAATTTCAGAATTTTTTCGATATTGGCTCACAACATTGGACCATAACCGATATAACCCGCACAAGTTACCTAAAACATTTATATTAATGTCTTGAAATTGGCTTAAAATAGGGGAGTTACCAGTCCAACCCGATGAGGTGATGCTACTAACAAATTTTTAAATTATACAATGCTACTATAGCCTTAATTATCAAAAATCCTCATAATAAAGTCATTTGAATCACACCTTCATTACAGTTCTTTTACCATCAATTACAAATTAACTACAAATTATCAAAATGCATTCAATACAAAACACTAGCACATACACTTATATACACAATTAGAAACCAAAAAAATCTAATACTTGCCCACAACTCAAATATCGGTTCGATACCAAGAACGCCACTAATTAGAATCCTCCATGAACATAATTAGCAAACACAATGATTTTTTGAATTTTTCAAAATCATAATCTCCAAAGGTTGAATCAAACACTTAAATTCAGAATTACTCAAAATCAACTAACTACGATAAGGCTATAAAAAAGTGAATTTCATAATTTTCGCAAAATAGGCAAAAAACAAAGGACAACCATAAAAAGTTGCCTAGAACAATTAAAATTACAATTTCTTGAAATCAACTTTAAAAATGTGGACTGTAACCCACAAAGTTATCTAAAGAAAAATGAATTTTCAAATTTTATAGAAATCGAATACAACAATGGCCGTTAACCTACAACATTGACAAAAACAAATAATTTTTGAATTTTCTCAAAATTGGCATGACCATAACTCATAAAGTTTTTTGTTAAAACACTTAATTTTAGATTTCTTGAAATCAACTAAATACGATGGACTAACCCTAAAGGTTAGTTAAATGGTTAATTTTTGAATTTTCTAAAAGTTGGCGTAAAAGTAGTGGGACTACTACAACGCACAAAGCTAAAATAGTGAATTTCAGAATTTTTAGAAATCAGCTAAAAACATCGGACCATAATCATGGACATCCATAAAATGTAGGCTAAAACACTTGAATTTACAATTTCTCAAAATCAGCTTTCAAAAGTTCGCTAAAGAAGTGAATTTTCAGATTTTACAAAAATCGGATAAAATAGTGGCCGTTAACCCACAAAGTTGGCTTGTATAAATAATTTTTGAATTTTCTCGATGGCCAAACCATAACTCATAAACATTTGTTAAAACACTTAATTTTAGATTTTTGAAATCAACCAAAACTGATGAACTAACCCAAAAGTAGTTAGATGGTTCACTTCTGAATATTCTAAAAATTGGCTTAAAAGTAGTGGGACTACAAAGGACAAAGTTAGCAAAAACAGTGATTTCATAATTTTTTCGAAATTGGCTAACAATGTAGACCATAGCCGATATAATCCGCACAAGTTGCCTAAAACGCTTATATTAATGTCTTGAAATTGGCTAAATATAGGGAAGTTACTTGTCCAACCCAATGTGGTGATGCTACTAACAAATTTTCAAATTATACAGTGCTATTATAGCCTTAATTATCAAAAATCCTCACAATAAAGTCACCAGAATCACACCATCATTACAGTTCTTTTACCATCAATTACAAATTAAACTATAAATTATCAAAATACATTCAATACATAACTCTAGCATATATACTTATATATTTTTATATACACAATTACAAACCAAAAAAATCTCATACTTGCCCAAAACTAAAATATCAGTCATGGTTTTAAATCTCGGATTTCGGACTCGTCTCGGCAAGGGGTGTTTCGTCTCGGATCAGAGATATCGGAGGAGATCTCGCGAAAATGTGATCATATTGGATTATTATTTCCTATACGAAATTTCGGCCGTATCGGAGGAAATTTAAAACAGTGATATCAGTTCGATACCAAGTACGCCGCTTATTAGAATCATCCATGAACATATTTTGACTTTAATAAGGCCACACTCAATAAGCCTTCTCTTCAGTTTAATTAAATGCACAAAATTCATATGTCTTGTGAAAAAAATTATCTAATTTCCTTATAATGTTTGGTATGTCACAATTTTACCCACCATAAGAAATTTTATTCCTGAAATTTAAACATCTACACATTAAAGATACTCTCTTTCCATTATATATTTCAACTAATTAAAGTAATCATCGGTTAACCAAATCCATCACAGTATTTCTACATATGACACCATTTACTCTGAAGTTCCAAATAGTTCACATGTATACATCTAAAAAGAACACCAACATAGGGAACTGATCATTTATCTTAAATAACTAAATATGATCCTCATATATGCACATGCATCCATAAAAAACAATTCCTTAATATCCACAAAAATGGATTAATATCTAATTATATGAGTCCAATACATGATGGAAGCTTCAACTTTTCATACATGCTCATTTTCAAAACTCCCAATCACAATGTTACTCGTTATATACAAAGATCGTATAATAAGAAATCCATCCTTCTAAAACGATGGTTAAAACCTTTTAATTCAGAATTTTACAAAAATCAACTAAAAACGGATAATTATAATCCACAAAATTAGCTAAAATAATAATTGACGAATCTTATTGAAATTGGCTAACTACAGACTATAACCCTATATATTGGCAGAAACACATAAATTTATTATGTATCGAAACCCGCAAAAAACTGTGGACTATACCCACAAAATTAGCAAACATAATGATTTTTTGAATTTTTCAAAATCATAATCTCCAAAGGTTGAATCAAACACTTAAATTCAAAAAATTTCAAAATCAGCTAACTACGATGGAGCTAAAAAAAATTGAATTTCTTAATTTTCCAAAAATATGCAAAAAACAGTGGACAACCATAAAAAGATGCCTAAAACACTGAAATTTACAATTTCTCAAAATCAGCTTTTAAAATGTGAGACTATACTACAACCCACAAAGTTGGCTTAAAAAGTGAATTTTTACAGAAAATCGGATAAAACAGTGGCCGTTAACCCACAAAGTTGGCTTGTATAAATAATTTTTGAACAAACCATAACTCATAAAAGTTTGTTAGAACACTTAATTTAGATTTTTTGAAATCACCTATGACTTATGGACTAACCCAAAAGTTTAGTTAAATGGTTAATTTCTGAATTTTCTAAACAATGACTTAAAAGTAGTGCATTACAACGCACAAAATTATCTAAAACGGTGAATTTCAGAATTTTTTTGAAATTGGCTAACATTGGACCATAACCGATGTAACCCGCACCAAGTTGCCTAAAACACTTATATGATGATGATGCCTAAAACACTTATAGTCCAAACCGATGTGATGATACTACTAACAAATTTTCAAATAGCCTTAATTATAAAAAATCCTCACAATAAAGTCATCAGAATCACACCTTCATTACAGTTCTATTACCATCAATTACAAATTTAACTACAAACTATCAAAATACATTCAATACATGTGTATTGAATTTTCTCGAAATCAACGAGACTATCACTCATATAAGTTGAATCAAATACTTAAATTCAAAATTTTCCAAAATCAGCTAACTACGATGGGGTTATAACCCACAAAGTTAGCTTTAAAAGTGAATTTCTTAATTTTCTCAAAATAGGCAAAAAACAGTGAACATCCATAAAAAGTTGGATAAAACACTTACATTTATAATTTCTCGAAATTAGCTTTAAAAAGGGGGACAATAACCCACAAAGTTAGCTAAATAAATCAATTTTCAAATTTTACTAAAATCGGATGAAACAGTGGTCGTTAATCCACAAGGAATTTCAAATTTTACAAAAATCGGATGAAACGGTGATCGTTAATCCACAAGGTTGGCTAAAATAAATAATTTTTGAATTTTTTCGAAATCGGCTAAAAACATTGGACAATAACCAATATAATCCACATAAGTTGCCTTAAACACTTATATTAATGTCTTGAAATTGGCTTAAAATAGGAGTTACCAGTCCAACCTGATGAGGTGATGCTACTAACAAATTTTCAAATTATACAATGCTACTATAGCCTTAATTATCAAAAATCCTAACAACAAAGTCATTTGAATCACACCTTCATTACATTTCTTTTACCATCAATTACAAATTAACAACAAATTATCAAAATACATTCAATACATCACTCTAGCATATACACTTATATACAGAATTAGAAACCAAAAAAATCTGATACTTGCAACTCATATGAGGTGATGCTACTAACAAATTTTCAAATTATACAATGCTACTATAGCCTTAATTATCAAAAATCCTAACAACAAAGTCATTTGAATCACACCTTCATTACATTTCTTTTACCATCAATTACAAATTAACAAAAAATTATCAAAATACATTCAATACATCACTCTAGCATATACACTTATATACAGAATTAGAAACCAAAAAAATCTGATACTTGCAACTCATATATCGGTTCGATACCAAGAACGCTACTAATTAGAATCCTACGTGAACATATTTTGACTTTCGGGAGGCCACACACAATAAGCCTTCTCTTCAAAAGTTAACTAAATGCACAATTTTTGTATTTCTTATGATAAAAATAACTTAATTTCCATATAAAGTTTTGGATGTCCCAAATTTCCCCAGCTTAAGAAATTTTCTCCTCAAAATTTTTTAAGCATTTGCACACTAAAGGTACTCTCTTTTCCATTATATCGTTCAACTAATTAAAGTAATCTTCGGATCATATCCATCACAGTATTTATACATATGATTCCATTAAATCAGAAATTCCAAATAATTCATATGTATGAATCTTAAAAGAACACCACATGGGGAACTGATCATTTACCTTAAATAACTAAAATCTTATCCTGAAATCTGACGCAATTGTAAAAAACAAATCCTTTAATATCCACATATTTGGATTAATATCTAATTCTCAAAGTCTGATACATGATGGAAACTTCAACCATTCATATATGCTCATTTTCCAAAACTCACAATCACAATGTTACCCATTATATACAAAGACCCTACAATAAGAAATTCATCCTTCTGGAACGATTATTAAAACAATTTCATTTAGAGTTTCGCAAAATCAACTAAAAAAGGTGAATTATATAACCCACAAAATTAGCTTAAATAATCTATTTTTTAATCGTATTGAAATTGGCTAACTATGGACTATAACCCTAAATATTGGCTGAAACACTTAAATTTATTATTGCTCGAAATCAACTAAAATTTGTGGACTACCCCACAAAATTAGAAAACATAATGAATTTTTGAATTTCTCAAAATCATTATCTCAAAAAGTTGAATCAAACACTTAAATTCAAAATTTTCCGAAATCAGCTAACTATGATGGGGCTATAACTCACAAAGTAGCTTAAAAATTGAATTTCTTTTCTCAAAATAGGCGGAAAAACGTGGACATGCATAAAAAGTTGTCTAAAACACTTATATTTAAAATTTCTCAAAATCAACTTTAAAAATGTGGACTATAGCCCACAAAGTTAGCTTTAAAAATGAATTTTTCGAATTTTACAAAAAACGGATAAAACAATGGTCGTTAACCCGCAAAGTTGGTTGAAATAAATAATTTTTAAATCTTCTCAAAATTGGCCAGAACATAAAAGTTTCTTAAAACACTTAATTTTAAATTTTTTGAAATCAACTAAAACCGATGGACTAAACCAATAGGTTAGTTAAATGGTTAATTTCTGAACTTCTAAAAATGGCATAAAAGTAGTGGGACAACAACGCACAAAAAAAGATAAAATAATGAATTTCAGAATTTTTCAAAATCGACTAAAACCATAGGACCAAAACCGATATAACCAGCACAAGTTGCCTAAAACACATATATTAATTTACCGTAATTGTCTAAAAATAGTGGAATTACTAGTCCAGACCAATGAGGAGATTCTACCAACAAAATTTCAATTACACGCGCTATTGTAGCCTTAATTATCAAAAACCCTCACAATAAAGTCATCAGAATCACACCGTAATTACAATTCTTTTTTCATCAATTACAAGTTAAACTACAAATTATCAAAATACATTCAATACATAACTCAGGCATATATACTTATATACACAATTAGAAACCAAAAAAATTGATACTTGCCCACAACTCAATCCCAAGTACGCCACTAAATAAAATACTCTGTGAACATATTTTGACTTTCATGAGGCCACACACAATAAGCCTTCTCTTCAAGTTAATTAAATGCACAATATTCATATTCCTTATAAAAAAAAGTAACGTAATTTCGTTATCAAGTTTCGGATGTCACAATTTTCACCAGCTTAAGAAATTTTGTCCTCAAAATTTAAGCATCTACACATTAAAGGTACTCTTTTCCATTATATCGTTCAACTAATTAAAGAAATCTTCGGTTAATCATATCCATCACAGTATTTATACATCTGATTCCATTAAATCCGAAATTCTAAATAATTCATATGTATGAATCTTAAAAGAACACCAAATGGGGAACTGGTCATTTACCTTAAATAACTAAAATCTGACGCATTCGTAATAAAAAAAATCCTTTAATATCCACAAAATTGGATTAATATCTAATTCTCAGAGTGGATACAAGATGGAAACTTCAACATTTCATATATGCTCATTTTCCAAAACTCACAATCACGTTACCCATTATATACAAAGATCCTACAATAAGAAATTCATCCTTCTGGAACGATTATTAAAACACTTTAATTTCGAGGTTCACAAAATCAACTAAAAACGGTGAATTATAACCCACAAAATTAGCGTAAATAATCTATTTTTGAATCGTATTGAAATTGGCTAACGATGGGACTATAAACCTAAATATTGGCTGAAACACTTAAATTTATTATTGCTCAAAATCATCTAAAAATTGTGGACTATATAACCACAAAATTAAGAAACATAATGAATTTTCAAATTTCTCAACATCATAATCTCAAAAGGTTGAATCAAACACTTAAATTCAAAATTTTCCGAAATCAGCTATAACCCACAAAGTAGCTTAAGAAGTGAATTTCTTAATTTTCTCAAAATAGGCGAAAAACAGTGGACATGCATAAAAAGTTATCTAAAACACTTAAATTTAAAATTTCTAGAAATCAATTTTTAAAATGTGGACTATAATATAACCCACAAAGTTAGCTTTAAAAATGAATTTTCAAATTTTACAAACAACGGATAAAACAATGGTCGTTAACCCACAAAGTTGGCTAACATAAATAATTTTTGAATTTTCTCAAATCAACTAAAACCGATGGACTAAACCAATAGGTTAGTTAAATTGTTAATTTCTGAATTTTCTAAAAAATGGCATAAAAATAGTGGACTACATCGCACAAAAATAGATAAAATAGTGAATTTCAGAATTTTTCGAAAACGGCTAAAACCATTGGGACCATAACCTGCCTAAAACACATAAATTTACCGTAATTGGCTTAAAATAGTGGAATTACTAGTCCAAACCGATGAGGTGATGCTACTAACAAAATTTCAAATTATACAGTGTTATTGTAGCCTTAATTATCAAAAAATCCTCACAATAAAATCATCAGAATCACACCTTAATTACAGTTCTTTTTTCATCAATTACAGATTTAACTACAAATTATCAAAATACATTCAATACATAACTCTAGCATATATATGTATGTACACAATTAGAAACCGAAAAAACCTATACTTGCCCAAAACTCAAATATCGGTTCGATACCAAGTACACCACTTGTTAGAATCATCCGTGAACATATTTTGACTTTCGTGGGGCCACACACAATAGCCTTCTCTTCAAGTTAATTAGATGCACAATATTTGTATTTCTTATGATTAAAATAACATCATTTCCTTACAAAGTTTCGGATGTCACAATTTTCCCGACCTTAAGAAATTTTGTCCTCGAAATTTAAACATCTACACATTAAAGATACTCTCTTTTCCATTATATCATTCAACTAATTAATCTTTGGTAAACCAAATCCATCATAGTATTTATACATATGATTCCATTAAATCCGAAGTTCCAAATAATTCATATGTATACATCTTAAAAGAATACCTACATAAAGAACTGATCATTTACCTTAAATAATTAAAATCTTATCCTGAAATCTGAACATGTGTCCATAAAAAACAATTCCCTAATATCCACAAATTTGGATTAATATATAATTCTCCGAGTCTGAAATGTCTGATACACGATGGAAACTTCTACTTTTCATATATGCTCATTGTCCAAAACTCACGTCACAATGTTACTCATTATATACAAAGATCCTACAATAAGAAATTCATCCTTCCAAAATGATGGTTAAAACATTTTAATTCAGATTTCGCAAAGTCAACTTAAAATGGTGAATTATAACCGACAAAATTAGCTACAATAATCAATTTCTGAATCTTACTGAAATTGGCTAACTATAGACTATAACCCTAAATATTGGCTGAAACACTTAAATTTATTATTTCTCGAAATCAGCTAAAAACTTTGGACTATACCCACAACATTAGCAAACATAATGAATTTTTGAATTTTCAAAATCATAATCTCCAAAAGTTGAATCAAACACTTAAATTCATAATTTTCTAAATAGCAAATTTTAGAATTTTATTTTAAAAATGGACAAATGCAGTGGTCTTTAACCCACAAAGTTAGCAAAAAATCATGTTTTGAATTTTCTCAAAATCGGAGACTCTGTGACTCATAAAAGTTTGCTAAAACACTTAAATTTTGAATTTTTTAAATCAGTTAAAAACGGTGAACTAACCCACAAGGTGAGCTAAAATAGTTATATTCTGGATTTTGTAAAAATTGTCTTGAAAATGTGAACTATAACGCACAAAGTTAGCTAAAATAGTGAATTTCAGAATTTTATCAAAATCTTCTAAAACATTGGACTATAACCGATATTACCCATAAAAGTTGGCTAAAACACTCCAATTCATACTTTCTTGAAATCAGCTAAAAATAATGGACTTATAGTCCGACCCGATGCGGTGATACTACCAACAAATTTTCAAATTATACAGAGCTACTATAGCCACACACCCTGATTAAAGAATTTTTACCATCAATTACAAAATTAGCAATGCACTTCTCAAATCAAACTATGAACTATAAAGATACATAACTAGCATATCTACTTATATACACAATTAGAAACCGAAAAATCCAATATGTGCCCCAACCACAAATATTGGTTCGATATCAAGTTCTATGCCACTTTAAAAAGAATCATCCAGGAAAACATTTTTTACTTTCATGAGGCCAAAACATTTTTTACTTTCATGAGGCAACACCCAATAAGTGTTCACTTCAATTTAATTAAAATGCACAATATTTACATTTCTTACATAATATTTACCTAATTGCCTTTGGAATGTTACAATTTTCCAGACCTTAAGAAGTTTTGTCCTCGAAATAAGTGCTCTTCAATTTAATTAAAAAGCACAATATTTAGATTTCTTAAATAATATTTACCTAATTTAATTTGGGATGTTACAATTTTCCAGACCTTTAGAAGTTTTACCCTCGAAATTTAAACTACCGCATTAAAGACATTTTCTTTTCCCTTATATCATCCAACTAATTACAGTAATCTAAAGTCAACCAAATCCATCACAATTTTTATACATATGATTCCATTAAGTCCGAAGTTCTGAATCATCATTTTTTTGTACAACTTAAAAGAATACTAACATATATTTTTCTTTAATTTATCAATTCCACGTGTTTTGACGGAATAAATCATTTGCCTTAAACAAACAAAATTTTATCTTGAAACATGAACAAGTATCCGTCAAAAACAATTCCCTAATATCCACAAAATTGGATAAATATCTAATTCTCCAAATCCGATACAGGATGGATACTTTAGCTGTTCATATATGCTCATCTTCCAAAACTCACAATCACAATATTACCTGTAATATACAAATATTTTCCTCGAGCAAAGCATTCACCTACACTAAGAAATTCATCCTTCTCAAAAGTTTGCAAAATCAACTAGTGAACTAGCCCACAAAATCAACTAAAATAGTGAATTTTTGAATCTTCTTGAAATTGACTAACTATGGACTATAACACATAATATTGGCTGAAACACTTAACTATATAATTTCTCGAAATCAGCTAAAAACTGTGGACCAATTAGCTAAATAAATGCATTATCGAATTTTTCAAAATCACAACCTCCAAAAGTTTGACCAATGCACTAAAATTCAGAGAATTTCTTAATTTTCTTGAAATAGATGAAAAACAATGGACACCCATAAAAAGTTGGCTAGAACGCTTAAATTTACAATTTCTCGCAATCAGCTAAAAATGTGGACTAAAACATGATTTTTGAATTTTCTCAAAATCGGCCTGACTATTAACTCAGAGAATTTTTCTAAAACATTTAAATTTCAGAACTTTTGAAATTAGCTAAAAATTGTGGACTTTTAAACCCCACAAGGTTAGCTCAAATAGTTAATTTTTGAAATTTCTAAAAACTAACTTAAAATAGTGATCTATAATGCACAAAGTTAGCTAAACTAGTGGATTTCAAAATTTTCTCAAACTCGGCTAAAAACATTGGACCATAACCGATAAAACCCACAAAAGATGGCTAAAACACTTATATTCATAATTTCATGAAATTAGCTAAAAATAGTGACTTACTAGTCCGACCTAGCACGTTGATGCTACTAACAAATTTTCAAATTAAACAGAGCAACTATAGAAATAATTATCAAGAATCCTCACAATAATGTCATCAGAATCACACCTTGATTCAAATAATTTTACTATCAATTACAAATTTAACTAATGCACTTCCTAAATCAAACTACGAATTATCAAAATACAATTAATACATAACTCTAGCATATAAACTTGTCTAAACAGTTCGAAACCGAAAAATCTAATACTTTGCCTAAACCTCAAATACTGATTCGATACCAAGTTCGACGCCACTTTATTAAGAATCATTCAGGAAAATATTGACTTTCATGAGCCTACACTAAATAAGCATTCTCTTCAATTTAATTAAATGCACGATATTCATATTTCTTAGAATAGTATTTATCTAATTTCCTTTGGGATGTCACAATTTTTGATTTTGACATAACCTCCAAAACTTGGTTACAACACTTCAATTCCGAATTTCTTTAAATCTGCTAGAAACGGTGGGACTCTAACCAACAAAGTCGTATTAAAAAGTTGGCTAATAACAAATTTAAGTGAATTTCTTAATTTTCTTGAAATAGGCTATAAAATGTGGAATCCCAATAAAAAGCTGGCTAAAACACTTAAATTTCTTGTAATTAGCTTTAAAAATGTGGATTATAACCCAAAAAGTCGCTTAATTTTGATTTTTTTTTCTTTTCTTAAAATCATATAAAAGTAGTGGTCTTTAAACCCAAGAAATTAGCTAAAATAGACAATTTTTTGAATTTCTGGTCAGACTACAAGTCATAAAAATTTGCTAAAACACTTAAATTTTAGAATTTTTGAAATCAGCTAAAAACGGTGGGCTAACCCACAAGGTTAGCTAAAATAATTAATCTCCAAAATTTTCTCCAAATTGGATAAGAAAACATTGGACTATAAACCCCAAAAGTTAGCTAAAATAGTGAATTTCTGAATTTTCATGAAATCAGCTAGAACCATTTTACTATAAACAATATAACCCACACAATTTGGCCAAAACACTTATATTCATAATTTCTCGAAAACGGCGAAAAACGGTGGACTCACTAATCCGACCTGCTAATAACAAATATTCAAATTATACATAGTTAATTATTTAAAAAATCCTCACAATAAAGTCATCAGATACACACCTTCAGTAAAGTACTTTTACCATCAATAACAATTTTAACTATGCATTTCTCAAATCAAACTTCAAATTGGCAAAATACATTTGACATATAACTCTAGCATATAAACTTACATAATATAATTAGAAACCAAAAAATCCAATACTTGCCCTGCCTCAAATTGATGAACTCCATAGCTTTTTCTTCATGGACGTCCAGAGGGAAGTAATGTTGCCTGAATTCTTCTAGGAAGTCCTCCCATGCAATTGGTCCATCACCCATGCCCCGCTTGACTGATTGCCACCACACTCCTGCATCTTTTTCCAAAAGAATAGTCGCCAATGTAACTTTGCTCTCTTCTGACGTTTTGAGTACTTCAAACACAGTCTCCACCTGACGAATCCAATCGTCGGCTGTTGTTGGATCTGCTTGGCCTTCAAATACTGGTGGTTTCATTCTTCTAAAAGACTCCACCATCTTGACGTGGGTAGCAATGGTGTCGCCTGCATTCCTTTCTTGGGTTCCTGGTGATGGTGCGATATTTCGGCTGGCCTTCACTTCAGTCAGTGTGAAAGTACGTCCCTGACGGAAGGGCTTCTTCCCTTGATCATTATTCTTCTGTTCTGGACCACTGTTGTTCCTTTGCAGTTGTGGGCATTTTGGCCTGACTTGCCCAACCTTTCCACAATTGAAACATGTTCGTTCACTATCCTGAATCTTATTCCTTGGACATTGGGATTTAACGTGTCCTCGCTCTCCACAGAGAAAACACTTCACTGACTTAACGGCTTCTGTACTGGCATTAGGCTTCTGGAACTTCTGGTTCGGGCCTTGCTCCATGAAATCTGTGACTGGAACAAACCGCTTTCCTTCATTCTGATTCCCGTTTTTCCCATCGGACTGCTTGTTTTGGTTCATATCCATCTCCGTTACTGCGGCCCGTCGAACTAGCTTATCAAACCTACGAATGCATAAAGGCACCATCCTTGACCTCAGTCCAGGTCGAAGACCCTGCTCGAACCTTTTAGCCTTCTTAACTTCGTCTTGCACCATTTCTGGGGCATAACGAGACAGTTGCGTAAACTTGATTTCATATTCTCGAACTGTCATACTGCCATGCCTCAAATTGATGAACTCCATAGCCTTTTCTTCTTGGACGTCCAGAGGGAAGTAATGTTGCCTGAATTCTTCGAGGAAGTCTTCCCATGCAATTGGTCCATGACCCATGCCCCGCTTGACTGATTGCCACCACACTCCTGCGTCTTTTTCCAAAAGGATAGTTGCCAATGTAACTTTGCTTTCTTCTGGTATTTTAAGTACATCAAACACAGTCTCCACCTGACGAATCCAATCATCGGCTGTTGTTGGATCTGCTTGGCCTTCAAATACTGGTGGTTTCATTCTTCTAAAAGACTCCACCATCTTGACGTGGGTAGCAATGGTGTCGCCTGCATTCCTTTCTTGGGTTCCTGGTGGTGTTGCGATATTTCGGCTGGCCTCCATAAAAGTCCCCATTATGCGATATACCCGCGCAATCTCTGCTTCGATATTGATGTTGACATTATTAACTCTACTACCTTCACCTTCAGTCCTCCTGCTATTGCCACCTCTATTCCTTTGATAAACTCTTCCTTCATCCTCGGTCCTTCCGTTAGTGCCATCTTCATTTCTTCCTGACATCCTTCAAAAATAAGAAAACATAGATAAGGGTTAGTTCTGGATATAAGGAGATCATAAACATAAGCTGGATGTACAACAATATGAATCATGATCGTCCTATTATCCAAACTAAACCTGACTCTAACTGGAGCATCCAAGTCTAATTTCCTGTTGTGTTGGCACTACAATTTGAAGTTTAGCTCTGATACCACTTTGTAGAGCCCCGAGATCCACACTGGGAGCTCGTGACACTTACCCAGAATCTTTACTTCAATGAGTACACAACACAGGAAAACTATAAGAAATTTGAAACTTACATTGCACAAGAAAATTATATCTTCCACTTGGATGCTTTCCGCAGCTCAAGTCCGCTGCTCCACGATCAGCGATCCTGCATTAGCAAACTGTGGGCACGTCAGTTGAATACAACTGACGCAATGCGGATGAAAACCACAATCTCCAAAATCCTTAACAATCAATATTTGATGCAGAAGAAAAATGTGAAAGTCAAATCACAAGTATCGGTGTATGTCATGATCTAGATTCTAATGCACAATTCATATGCACACCATGCTCTTAGTCTAATGCAAACTTGATTTGAAAACGTATGCATCCCATACTACATACTCTCCAAATCAAGTTCGTATTCTCCAAATAATATGGTTCAATCCCTCGCCATGCATCCTACTCTTGTACTCTTTCCTGTTTCTGACATTTATCTAGTGACTGGTAGAGTCTGCAGCACATGCGGTCCATTTCTGCTTCTGCAATCGGATCGTGGTCCTTCTCCACTCTGAACGACAGTGATCACCCTGTTCGTTCAGATCGTGGTCCTTCTCAACTCCGACAGGATCGTGGTCCCTCTCCATTCCCGGTCAGGCCGGTGATCATCAGCTCTGCCGGAATCATGGTCCTTCTCCACTCCTGCCCCAACCAAAGTTATCATGAACATAAGGCGAATTGATAGGGCCACCCCTACTCTGCCCAGAGACTTAGAGTTACACTCTTGCTCCTTGTTCGTATTGAACAACATAGAACCTTAGGTGGATTTGGAGGGTCCATTCCCTAATTTCCACCATACAGTCCTTATCACTAAATCCCAAAAATTAACAGACGAGACCACGTCGCACGTGTCCCAGACGAGACCACGCCGCACGTGTCCCCTTGACAGGAGAGTACAACACCCAACTAGTGCATGTCCTTACCAATTATCCTAGTTTAATTTCTCAATTCACCAATTCCACAAGTCTCATCTAAATTTAGTTAGGGTTCAGCCTAGCCTCGAATCATGCTAAGAATTGACCCACACATGCACCAAACTAGTGTACTCAATGTGCACCACACTTCACAACAAGTACGCATATAAGCATGCATTGGTTATATACATACCCATGCATAACCATATTTCATCTAACACCGCATTCCATGCTTATAAAAATTGTTTCCATACTAGGATATTGCACACATGTGTATGTACTACTTCACATCCACCTAATGGTAAATACCTTAGTGTAATCAACCTATTTCACATACACACATACAACAATTGCATGAACATCTTTCATACATATTTCTCAACTACCTTTCCATATTATGTTTAGGCAAGCACAAGTGTGAACTTGTATTCATGGAACAACCAAATACCCATTTACTTAATTTCAAAATTGTGTAATTATCTACACAAACATATCTTTTCTATCTTCTCTACTTTGTTCCTTTTTCGTTTCCTTTGTTTCCATAATCTGGCTATTTCAACCATACACACAAGCATGCATACATAACCATTTGTATTGTATTATCAATTACTACAATAACCACTAGCACTTTAATACCTTTTCAATCATTACTATTAATGTTTACCACCAATAATAATTTATGCTATTAATTCATCAAGCAATCTATACCATCTACTAAATAATCTATTATCAACAATTTCCTTTTTACTACACAATCATGTCAATGAACTACTATACAATTATTTAAATATAAATAACAAATTATAATCAATCAAATAATCAAACAATCAAATACAAAAATAAACTTAAAGAAGCATACAAGGAGAAAGAACACCCACTACAATTTCTAGCAAGCATCAATTATTAAATTTATAATTTGAACACAAAAGGAATGGAGAATACCCACTTTAATTGCTTGCAAGCTTCAAGTAGCTACTTCTCCTCCTTGCACCTTTAGTCTTCTTGATTCCTTGCTCCAATAATAGTATAATAGTAGTAGTAGCTGAGTAGTAGAAATAGTAGTAGTAGAAGTGGTAGTTGTTGAAGAAGTAGTAAAGTAATAGTAGTAGTAATTGTAGTAGTAGTAGTTGTAGTTAAGTAGTAGTAAGTAGTAGTAGTTGAAATAGTAGCAAGTAGGAGTAAATATATAGAAAAAAAGAGAAGAAAAGAAGGCTGCTGCTGTTTCTTTGCTGCTGGCAGCAAAGAAGGAAAAGAGCGAAGGGAAGTGGAGTAGTAAGTAGTAGTAATAGTGAGTAGTAGTAGTAGAGAAGTTGAAGGGGGTAATTAAATAGAGAAAAGGGGAAAGGGAATGGTTGCAGCTGCTGTCGGCAGTAAGGAGAAAGAGAGAAAAGTGTAGTAAGTAGTAGTAGTGAGTAGTGATGGTAGAATATAATACACATGTATATATATAGAAAAAGAAAGGACAAAAACTGATGTTGCTGCTGGTTGTCTGCTGGTTGTCTGCAGAAAGAAAGGAAAAGAGAGAAGGAGAGGTGTGTGGAAGGGTATAGAAAGCTTAGGTGTCCCTTACTTTTGTATATAACCCCTCATACTTCATGAAATTGCACTTTAAGCCCTAAATAACCTTATTGGTTTGGTTTTTGTGGGCCTTTTAAGAAAACAAATTAGGCTTTTAAAAAATATAACCATACTAACATAAAAATAATAGTGGTGTATGAAAAATAATAATGTCAATGCATACATATATATATACATATATCTATATAATAAAACACAAAAAAAGCTATCAAGTGGCTCTCCTTCAATCCCCTCAAAAATCAAAGGTCTAGATCTAACCTCACAAAACATATTTTTCCCTCCAAAAGTTTCCCCCCAAAAATTAAATTCAAATACCCCACCCAAAACAACTCCTATATAAAACACAAAAAAAGCTATCAAGTGGCTCTCCTTCAATCCCCTCAAAAATCAAAGGTCTAGATCTAACCTCACAAAACATATTTTTCCCTCCAAAAGTTTCCCCCCAAAAATTAAATTCAAATACCCCACCCAAAACAACTCCTATATTTATTTAACTCTTTTTTTCTCTATTTCCCTCCCTCTTCTATTCAAAAAATTAAGAAAATAAAAAAAAATTAAAAATTAAAAATTAAAAAACTAAAAATTTAAATTTTAAAAATTTAAAAATTTAAAAACTAAAAAATTTTAAAACTTTAAAAACTTTAAAAACTTTAAAAATAATTCAAAAAAAATCATATAATATGTTTTTTGCTCTATATTTGCTACTTCAATTAATTTGCTGGACCTTCAAAACTATTTTATATGATCAAATAAAGGTGCACCGTTCTGAAGACGTGCCGTAGGCACGTGTCAACGGGCAAACCTAGTATATATATATAACAATATATATATATATATATATATATATATATATATATATATATAGTAAGAATTTAGGGGTATTACACTTTCTCAAGTGAATCTTTTGGATATTCTCCTTGTTCTGAAAGTTCATTCTCAAATAGATATAGTGCTCATAAGAGATAATCATAAAGTAGACCACTCAAAGTGTTGGTTATTTGGTTTTCCATAGTTAATTGGTTTAATCTATAATACATAAAGAACCTCATCAATCTGTCTTATACCATTTATTACTAAATTACTTTTGCTCCAAAAGGTGATGCATGACTCGGTCCATTAAATACTTATCTTTTCTAGCATAAGACAAATATAGACTTAACATCTTTTAAACCTATTCAAACTTGTATGTCACGGAGAAGGTCAACTTATTGTTCCTGATATAATCAAAATCATCAAATAACCATATTATTTCCAAGCATAGAATTGAGAAAACACCCCGACACTATTCCACTTTCTACAAAAACACCCATCAACTATCAGATTCTGTAAAAACACCCCTCAACTTTTATGACTCAACTGGACCAAAGTGAAATTGGACAAGAATGAACCAAATTTTGTTTTTCAAAGTTACCCTTATTTCCAACTAGTGTACCCAATTATACAAGTAGAAGACATAGATAATAGCTGGTGACCAAACAAAGGTAGGAGTTTAACATATAAAACATTATATTACATACATAACATTGTACGAACTTCCTTATACTAACACTGACTTCTTCACATTCTTCTACAGTATATATTCCTCGAAAACATTTCTCCAAATTTCGTCCTTCTAAAATTAATCTAATCAATTCTAGGCCTTAGTCTTAACATTTCAATTTTATATTGGTTAAGTTCTTCTCAGTCAGTATCCTTTATTAACCATAACTTTCTATACACAATTATGACATTCATGATCCAAAAAAATTATCTCCTTTAGTCTCCAAAGTTTTAATCCCTGGTATGTGTCAAGATTCGGCACTCGCAGTCTTAAGGACCACTGATCATTCTTAAATCCTATTGTCCAAGGATCACTGACAATTCTTAAATTCTATTATCATCAAAACATTTTGCTCTGGTACCAAATTGTAATAACCTACCTTGGAAACCTACTAATCTGATCTGATGTGGTGATGCAACTAACAAATTTTCAAATTATATATACCTACTGGATCCTTAATTATCAAAAAAACCCGGACAACAAAGTCCGATATCTAATTTCAAATTTGATAGTAAAAGGGATCCCTAATTCGATTGGATAACGAAATTGAGCCATGTATTTAAGATCGAGAAGGAGAATACTTACCTGATTAAGAAAACTCGAACCCTAATTTCGGATGAGAAACGCATTGGGATTTGGAAGACGGTGACGACGAATTTCAAACGGAGAGGGTTTCCATTTTTGGGGGGGAAATAAAGGCGCATGTTTGTAATGGCATTTGATAATTATCAAGAATCCTCAAAATAAAGTCATCAGAATCACACCTTGATTAAAATACTTTTACCATCAATTACAAATTTAACCAATGCACTTCCCAAATCAAACTACGAATTATCAAAATACATTCAATACATAACTCTAGCATATAAACTTATCTACACAGTTAGAAACCAAAAAAACTGAACTTTGCCTAAACCTCAAATACTGATTCAATGCCAAGTTCTATGCCACTTTATAAAGAATCATTCAGGAAAATATTGACTTTCATGAGCCTACACTCAATAAGCAGTCTCTTAATTTAATTAAATGCACGATATTCATATTTCTTAGAATAATATTTATCTAATTTCCTTTGGGATGTCACAATTTTTCCCACCTTAAGAAATTTCGTCCACGATATTTAATCATCCACATTAAAGATGCTTTATTTTTCCTTACATCGTCCAACTAATTAAAGTAATCTTCAATAACCAAATCCATAACATTTTTTATACAATTTTTTGAATTATTCATATGTATACATCTTTAAAAGCATTAAAATATATTTGTCTTAAATTTATCAATTCCACGTGTTTTGATGGAACAAATCATTGACCTTACATAAACAAAATCTAATCTTGAAATTTGAACATGTAAGCATCAAAAACAATTCCTTAAATAAATTGGGGAAAAAATCTAATTCTCCAAATCCAATACATGATGGATACTGTAACTCTTCATTTATGGACATCTTCCAAAACTCACAATCACAATATTACTTGTTATACATAGATTTTTGTCAAGCAAATCATTCTCCTAGAATAAGAAATTCATCCTCCTCGAAAATTTGCTAAAAACACATAAATTCAGAATTTCACAAAATTAGCTAAACACCGTGGATTATAAACCACAAAATTAGCTAAAATACTGAATTTCAGAATTTTTTCGAAATTGTCTAACAACTATGGACTATAACCCCAAATATTGGCTAAAACATTTAAATTTATAAATTCTCAAAATCAGCTTAAAACTGTTGACTAAATAACCCACAAAATTAGTTAAAATAATGAAATTTTGACTTTGACATAACCTCCAATATTGGTCACAACACTTATATTCAGAATTTCTTTAAATCAGCTAGTAACGGTGGGACTCTAACACACAAAGTTGTCTTAAAAAGTTGGCTAATAACAAGTTTAAGTGAATTTCTTAATTTTCTTGAAATAGGTTGTAAAAAGTGAACACCAAAAAAAAGTAGGCTACACTTAAAATTTACAATTTCTTGTAATCAGCTAAAAAAATGTGGATTATAACCCAAAAAGTTAGTTAAATAGTGAATTTTTGAATTTTCTTCAAATAAGATCAAAGTAGTGGTCTTTTAACCCAAGAAGTTAGCTAAAATAGATAATTTTTGAATTTTCAGTTAGACTATAACTCATAAAAATTTGCTAAAACACTCTAATTTTTGAATTTTTGAAATAAACTAAAAACGGTGGGCCCACAAGGTTAGCTTAAAATAATTAATTTCCAAAATTTTCTCAAAATTGGATAAGAAAACATTGGACTATAACCCAAAAATTAGCTAAAATAGTGAATTTCTGAATTTTCTTGAAATGAGCTAGAACCATTTTACTATAAACTATATAACCCACACAACTTGGCTAAAACACTTATATTCATAATTTCTTGAAATCGGCAAAAACGGTGGACTTACTAATCTGACCTGCAACTAACAAATATTCAAATTATACATAGTTAATTATTTAAAAAATCCTCACAATAAAGTCATGAGAATCACACCTTCAGTAAAGTACTTTTACCATCAATATCAACTTTAACTATGCACTTCTCAAATCAAACTTCAAATTGCCAAAATACATTCTATATATAACTCTAGCATATAAACTTACATACATAATTAGAATACTTGCCTGCCCAAGCATCAATCGTTGATCTGATACCAAGTTCTACGTCGCTTTATTAAGAATCGTCGGGGAAAATACTTTGACTATGTGAGGCCACACTCAATAGGCTTCTCATCAATGTAACTAAATGCATGATATTCATATTTCTTAGGATAATATTTATCTAATTTCCTGATAAAATTTGGGATGTCACAATATCCCCACCTTAAGAAATTTCATCCTCAAAATTTAAAACAATCACATATTAAAGATACGTTTATTTTGCCTTATATTGTCCAACAAATTAAAGTAATCTTCAATTAACAAAATCCATCACATTTTTTATACATGTGATTTCATTAAATTTGAAGTTTTGAGCATCCATATATATACATCTCAAAAGCACACTAAGATTAAAAATAATTAATTAATTAATTAATTCCACGTGTTTTGATGGAACCAATCATTTACCTTAAATAGATAGATAAAATCTATTCTCGAGATTTGTACATGTATCTGTCAGAGACAATCCCTTAGTATCTAATTCTCTGAATCCAATACATGATGGATCTCTGAATCCAATACATGATGGATACTTCAAACTTTCATATATGGTCATCTTTGATAAGTCACAGTCACAATGTTATTCGTAACATTCAAAGATTTTCGTCAATTAATCATTCTCCTATACAATAAGAAATATATCCTCCTCGAAGTTGAATTCTTAAATATACAAAATTCTCTTATGAGTTAAAAGAATTTATCAAAATTATCTCCTATCAAAATACTTCCAAATCCAATACATATCTTATGAATATCATTCATCCTAATACATATCTTATATGTTGATGCTTGTTTACTCCATAATGCATTATTAACCAAAGAATTAATTTACCAAAGGTTTATTATCCTCGAGATTTGAACCTCCATACATCAAAAGATAAAAACTTCTTTAATGAATATGATCCAATCTAATCCGACACTTAAATATACGACCTTCTTTCAAGACTCAAAATCACAGTAGAATTTTCACAAAAGCTTCACAAGAATATTCTTTACCGTACGAAATTTTATCCTCAAATTTTGAATACGTCATAAGAATAACAATAATAATAGGAAATTAATCAAGATAGGTAATCAATCTTAAATCTTTATAATGATCAACATTTTATTCCTATTAACCCCAACAATTCTCAATCATATACCTATCCAATATCAACAAGTCCCCAAGGTCACCAATCCATTTTAAATTTTTATTTATCAAACCTATTTCTCATAAACAAATGGAAAGGTTCTCTGAGATAATCTTCACAAAAGTCTGAAAATCCCTCAGTAGTACTTTTATAATAAAACTTCTGAAGCGTTCTCGTTTACTATACATTTAGCTTTGGGATCCACAACGTCATTTTCCTTCGAGTAACGTATCGAAAGTAATTACTGTATTCAAAATCACATATTTAAGTTCTATATACATTTCACAATTTTTAATCTCTTGAGATGAACTGCTATATTGCCTTCAACTATTTTGCATATTCTCACGAAAACCAAGAACGGATTAAATACCATCACTAAGAGCAACTACAAATTACCTAGATAAAACTAAATAACTCTAATTCACTAGAGCATGTTTAATCAAAAACACAAGATCAAAAACTCATGTTTGTCTTTCTCAAGTGAATCTTGTGGATATTCTCCTTGTTCTGAAAGTTCATTCTCAAATACATATAGTGCTCATAAGAGATAACCATAAAGTAAACCACTCAAAGTGTTGGATATTTGGTTGCCCATAATTAATTGGCTGAATCTATAATCCATAAATAACCTCAGCAATCTATCTTATTTCATTTATTAATAAATTATTTTTGCTCCCAAAGGTGATGCAGGACTCAGTCCATTAAATACTTACCTTTTCTAGCATAAGACAAATACAGACTTAACATCTTTTAAACCTATTCAAACTTGAATGTCACGGAGAAGGTCAACTTATTGTTGTTGATATCATTAAAATCATCAAATAACTACATTATTTCCAAGCATAGAATTGAGAAAACACCCCGAAACTATTTTCTACAAAAACACCCATCAACTATCAGATTCTGAAAAAAAAACCCTCAACTTTTATGAATCAACTGGACCAAAGTGATTTTGGACAAGAATGAACCAAATTTTGTTTTTCAAAGTTACCCTTATTTCCTACTTGTGTACCCAATTATACAAGTAGAAAGACAGATAGTAGCTGGTGACCAAACAAAGGTAGGAGTTTAACGTATAAAACATTATAACGAACTTCCTTATACTGTACATTGACTTCTTAACATTCATCTACAGTATATATTCCTCTAAAACATTTCTCCATTTGCCCGTCCTACTAAAATTAATCTAATCAATTCTAGGCCTTAGTCTCAACATTTCAATTCTATATTGGTTAAGTTCTTCTTAGTCAGTATCCTTTATTAATCGTAACTTTCTTTACACAATTATGACATTCATGATCCAAACAAATTATCTCCTTTAGTCTCCAAAGTTTTAATCCCTGATCTAGAACTACAAATAATATACACAAATGTGTCAAGATTCGACACACAGTCTTAGGGATCACTGATCATTCCTAAATTCTATTCTGATCAAAACCTTTTGCTCGGGTACCAAATTGTAATAACCTACCTCGGAAACCTACTAATCTGATCTGATGCATTCGATGTGGTGATGCAACAAACAAATTTTCAAATTATATACAGCTACTGGAGGCTTAATTATCAAAAAAAACCCGGACAAACAAAGTCATCAGAATCAAACTTTTAAAGTATCTATACTACCAATTACAAATTTAACTATGCAATTCTAAAATAAAACATTCAATTTTCGAAATACATAGTTACATAACTCTACCATATAACTTACACACACAATTAGAAACTGAACAATCCAACGCTTGCCCAAACCTTCATTGGTCTGATCCAAACTCCACCCCAATTTATTCAAAAATCCTCAAGGAAAATATTGTGACTTTGTTGATATAATACTCAATAATCCTTCTCTTCAATTTAATTAATTGCACCATATTCATATTTCCTTATGATAATATTTATTTTTAAAACATATGATTCCATTAAATCCGAAGTTACGAAACATCCATATGTGTACATCTTAAAAGAACACTAACATAATACTTTTTTTTAAGAAATTTATTATTTCATATGTTTTGATAACCTATCATTTACCTTAAATAAACAAAATCTTATAAAAAATTTGAACTAGCATCCATCAAAAACAATTTCTTAATATCCACACAATTAGATTAATATCTAATTCTCAAAATCCGATACATGATGGATAACTTCAAATTTTCATGTATGCTCATCTTCCAAAACTCACAATCGCAAAGTTACTTGTTATACCCAAAGATTTTCGTCAAGCAACCAGTCTCGTAAAATAATAAATTCATCCTCCAAAAAAGTTGGCCACAACACTTAAATTAAATTTTTCATAAAATCAACTAAAAACGGTGGACTACCCACAAATTTAGCCAGTAGGCAAACAAATATAGACTATAACCCCCAAAAAAGGCTAAAAGACTTAAATGTTGAAATTTCTCGAAAATAGCTAAGAATTGTGGACACAAAGTTTAGTTAAAATAATGAATTTTTGACTTTTTCAAAATCATAACCTATAAAAGTAGACTAAAACACTTAAATTCAAAATTTCTTATAAATCAGCTAAAATTGGTGGGGACTAACCTACAAAGTTAGGTTTAATATTGAATTTCATCATTTTGTTGAATGCACTTAAAACAGTACACCCGTAAAAAATTGACCTTTAAATTGAGAATTTTTTAAAATCAATTTTTAAAATGTGGATTATATCCCACAAAGTTAACTAAAATAGTGAATTTTGATTTTTTTTTTCTTTTTTTAATTGACTATAAAGTGTGGCTATAATCTATTAAAGTTGACTAAAACACTTAAAATTATAATTTCTCAAAATAAGCTAAATACGGTGGACTGCATAATACAAAAAAGTTAGATGAACTTGTGAATTTCTGAATTTTCTCGAAATTGGCTAAAAACAGTGAAATATGTAAACCCACAAAAGTTGGCTACAACACTTAAGTATTTCTAATTTGTTCTTACAACACAGTCAAAATTTGACAGCATATTTTGTTTCAAATTAGATGGTCAAATCATTCAATTAACTTAAGAGTATCCACAATATGGATGGATGTGGAGATACTCTAGTTCAACAGTTCGACTATATTGTACTTTTAGTATATAATTTAGATTTATTATTTTGCATATGGAAGAAAAAAAGATAACAATTGCCATTATTTTCTTAGGTAGAAGTAATTACATTCCATTCGTCAATAGTACTAAAATGTGCTCAGGTGAGAGAAAGAGAGCTGACAACTACACAAAAGAATTGTAGTTGAATTATAACAAAACTATAAACTAAAATAATGAATAGGGATCTGCACAATAAACCTCTTTAAATCAACAAGCAGGCAAGCACAGTTATTAGAGAAAAATGCTCTTAGTACATGCATCTAATACTCAACACTACCCAACTAATCATCAAAATAACGCTTTAATTACTTAATGAGTCATTACCTTGTTGGTCTAAACACCGAGGAAGTCCGGCCTAACCCCTCCAAGAATCCGCGTATAAAACTTGGAGAAATCAAATCAAGTAAAGATTTGCAAGCACGTTCATTCATTATCAGAATTTGCACAAAAAAGAAGATATTTCTCTTCCGCCTTTACTATACTTCCTATAATAACTAACATAAAGAAACAACATATGAAATCAAATTCTGAAATAAAATCGACAGTAAAATAGTTAATGACACTTACAGATCGTGGTCTTCTTCAAAACGTTTCTTCAGATCGCCATCGATCTCACCCACATCCGACCGATCGAGAACCTTTTAACGAAAACCTAATCAAAAACAAAACTACAATTCAGATTTCTGATCCCAAAAAAAAAAAAAAAAAATTGAAACCCTAATTTCAAACGAAAACGAAATCCGATATCTAATTTCAAATTCGATGGTAAAAAGAAACCCTAATTTCGATTGGATAACGAAACTGGGATATGTATTTAAGATCGAGACGGATAATACTTACCTGATTAAGAAAACTCGAACCCTAGATTCGGATGAGAAACGCATTGGGATTTGGAAGACGGTGACGACGGATTTGAAACGGAGAGGGTTTCCGATTTGGGGAATAAAGGCGCGTGTTTGTAATAGCGTTTGATAATTACGCTAGTTTTATAGAAGACACAAATGTCGGTGGGTTAAGTTGCGGACTAACAACGCCAAGTTAATTAAGTTGCAGATTAACGACGCAATATTATTATTACAGCTGTTATTTTCTATAAATGGGCTTGGGCCAGTTTCTTTTTATTGTTTATTAATATGTTATCGGTCCATGGGCTTGGATCCATTGATATTTATTATTTTTTATTGAGTTTATTTGGGGGGCAAAGTGGAAATAAATCAATAGAAACGTTGATAAACCACGATATGAACTCTCCCAGTCCCAAGTAGTGTAGGTAATGGATTTCAGATTCCGTACTTTGTTTGGATGTTGGATTTAAGAAAGTTTAAGTTGGCAATTGTTCTTTTTTTTTTTTTGCAAATACTTCCGAAAAAAAACATATTTAAAAAAAGAACTTCAAGTTAAACAGGTAATAAATTAGTGTGAAGCAAAATCTTGGTTTTTTTTTTCTTAAAGCTTTTTTGTTGTGTTTTGACAGTTTTGTGTTCTTTTCTTAATGAAAACTCTAATGAGGCTACTCTTTAAACTTTTAATGGGCTTCGTTTAGAAGAGATGTGGCATTTGGGCCGATAGTTTATTGGGCTTTTCAATAATTCGGGCCCATTCAGACGGGAAGGGCACATACCCCTATTAGTCCATGAGTGGTGCCTACAAAATACTTACATGTTCATGAATAAAGTAAACATGAAAATAATTCAAACATAATTATGCCAACAAATTATCTACCCAATGGAGTTTGATTGTAATACCCCGCAAAAATAGCATATGGCTATTTTGCATCGTAATCTGTGCGCAATTGAGAATTGCACGTCATTGTGTATTTTCTAATAACAATTGATTGTTATTGAGAAACCTCAGATTTATTGTCTACTTTATTTTATAATTTTGAAGGACTATTACGAAATAGTTTTAATTTATTTTGTATTGTTTATAATCTTAAAGTAGAGATTTTTGGGTTTATTTAAAATGTATTTGAGACTAAGGGGCTTATATGTAATATTCCCTTTATATTATTTATTTATCTATTTATTTATTTCTTTCTTTTATAAAACCTCCCACCCACCTAGGGATGGCGAACGGGTCGGGCCCAACCCGGACGGGTTGGCACGTATACTTCGCGGGCTCGGGCCGGGCTGAGCTCTTATCTGGGCCGGGCCGGGCCGGGCTGAGATTTCGTTTGGGTGGCCCGCCCAACCCGTGAACCCTTTAGGGTTCAACCCGGGTTGGACCGGATCGACCCGCGGGTTGGCCCGTTTAATATATATATATATATATATATATATATATATATATATATATATATATATATATATATATATATATATATATATATATATATATATATATATATATATATATATATATTTCTTTTTTTTTTTTTTTTTTTGTAGCTTAAAGCCTTAAAATAATAATAATAATAATTATAATACTAAGTAAGTAATAATACTAATAAACAATAAAAATCTAAATAATAATAATAAGATTGAAAGAGTGAAATTGACAACAAATTTTGAAATATTATTCATATGAATTTAAGTTATACAATTTTAACAATTTATAATGAAATGAGTACAAGTTTTCACAAATAAGTTTTACACAATAACATATTTCTTATATACAATTTTAATTGAGTATAAGTTTTCTAATTCGACATAACAAGCAAAGCTATTGTTGTTATTGTTGTTGTTGTTCTTCGGACGAGTTGCTCCCACTTGTGGAACTTGATAGTGCTTTCCCTTGTGTCCTATCTTCAGCCCTCAGCCAGTCTTCTGTGCAAACGAGCATCTCTAACGCCTCGGGCTTCAAGCGATTTCTGTAATCAGATAGAACCCTGCCACTTGTAGAAAATGCACTCTCAGAAGCAACCGTAGAGACAGGAGGAGTTAGTAAATCTTTAGCCATAATTGACAGAATACTAAAAGTGTGTTCATGTTCTTTCCACCATTGTAAAATATCTAGTGCAGAAAGAGTAGGCTCAGTATCTTGTTGGTTATACCAATTTAATTCATTTGGTTGATTAGTCCTAGGTTTTTTAGATTGAATTTGTTCAAGTAAACTAAATATTTTATCACCAATTCTACTTTTACCCTTACCTTTAGAACTACTAGAAGAAGAACTAACTACAGAAGTTGTACTACTAGAAGCAAAACGTCTATCATAATAATCATACAAGTTATTCAATGTAGATTCAAACTGAACTAAAAAAGTAGCGCAATCAATTGTTAATTCTATATTTACCTCTAAATATCCAAAAAATATTTCTATCAAATTCTTCGTACCTTCTAATTTGATACGAGGATCCATAACAGTAGCAACACAAATCAACATAGGAAGAGGAAAATAATACTTCAAAAATTTTTGAAATGCAGGTTTTACAATGTCACTAATATAGGGATCATTTAACATTTCGTTAAATATTTGCATCTTGCTAACTAATTCAATAAAAATGCTACTAGAAGTAGATTCATATGTTTTTGAAAATTTTAAAGTTGCGGTTTTAAAAGGTTCTAAAAATTTCAACAAAGATTCGGCAAAAAACCAATCGGGGGGAGTCATTTCAAAATTGTGCATATTTTTTGCGATACAAAAATCATTTACAACTGCTTTATAATCGGTGACAATATTTAGTAAATCAAAAGTAGAATTCCATCGGTGTCTAACATCCTTTGAAAATTTTCTAAAAGGAACATTTCTAACCCTATACCAAGCTTTCCAAGTTCCTACTCTCGGGATAGGAAAATGGTAACTTTTCCTTAATAACTAGTCGGGCCATTTCCCGACGAACAAGTTCAGGATCATAAGGGTGGCTATCAACTTGACCGGTCCTAGGATTGATTTTTTGTTGGCCTTGTATTTGATCAAGAAGTTCTTTATGGTTATGTTGGATGTGTCTACTAATTATACCGGTGCCGTCACCCCTCTTGAATTTGTATGTTTTAGAACATGTTTTACAAACTTTCAAACCTATACCCGGAGTATGTTCGTTCGGGATAGAATCATAAAACTTATGTCAATCGCTAGTTTCTCCTCTACTTTTCCTACTACTACGGGGTTGTGTGGTTTCGGTTGGTTGTTGTTGTTGTTGTTGTTGTTCTAATTGTATGTCACCTACAACCTCGTCGTGTGTACCCCATTGTTCCATAGTAGGATCAATGTAATCTTGGGCGGGCTCACTAGTTGGGACAATTGGTGGCCTACGTGAAGAGGAGGAGGAATCTTGTCCGCTACGACCGCTACCGCGTGATCTAGACATAATGTAGTAATGTGCTAAAGTATGTAAAAAAAATATACAATGTAGGAGCGGTGAATTATACAAAAAAAATCTAAAAAACAAGAGGGTTGAGATAGAGAAGTTCAAAAAACAAATAATAATTTTAACTACAACGCAAAAAAAAATTTAACGAGAAAGGTATGAAATTTTGATACCGTTCACCGTGGAATACGCGTATGTAAAAAAAACCGTGAAAATAAGAATAGAATAGAAAAGATGGAGGAGCGCTTTGCCGATTCCACAATTGAAGAGTTGATGAGAGATTGAAGTAGATTTGAAGACGGTTGAAGAGAGTTGAAGACGTTGAATTTTGATTCCGATACGACCGAAATTTGATCGTGTATATGCCTCCTTGTAGACTTGTTTGGTGAATACTACAATTGTTGAAAAATTCTTTACAAATGATGTATAATAGTAGAGAGAGTAAGAGAGTGAGGTGTGATTTTTTATGAGATTTTGGGGGATATTTATAGGCTAAATATGTGGGGGGAAAAAACAAAACAAAATAACGGCTCTTTGAGCCGTTCGGAAAGGCTCTGGAAACAGAGAGCCAGAACGGGCATTTTTTCGACCGTTCGACCCGCGGGTCAACGGTCGACCCGTCACGGGTCGAACGTTCGACCCGTACGGGTCTAACGGGTCGGAACCGCTGGTCGATCCGCGGGTTGGCGGGTTGAATTCGCAAATTTAACAGGTTCGTGGGCCGGGTTTCGGGGGTTCAATTCGCGTTATTTGCGACCCGGGTCGACCCGGTACTGTTCACCGGGTTCGACCCGAACCTGCCAAGCGACTATCTGGGCCGGGTTCGCGGCCGGGTTGCGGGTGGGTCGCCGGTTGACCCGGCCCAGTTGCCATCCCTACACCCACCTTCTCCTTCCTTCTCCATTTTCCTTCTTTCTTCTCCCGTTTCCTTCCAGCCGAAAAGAACCTAAGCCGAACCCTTCGGCCGATGCTTTCCCCACCCAAAATCTACCCCATCTCTTCATCGTTTTCAAATTAAATTGAGGGATAGACTAATAGAAGGGTTCTCTACATCGTGGTGGTGTCCGTTTTTCGAAAGGATTTCGGGAAGGTAAACCCTAGATTATATTGTTGTATGAAATTTAGTGTGGTTAATTTCTTTTGAGTAGGAGTATTATGGTAGGAAGATTAGGAGAAGTTGGGAAGGGTAGATGCGAGAAATTAGCAAGTTGATAGAGGATTTGCAATTTGTTAATAATTTAGGGTTTTGGGTTTGTAAAAGAAAACTATATGTGTATGAGTTAGTTCTCGTATGGTAGTAGAAATTGTAGTTGGACTATTAGAATAATTTTGGGGTACTTTTAGTAATTGTTCGAAAATAGGAATCTTGTCGGAATTCGAATGTTACGTGCAAAGCACGTGTGTATCTCAGGCGTTCAATGAACGCTTATGTGATATTTGGAATAGTGTTTTAAGCTTTTGTGATTGGTTTGGATGAATTAAGTTTTAATTGTTTTGAAATTGATGATAGGATGTATTAGCGACTTCGGATGCGGAGAGGCGTGGTGGCACTTCGAGTCTTCGCGGGATATTTTGTGAGTATGATCTCTTTTATATTCATGTACATAGTGTGTTATGACAATTTTAAAGTACGATTTGTCGTGTGTCTCCGATTTCGTATCTTAGTGTAGCATGGGTGTTTTGAGCTAAGAAATTATGTGGACACTCTTGTATGTGTCCACAACTATAGGTTAAATTTCATAAATTATCGAGGTCGGCTGATACCTCAAAATAATTTGTGGAGTGCAGCTGGTCTGAAAGGACAGAGCTGAAGCCGATTGCCTTTGGATAGAAGTCCAAACGGTCATAACCATTTGTATAGGTATGATTTTGCTATGAACCTTAAAAGTAGCTTTGGTATGAGCTTATTTGATGATTCTCAAGTGTTAGAAATTCTAGAGTTCGTTTGGTAACGGGTAGTAAACGCTCTGCTGAAAGAGTGGCTGAATTTGTGTGCTATGTTGGAAGAGTCGTAGCTCATTGTGTGAGATGAACCTAAATTTGAATTTTGGGACACAAGGAAGGGGCATATGTGTAGATTGAGAATCTCAAATTTCATTAGCATTGGACTCAAGGTTGATTTATTATTGACCTTCAAGGTAGGTTATGTTCAGCCTAGTACAAGTTGACTAGTTTTTGTAGATGAGAAATTGGGAACTATTGTTAAGAATTTAGGAGATTGACCAACTAGAGAGTCGTAGTAGGGAGTCATAGCCTTCTAACCCATCTGGAGTTGTGAAATTCCAGTTTATAGGTTGAGAATTATGATTTTCCAAGGATGGAACGGATCCAGTCTTAGTTAAAGCATTATTGGCTAAGTAAAACCTGTTTCCCCCGGTTTGTACGCCTGATGGAACTTGTGTTTTCGAGAACTCGAATGAGAGTCTGAAAGAGGTGTTTAACTAGGAAGTTGAACTAGACACTCCCACCTTCCCAAAGTACCCAAGATCGAGAACTTCTGATGAGTGAGCAACCCTTATGATATTGGAGGGCAGCGAGTGCAAGAAGAATATACTATTGAGAGTATATGAGGTCTTATAGTATCAAGATGATTGAATTCGAGGAAATGGTTAGCTGGAAGGTTATAGACTAAGGCTTTATCTTTCCAAAATGGGTAGTATCAAGCAAGTCTATATTGTGTATTGGAAGTTATGGGCGTTGCGAGATAGCAACCTGTTGTTTAGACCAAACTTCAAGTTTAAGTTGACTCGGGGACTTGAGCACTTAAATATTTGAGGGAGTCGCCACTAGGGGATTGCTGTGGATCTCCCTACCCTTCTAGAAGTCTGATTGTATTGGTTTCCGATAAGCGTAGCTTGGGTCACAGCTACTGGTATTTCTTGAACTATTCCATCGGACAATTGATGAGGAGCTCTCTGACGGCAATAAAAAGTGTTCTAAATTACTGTGTTATTTACTGTGTTGAGATGCATTTGAAGGCACAAATTCTGGTTACGTCACGGATGTCCGATGACGGGATCCGAGGCGTTACATTCATCACCTAGAGCAACCAAACCTAAGAAACCTGGAACTTTTTACCAAACTACCCCACTTTTTGTAAGTATGTATGGAACTATCCCTATTTGAAAATTTAATACCAAAACATCCCTGTCGTTAACTGAGTTAACGGCCTTGGTAATAATAAGCACGTTAACTGAATTAACGTGTCTGATATGGCTAAAAATGGGATTTAATCGGAACCGTCCGAATCAGGCACGAATCTTGAGACCTGAGGGTAAAACGGTAATTTCGCCCACAAGAGGACCAAAACGGGTATTGGATCTGCCCTCCTAGGGCCCAATGATCCGCGAATGGATCCGCCAACAAGAGGGCGCGGATCTCAACCCGCTGCGCTCCCAATCCAACAAGGCAGAGTCAGGATTCCTGATTAAACACGATCAACGACCCTGATGGACATCTACCTTTTCACTGGGATTTGGGGATTAAAATTCCTTAACTGATTACAGGGAATATACCTTATCAGATTACATACCTTATCTGACTACGAGGAATATGCCTTATCTAATCACGGGGATTACATTCCTAAAACCATTCCCTAAGACGCCTATAAATACCCTTCACCCATCTCCATTAACAGGTAATCAACTCTTCACCAGTTTTTACGCTCCTTCATAATCTCTTCGATTACTGACTTGAGCGTCGGAGGGTGCGTCGCCGGGATCCCCCCCGGTGTCTCGCACTTTTTGCAGGTGCACGGCGGGAACGACGAACGAGGCCCGACGGAACAGGTACGCAGGTTTTCCTATTCAGTTTCCCCAAGAATCCACAAGTTCTATCTGTTTGCCCCCACACCAAATTTAGCGGCAACAGATTGGCGCCGTCTGTGGGAAACTAACGAATAGGGACCTCTCCTCTTCCCGGTGAACAGGTTCTCTCCTACCATGCCGCCTCGCAAAGTTAGATCCAGGGGCTCCAACCGAGCGCCCAACCCTGACCAGCAAGAAGTCCATCCTGATCCCGCTCAGCAACAAGGGCAACTCCCTCCTACCATGGAAGAGCCGCTTCAACAGAACCCCCCTCCTGATCCAAAGGGTCCTAACCCTCAGAAACAGCCTCTTCACCAAGAGAATCTCTCCATCCACAACGCCTCCAGTGCCTCCATGGCCTCCCATCATCCCCGAGCCTCTGGTCGCCACGATGCCCATCCCAAACGCCCGGAGGATAAGGACCTTCGACGCCATCTGGACGAAAAGCGGGCTCGGGGAGAGGCCTCCCGCCAAGAGCGATCCCCCCGACACCGGGGACACAGGGGGTCCCCCGCCCGAAGAGGGAGAAAAGACTCCCCCGATCACTACCGAAGGAGGCACTCTCCCGCAGGTCGGCAGCAGCATCGGGACAATGAGGCACCCATCACCCGTGCCGAGTTCCAGCAATTCCAAGCAATGGTACAACAGGCCCTCAATCTTCGTCAGAATCCCAATGAGCCGAGGGCCCCCTCCCCTCCTCCGGTCCGGAGCCCTCGCCAACGTTCCCCTTCTCCTCGACCCGCTCCTACCAATTCCAGGCGCACCCCAAGTCCTCGTCGTTCCCGAAGCTACCGTCGCCGCAGCCCTCGCTCCCTATCTTACGAAGACGAGTCCCGTGGCTCGGCAGATCACCGCCGGAGAGATGACACCATGAACCGCCGCCTGAACGAGGTGGAAAAACTCTTGGGACAAATAAACCGAGAAGAAGAACTCAGGGGGAGGACCCTCCGTCCTAGCCGACCCCCGTTCTCCCGGACCATAGTGGATACTCCTGTTCCCTTCGGCTTCAAACCTCCCCAGTTCGAGAACTACACTGGGGAGACCGATCCAGTTGACCACATCGAAGGCTTTAAGACTTTGATGCTCCTCCATCAAGCGTCCGATGCCCTCCTCTGCAAGACGTTCCCTGCAACTCTGAAAGGCCCGGCTCGAGAATGGTACTCTCGTCTTGCCCCGGCATCAATATTCTCCTTCGAACAGTTCGAGACCCTGTTCATCACCCATTTCGTCAGCAGCCGAAGGACCGAGAAAACCAGCATCTCACTATTGCACCTCCGTCAGCAAAAGGGGGAGAAATTAAGGGACTACGTGAAGAGATTCACAGCCGAGGCCAGAACCATCGCATCCCTCGACCAATCCGTCGCTACCGCAGCATTCCAATCCAACATTCTCAATTCCAACCTCCGCTCCTCCCTTGCCAAGAAACCCCCACATGACTTTTCCGACCTTCTTCTTCGCACCGAAAAGTACATTCGGGCCGAAGAGGCCGAGCGACCCCCCAACTGGGAAGCGCCCGCCTCCGGACTCAAAAGGAAGGGGGCAGAAGAAGAAGGAGCCAAAAAGCTCCAGAAGGATAATGCCGGCCAGCGCCGACCTCCCCCTAGATTTGAGAAGTTCACTCCCCTCAACGCTAACCTCTCGGCCATCTTCATGGAGGTCGAAAAAGATGGGGTCTTGCCTCCAGCTCCCAAAATGAATACTCCCGCCAAGAGAAGAGATAAAGAGAAATGGTGCCGCTATCACCGGGACCACGGGCATGACACCAACGACTGCCGTGCTCTGAGAAACGAGATCGAAGCCCTTATCCAGAGGGGACAGCTGACGAAGTTTGTAAAAAAGGACCGAGCCGAGCCCCCTCTCCCGCCTCGGGGGGCTAACAAGCGTCCGGAAAGAGAAGAGACGCCAGACTTCGAGGAAGAGCGAGTCCTCCACCTCATCCATGGGGGTCCGATGGGAGGCTTCTCGAACTCCTCCCGAAAAGCGTTTATCAGAGAGGTCAATTCAGTCCGAACCACGCCTCCTCCCAAGGGCCTCGGAGTGCCAGTTACCTTCTCCGACGAAGACCTCGAGGGAGTCCGTATCCCGCATTGTGACGCTCTCGTCATTAGCCTCCACATGGCAAATTTCAAAGTGGAGAGAATCTTAGTCGATAACGGCAGCTCCGTCAACATCCTATTCCTCTCCGCTTTCAAAGGCCTAAAGCTCTCCAGAGACAGACTCAAACCCGCCGGTTACACTCTCCATGGGTTCACGGGGGTTCCGGTAACTATAGAAGGGGTGATCACCCTCGATGTAACTGCCGGACAAACCCCTACCACCAGAACGGAGCCAATGGACTTCATGGTAGTGGATGTTCCCGCTGCCTACAACGTCATTTTGGGCAGGCCAGGCCTCGCGGCTCTGGAAGCAGTCCCCTCGGCATATCATCTGAAGATGAAATTTCCCACCCGATCCGGGGTCGGAGAAGTAAGGGGAAATCAGGAGCAGGCCCGGAAATGCTACATGACTTCGACCCTTGGGCCCGTCCTCTCTCTAGAGACCCTGGAAATTCCCCAAGATTCCACAAGACCGACCTCCGAGCCAGCGGACGAACTGGAGGAGGTGCTCTTCTCCGAACAAGAGCCGACCCGCAAGTTCTTCGTAAGCAAGGCCCTCCCGTCCGCCCTATACTCAGATATTGTGGAATGCATCCGAGACAATCAAGACCTCTTCGCATGGTCCGCGGCTGACATGCCCGGTATCTCTGAAGAGCTCTTAGTTCACCGCTTGAGTGTTGATCCGGGGTCCAAACCGGTTCAGCAGAAGAGGCGTAAGTTCGCCCCCGAGCGACAGCTCGCTATTAAAGAAGAGGTAGATAAATTGCTGAAGGCCCGATTCATACAGGAGGTAAACTACCCTGAATGGTTATCGAACGTAGTAATGGTGAAGAAGTCCAACGGAACATGGAGAGTTTGCATTGATTTCACCGACCTCAACAAAGCCTGTCCCAAAGACCCCTTCCCTCTACCGAGCATCGACACTCTGATTGACGCAACCTCGGGACATGAGCTTCTAAGCTTCATGGACGCTTTCTCTGGTTACAATCAGATAAGGATGTTCCCGCCAGATATCCCAAAGACGTCTTTTGTAACCGACCAAGGCCTTTATTGCTACAGGGTCATGCCATTCGGCCTAAAGAACGCAGGGGCAACATACCAGCGCCTCGTCAACAAAGTTTTTCAGGCTCAGATCGGCAGAAACATGGAAGTGTATGTCGATGACATGCTGGTGAAAAGCATCCGAGGTGCTGATCATGTGGCCGACCTCCAAGAAGCATTTGGTGTTTTAAGAAGGAACAATATGAGACTCAACCCGAACAAATGTGCGTTCGGCGTCTCATCAGGCAAGTTCCTCGGCTTTATGGTTAGCCAACGAGGAATAGAGGCGAATCCGGAGAAGATCAAGGCCATACTGGACATGGCCCCCCCTAGAAATGTCAAAGAAGTTCAGAGGCTGACTGGTCGCTTAGCCGCCATAGGGCGCTTCCTGTCGAAGTCCGGGGAGAAGTGCCTCCCGTTCTTCAAAGCCCTCAGGGGGGCTAAAGGATTCGAGTGGGGGCAGCAGCAACAAGACTCCTTTGACCAGCTTAAAGCCTACCTCGTCAATCCCCCTCTCCTTAGCAAACCAGTACCCGGCGAACCGCTCTACCTCTACCTCGCGGCTTCCGAACAGACGCTCAGTGCGGTCTTAGTCAGAGAAGAAGAAAGGGCTCAGAAGCCCATATACTACGTCAGCAAGGTGCTCCGGGATGCCGAACTTCGGTACCCGAAAATTGAGAAAATGGCGTATGCCCTGGTAATGGCCGCAAGAAAACTTAGACCCTACTTTCAGTCTCATTCGGTGGTCGTCCTTACCGACCAGCCACTGAAACAGATTCTTCACAAACCCGAGACTTCTGGTCGCCTCATGAAGTGGTCGATCGAGCTGAGCCAGCACGATATAACTTATCAGCCTCGGACTGCAATCAAGGCGCAGGCACTGGCCGAATTCATAGTTGAGACTACCATCCCCGAGTCTGGTCAAGCAGCAAAGGGACCCCCCGTCTGGTCGGTCTATGTTGACGGGTCCTCTTGTAATGAGGGTAGCGGGGCAGGAGTCATCCTGGCAGGACCAGATGGTTTCCTCCTCCAATACTCACTCCGGATAAATTTCAAAGCCTCGAACAACGAGGCCGAATATGAAGCACTAATAGCCGGGCTTCGAATGGCCCGAAATGCTGGAGCACGTCGCCTACGGGTTTTCAGCGACTCCCAGTTGATTGTTAACCAGGTCCTCGGCGAGTATGAAGCCCGCGACGATAGAATGGCTAAATACTTGTCCAAAGTAAAGAGCCTCATGGCGCTGTTCGACGAGGCTCTCATCCAAAGGATCCCTCGAGAAGAAAATGCTCAGGCCGACGCCTTGTCCAAGTTAGCCTCCTCCTCCCTTCAAGGCCTGGAACAGACCGTTTTGATAGAAGTCCTCCTAAGGCCGAGCATAGAGGACGAAACGCCAGACTCCGTTGAAGCATTGCCCGTTCTCCTCGAAGACAACTGGATGAAACCCATTGTCGAATTCCTGAGGAACGGACTCCTCCCTGAAGATCCGAGGGAAGCACGAAGAATTAGGGCCCGAGCCGAGCGTTTTACTTTACTCGAAGGCGTCTTATACAAACGCTCCTTCACCCAAGCGGATGGTCGACCGTATCTAAGGTGCCTCTCCCCCGAGCAAGCCGACTACGCCCTTCAGGAGCTCCATGAGGGGATCGGCGGAGCCCATTCTGGATCCAGGGCTCTGGCGCGCAAGGTGTTGAACTATGGGTATTACTGGCCCACTCTCCTACGGGACGCCGAACGACACGTTCGGCAGTGCAGCTCCTGCCAAAAGTACGCAGACATCCGACGTCTTCCGCAGGCACCGCTGACCTCCCTATCGAGTCCCGTTCCCTTCGCTATGTGGGGGATGGACCTACTGGGACCATTCCCTCCAGCCCCTGGACAGCTAAAGTTCCTAGTCGTGGCAGTCGACTATTTCTCTAAATGGATAGAAGCCGAACCCCTGGCTACGATCACCGAACATAGGGTCGTTCAATTCTTCTGGAAGAGTGTGATTTGCCGGTTCGGCATTCCCCGAGTCATAGTCACAGATAACGGGACACAGTTTACTGGAGCCGCCTTCCGAGCCCTGTGTGAAGACCTTACCATACAACACCGATTCTCCTCCGTCTCCCATCCCCAGTCGAATGGCCAAGCTGAGAATGCCAACCGACAGATTCTTGCAGGAATCAAGAAGAGGTTAGACAAATGTTCCAAGGGACTATGGGTCGATCAGCTGCCGAACGTACTCTGGAATCACCGCACCACCAAGCGGACCCCAACAGGCGAAAGCCCATTTAATCTCACCTATGGGGCCGAAGCCATCATCCCCCTAGAAGTCGGGATACCCTCTCCTCGCCTGATCGCTTATGAAGAAGAGAAGAACGCTAGAGAACTCAGAACAAGCCTAGATCTGATAGACGAAATCCGAGAGAGAGCTGCCATACGCCAGCAAGCTTACCGAAGAAGGATCGAGCTGGCATACAACAAAAGGGTCCGCCCAACGGACCTCAAAGAAGGGGATTTAGTCCTTCGGAAGTTGGCCATATCATTCCCCGGACTGAAAAGCAAGCTGGCCCCGAACTGGGAGGGACCGTACAAGATCTCGAAAGTAATCCGCCCCGGTACCTACAAGCTAGAGGATCTCGAAGGCAGAGAAATTCCTCGGACATGGAACGCCGACCATCTTTTGAAATACCAGGAGAAGACAACTACGTCTCTCCAAGTAACTCGAGATGCCGAACCGTTCCCCTCCTTTCTCTAGTCATAGTTTGTCGTTTTTTTTACTTTCTTTTATCATTGTAATAACGGCTAGCAACTTTAGAAGCAGCCGATCGTTAGATGTTAATAAATGAAGTTTCTTCATGTTTTCACTACTATTACATCCCTCTGCGTACACCCCTTAAACTGACAATGGTTCCGGAGTCCAACACTTGGCTCGATTCTACTTCACGAGCTCGCTCCTAAGCGAGCTAGAAGTAGCTCGCCATTCGAAAATGCTCCCACAGCCGTTGGATGGTACGGAGTCCAACACTTGGTTCGACCCTACTCCGCAAGCTCGCTCCTAAGCGAGCTAGGAGTAGCTCGCCATTCGAAATTGCTCCTACACCCTTTAAACTGACAATGGTTCCGGAGTCCAACACTTGGCTCGATTCTACTTCACGAGCTCGCTCCTAAGCGAGCTAGAAGTAGCTCGCCATTCGAAAATGCTCCCACAGCCGTTGGATGGTACGGAGTCCAACACTTGGTTCGACCCTACTCCGCAAGCTCGCTCCTAAGCGAGCTAGGAGTAGCTCGCCATTCGAAATTGCTCCTACACCCTTTAAACTGACAATGGTTCCGGAGTCCAACACTTGGCTCGATTCTACTTCACGAGCTCGCTCCTAAGCGAGCTAGAAGTAGCTCGCCATTCGAAAATGCTCCCACAGCCGTTGGATGGTACGGAGTCCAACACTTGGTTCGACCCTACTCCGCAAGCTCGCTCCTAAGCGAGCTAGGAGTAGCTCGCCATTCGAAATTGCTCCTACACCCTTTAAACTGACAATGGTTCCGGAGTCCAACACTTGGCTCGATTCTACTTCACGAGCTCGCTCCTAAGCGAGCTAGAAGTAGCTCGCCATTCGAAAATGCTCCCACAGCCGTTGGATGGTACGGAGTCCAACACTTGGTTCGACCCTACTCCGCAAGCTCGCTCCTAAGCGAGCTAGGAGTAGCTCGCCATTCGAAATTGCTCCTACACCCTTTAAACTGACAATGGTTCCGGAGTCCAACACTTGGCTCGATTCTACTTCACGAGCTCGCTCCTAAGCGAGCTAGAAGTAGCTCGCCATTCGAAAATGCTCCCACAGCCGTTGAATGGTACGGAGTCCAACACTTGGTTCGACCATACTCCGCAAGCTCGCTCCTAAGCGAGCTAGGGGTAGCTCGCCACTCGATATTGCTCCTACACCCCTTAAACCGACAATGGTTCCGGAGTCCGCCAAACGAGCTAGGGACAGCACACCGTCCTAAAAAACGCTCCGACGACGTTAACCTAATCAAGCAAGTGTACAACTCGGCTCGACATTACTTCGCAACTCCACTCATGATCATTCGGAGTTCGACAGTTCAGAAGTTACCCCATGACAAACAACATTCACAGCAATGAAACGCGCAAGTTCGGCAATAACGCATTTATTAATGAAACAGATGTGATACAAAGGCAAACACAAACAGGAGCACGACTCAACAAGGGTATTTACAATACCGACTCGTCACACTTAGAAAAAAAAAAAGAGAGAGAGCGAAGAACGCGCGGAACCGACCACTTCAGCGCTTCTTCGGAGCTGGAGCATTCCGCTTCAGGGACACTCGAGAGTGACGACGCTTGTCCCCGGAGCGCGACCCCAAGCCGGCAAACTGGGACGTATCCTCGGCACCGCTCCTGGTAGCTACGCCAACAGACGCCCCGCTCGAGGAGATTGCCACCGAGCTCTGCGCGTCCCCCGGGCTTGGTTGGCCGATCCGCTGACGGGTCGCCATCTCATAGAAAGTAATGCCCCGCTCACTCTCAGCACGAGTGCATGACGTGCTTCGAACGTTGATCGGCCCTGAATGTGGCTTCAGACGAGCCACTTCCGCCTCCAACTCTGAGATCCTGTCCCGCAACGAGTCGTCTTTAACGTCGACTTCAAAACGTGGGGGTATCGCAGAGTCCGGCACTCCAGATCGACTAGCGACGAGGCGCCGAAGGTGTGTGACTTCGATGCTTTTATCCACCGTCGCCCTCTTGAGCGCTTCGACTTCAGCAGTCAACTCGACTCGTTCAGTCGTCAACCTGGCCACCTCGGCCGTTAGCCCCTCGCCCTCACTCCGGAGCTTCGCCTCTACAGACTGCAGATGCTGTATCTCGGAAAGCAACTCGTCCTTCTCCGCTGTTATTTTGGACAAATTATGACGAATGCACTGAACACGAATCTCATTACTGAAATCAGTGGGCAAGTGTTCACCTTCGGGTATGAGCTCGGCGATTCGGCTTTCCAAACGACGAATCTCGATATCACGCCGACCAAGGACGAGCTGGAGATGCTTCCTCTCGCTCTCGGCTCGGCGCAATCCGAGCTCGACGTCATAAAGTTTCTCCCTACACCTAGCCAGACACAGCCTCGTCGCCCCTAGGCCGGCTTCGGCTTTAACCTCCTCGTCCGGGTAGGAAAGCTCGACGCCTTGGGGGATCACCATAAGCTGCAAAGAAATCGTAGCAATCAGCGAAAACGTTGAGCGTGGCCGAAGCACCACACTTGGAAAAATTTTCATCTCTAAAAACAAAGTCTGACAGTTCGGCAAAAAAGGGGGGCATAAAACAGAAATTTCCGAACACCAACACTTGCAAAAATTTTGATTTCATTTACGTCAAAAGAAGCGGTGGCCAGTCCGCTATTAGGCATTACAAAGTTCGGTAAAAAAAAAAAAAAGCAGAAACAGCCAAAAACAATAAAAGGAGAGGCGGATCAGTGCTCGACCTCTTTCCCCGGGCGACGAGGCGGAGTAGGGGTCGACTTCGCCGAAGGAGACGCCGCCGCCAGTGGAGTGGCCGTGACGCTCGGGACCTCGCCGGTAACCCCGGCATCGGCCTCAGCGCCGTCCTCCTCCTCCTCCTCCTCTTCCCCTTCGGACTCGGGGTCGAAGCCCTCGACGTGTCCGGGGAAGAGTCGCCATCCCGAGACGTCCACCCCGGGGTACGCCTCTCGCACCCGGTCGAGGGCAGTGGCGAAGGCTTTCGCCATGTTCTGCGCGAGGTACCCCTGGGCCTTCTTCAAGGTGGCGTCCTCCACCTCCTTCACAGCCGCCGCCTGCTTCGCCTCGGCCTCGGCCACCTGATTGGCCGACCCCTCCTTCTCCCGACGCAGCTCGTCCTCCAGCCTCTTCACTTCGGCCTCGAGGTGCTGAATCCTCGCAGACCGGCCTTCATGCTCGACTCGGAGCTTGTCGAGCTGGTTCGACATCCGAGCCTTCTCGTTCCGAGCCTGGTCGGACTCCTGCTTCAGCTCCTTCTCGAGGGCGGTCAGCCGTTCGGTGAGGTGGCCGAAGTGGACGACGATCTGCAAGGGGAAGAAGAAGAACTCAGAGAGTTAGAAAAAATTTTTTGTGATTCAAGATGAAATGAATGAAGGGAACTCGGGACTTACCGATACCGCCGAACGAGCGATCTCGATCACGTCGTCGCCCTGCCGCCCCGCGTCCATGGCGGCGCGGTCCTTCGGAGTGGCGAGATGCTTGACAGCCTGCATACTCGCCAACGAGTTCCCGAGGAACCCATCGTGCCTCCGGACCTGCCAGTCCGGAATGTGGATCCGCTTGTGCTCCTCCGTCAGGAGCTCCTCGCCTGCTACGGTTAGCGGCGGGGTCGGCATGGCGAGCGCGGCAGCGATGGGGAAATCCCCCTCAGGAGCAGTAGCCGAAGGCCCCGCCACGGTGACGACCGGTTCGTCAACAACCTCCACCGCCTGGTCAGGTGCCGCAATCCTCGGCACCTTCGAAGTCGAGGGCAGCTTCGACGCAACCCTCTTCCGCTTCCTCGGCGCCTTACTGGCGAGCCCAGCCCGGAGCGCCAACACCGCTTCGTAGTCCATAGATTCTACATCAATTAAAAAAAAATGATGATTAGCACAAAAGAAGAACAGGACAACAAGTACAAAAAAAAACTTGGCGAAAAGCCGCGTACTAGGATCTACGCGGCCGAGCCCTCCCCTGTAAAGAACGTCTTCCGTCAAATCTTTCCAGTCGTACTTCGGCCGGTCGAGAAGGGTCCGAACCGCCGCTTCCTCTTCTACTGAGAGTCTCGGCAGCGCCGTCGCCCTCTTGGTCACCCCCTCTGCCCAATTGGTGGGGATCGGCCAGGCTTCTCGACTCCGCACGACGACCCACTTCTCTCGCCAATGCTTGATGGAGTCTGGGCAAACCACGAGCCTGCCGCCGTGCCTCGGAGTCAGATAATACCGGTACTCCGACTTGTTCCCTTGGTGGAGCCGGTATATCGTCCGAAGCACGTTCAGCTGCGGTTCGATCCCCGCGGCCTGGCAATGAAGGACGAAGCCATTAATCACTCGCCACGCGTTCGGCATGAGCTGGATATGGCAGACCCCATACCAGCTCACCACGGTAATTGCGAACGCGTGGAGAGGTAGCCGGGCGCCGGCGATAAAGGCGTCCACCGGCCAGCAACACATGGTCACTGGCAGCGGCGAATTGGCCCTAACTCCGGGGCCCGGCAACATGATTTCGTACTCCTCCGGGATGAAAAAAGCATCCCGGATCGCCACCAACTCCTCCTCGCGAAGGATCGACGCTGCATCATCCGCCTCCGTCGTCTCCCTCGCCTCATTCTCCTCGAAGGTCCTCTCCCTCCCATGGACAATCCGCTCGGCCTGGTCCTTCGGGAGCTCCCTGACCCTATGCAGACCCGTCAACGGACCCGGTAGCTGTCCGAACTCCCCCATCCTCTTCGGCTCCTCGACGATGGAATCCTTCCCGAACACCTTCCCCTTGGGCGGGTTCGGAGACGAGGCCTCGGCGCCTTGAAGGGAGGGCTCGGACCAAGAGACTTCATCTGAGACAGAAGCTACAGACATAACTTATAAATTTACCTTGAAACGAAGGAGAGCCGAAAAACCTCGCCTGAGACAAACGCCGGTGCCGGAGAAACTCGTCTGAGACACTAAAGAACGCCTGAGCAAATGAGAGGAGAAGTGAGAAATGAGGGGGGGGGTTGAGGATTTATAGAAGAGGGGCACGCCCCACGAGGCTAATGGGCTTGTACGACCGGCCCATCTAAACCAAGCGGCGGAGCGATCCCAATCGTCACCTCGTTAACCGCAGCGAATCATGAGATGCATTTAATGCTATCCCATCTGATGGAATCCCAAAGGTCACAGCATTTAATGGGCGTCCCATCTGTCAGAGTTGTCAGAATTGTCAGAATTGTCAGACGTTCAAATGGCGCACAGAAGAGACAAACTCACATAAACGACAAGTCTGCACGCTCGGCACCCACTGCCGAGCATTCGTGACACCGACCCTGTTATAAGGGAAAAAGTCACGCTCGGCACCCACTGCCGAGCATTCGTGACACCGACCCTGTTATAGGGGAAAAAGTCACGCTCGGCACCCACTGCCGAGCATTCGTGACACCGACCCTGTTATAGGGGAAAAAGTCACGCTCGGCACCCACTGCCGAGCATTCGTGACACCGACCCTGTTATAGGGGAAAAAGTCACGCTCGGCACCCACTGCCGAGCATTCGTGACACCGACCCTGTTATAGGGGAAAAAGTCACGCTCGGCACCCACTGCCGAGCATTCGTGACACCGACCCTGTTATAGGGGAAAAAGTCACGCTCGGCACCCACTGCCGAGCATTCGTGACACCGACCCCGTTATAGGGGAAAAAGTCACGCTCGGCACCCACTGCCGAGCATTCGTGACACCGACCCTGTTATAGGGGAAAAAGTCACGCTCGGCACCCACTGCCGAGCATTCGTGACACCGACCCTGTTATAGGGGAAAAAGTCACGTTCGGCACCCACTGCCGAGCATTCGTGACACCGACCCTGTTATAGGGGAAAAAGTCACGTTCGGCACCCACTGCCGAGCATTCGTGACACCGACCCTGTTATAGGGGAAAAAGTCACGCTCGGCACCCACTACCGAGCATTCGTGACACCGACCCTGTTATAAGGGAAAAAGTCACGCTCGGCACCCACTGCCGAGCATTCGTGACACCGACCCTGTTATAGGGGAAAAAGTCACGCTCGGCACCCACTGCCGAGCATTCGTGACACCGACCCTGTTATAGGGGAAAAAGTCACGCTCGGCACCCACTGCCGAGCATTCGTGACACCGACCCTGTTATAGGGGAAAAAGTCACGCTCGGCACCCACTGCCGAGCATTCGTGACACCGACCCTGTTATAGGGGAAAAAGTCACGCTCGGCACCCACTGCCGAGCATTCGTGACACCGACCCCGTTATAGGGGAAAAAGTCACGCTCGGCACCCACTGCCGAGCATTCGTGACACCGACCCTGTTATAGGGGAAAAAGTCACGCTCGGCACCCACTGCCGAGCATTCGTGACACCGACCCTGTTATAGGGGAAAAAGTCACGTTCGGCACCCACTGCCGAGCATTCGTGACACCGACCCTGTTATAGGGGAAAAAGTCACGTTCGGCACCCACTGCCGAGCATTCGTGACACCGACCCTGTTATAGGGGAAAAAGTCACGCTCGGCACCCACTACCGAGCATTCGTGACACCGACCCTGTTATAGGGGAAAAAGTCACGTTCGGCACCCACTGCCGAGCATTCGTGACACCGACCCTGTTATAGGGGAAAAAGTCACGCTCGGCACCCACTACCGAGCATTCGTGACACCGACCCTGTTATAGGGGAAAAAGTCGCGTTCGGCACCCACTGCCGAGCATTCGTGACACCGACCCTGTTATAGGGGAAAAAGTCACGCTCGGCACCCACTGCCGAGCATTCGTAACACCGACCCTGTTATAGGGGAAAAAGTCACGCTCGGCACCCACTACCGAGCATTCGTGACACCGACCCTCTTATAGGGGAAAAACCGGTTCGGCACCGCTGCCGAGCGTTCGTGGCACCGACCCTGTTATATGGAAAAAACAGGTTCGGCACCGCTGCCGAGCGTTCGTGGCACCGACCCTCTTATAGGGGAAAAACCGGTTCGGCACCGCTGCCGAGCGTTCGTGGCACCGACCCTCTTATAGGGGAAAAACCGGTTCGGCACCGCTGCCGAGCGTTCGTGGCACCGACCCTGTTATATGGAAAAAACAGGTTCGGCACCGCTGCCGAGCGTTCGTGGCACCGACCCTCTTATAGGGGAAAAACCGGTTCGGCACCGCTGCCGAGCGTTCGTGGCACCGACCCTCTTATAGGGGAAAAACAGGTTCGGCACCCCTGCCGAGCGTTCGTGGCACCGACCCTCTTATAGGGGAAAAACCGGTTCGGCACCGTTGCCGAGCGTTCGTGGCACCGACCCTGTTATATGGAAAAAACAGGTTCGGCACCGCTGCCGAGCGTTCGTGGCACCGACCCTCTTATAGGGGAAAAACAGGTTCGGCACCCCTGCCGAGCGTTCGTGGCACCGACCCTCTTATAGGGGAAAAACAAGACCGGCGGATCGCCGAACTCGCTCCTGACGCCCGCAGTCCTGCCGAACTCGCTTCCCTCTCCGGAAGAGCTCGCCGAACCGCATATGGACCTCGGCCCCTTCGCTAGCGAACTCTAGGGGGGTCTAAAGCGTGCTCCAAGTATACAAGACCACCGAATGACGAATTGACACTTTGCGGAGTTAATAGGATATCCCTGCAAGAACACCACACGACCATAAGAGCTCAGGAGCGACTTAGAGTTCAATCCGCTTGAAAAATCACCAAACTACCTCTTTCAAGATTCAAAACCTTCCATTTGGGCTCCGATACAACTCTACCAGCCATTAAAAAACAGCTAGACTACTCCTCAAAGGCCGATCAAGCTCAGCCTTTAGGAGTGGGGGGCTCGTGATATGGCTAAAAATGGGATTTAATCGGAACCGTCCGAATCAGGCACGAATCTTGAGACCTGAGGGTAAAACGGTAATTTCGCCCACAAGAGGACCAAAACGGGTATTGGATCTGCCCTCCTAGGGCCCAATGATCCGCGAATGGATCCGCCAACAAGAGGGCGCGGATCTCAACCCGCTGCGCTCCCAATCCAACAAGGCAGAGTCAGGATTCCTGATTAAACACGATCAACGACCCTGATGGACATCTACCTTTTCACTGGGATTTGGGGATTAAAATTCCTTAACTGATTACAGGGAATATACCTTATCAGATTACATACCTTATCTGACTACGAGGAATATGCCTTATCTAATCACGGGGATTACATTCCTAAAACCATTCCCTAAGACGCCTATAAATACCCTTCACCCATCTCCATTAACAGGTAATCAACTCTTCACCAGTTTTTACGCTCCTTCATAATCTCTTCGATTACTGACTTGAGCGTCGGAGGGTGCGTCGCCGGGATCCCCCCCGGTGTCTCGCACTTTTTGCAGGTGCACGGCGGGAACGACGAACGAGGCCCGACGGAACAGGTACGCAGGTTTTCCTATTCAGTTTCCCCAAGAATCCACAAGTTCTATCTGTTTGCCCCCACACCAAATTTAGCGGCAACAGTGTCTATACTTAGTGATTTTTTATGAACAAAACATCATTATCTGTTTGTTTATGAAGATAGGCATACATGTTAACTCAGTTAATGACCTTGGTAAAACAAGGCACGTTAACGGAGTTAACGTGTCTATACTTAGTGATTTTTTATGTACAAAACATCCTTGTCTGTTTGTTTGTGAAGATAGACATACACGTTAACTCAGTTAACGACCTCGTAGTGGCCATGTCAAGTCCTAAAGACCGTCTTTGGTATATCCTCCTCCTTAACCAGAACTTGATAGCCTGATCTCAAGTCAATCTTCGATAACACAGCTGCTCCCTGAAGCTGATCGAACAAGTCATCGATCCGAGGAAGTGGATATTTGTTCTGAATCGTGACTTTATTCAACTCTCGATAGTCGATACACATTCTCATCATCCCATCCTTCTTCTTGACAAGTAGCACTGGTGCTCCCCAAGGCGAAGCACTGGGCCTAATAAATCCCTTCTGCAATAGCTCTTCGAGTTGTTGTTTGACTTCTTTCTGTTCCACTGGTGTCATTCGATACGACGCCTTTGATATTGGTGCACTGCCTGGCTGGATAGGGATACTGAATTCCACATCTCCGTGCGAAGGTGACCCAAGTAATTCTTCCAAAAATACCAGTAGAAAATCTCGTACAACAGAAATGTCACGCCCCGCTTCCCACTATACGGAAATACAGGCACGCAACTGAGGCCCAGCGAATGATATACATCATCCATAAGCTGTACAATTATAAGCTCAACAAGATCTTTATAATACATTCACGCAGACAAATATAATAATCACATGAGCTGAAAATAGAATAACCATCATTTGGATAATACATCAATATCGGGTCAAGATGCCCAGGATCACAAGGTGCCAGAATTAGAATAATATGATAAGCAGTTCGCTATAACAACTAGATAAAATAGCGACTGAAAGAAAAACAACATAAAGTAGTAAGGAAGCAGCAATGATCATCTAGAGAGTCTGCTCATCTGGTCCATCAGTACCTGTATAATCATTAACTCAAAGAAAAATAGAAAAGTTCCCGTTAGAGCAAGTTTCGGGCAGCAAGTAGCAACAAGCAGAAAAAGGAGTAATACAACAAGATATAACATGGAAGAAACAAGAAGTAGAAGTACAAATACAATATGGAAGTAAGCAAGGAACTGGGACAATATGATCATGTAAGTAATAACGGTAACTAGTGTATTCTAGACTTCAAGATATAAGTAATTGATAACCTAGGCTCAGTTAATCGATAATCATGTAATCAAGGATCGAGAGTCATGTAATCAAGAGTCATGTAATCAAGAGTCATGTAATCAAGAATCAAGAGTCATGTAATGAAGAGTCATGTAATCAAGAATCAAGAGTCATGTAATGAAGAGTCATGTAATCAAGAATCATGCTTAGTGAAGATCTCAAGTTTATCTGTTTTATTAACTTATCTAATGCACACAATCCTGTGTCCCATACCACAAGTTCGGTGCATATCAATCATGTGACGTTTAGACTTAAGTAGTGAATTCTATAGGATTATGTACTCGGGTCTTCCAGTGATAGTATCAAGACATCTAATCATGAATCATGTAATCGAGAATTATGTAATCAAGAATTGTATAATCAAGAATCAAGAATCAAGAATCACTATTTCGGGAAACACGGGCCCCCTTCCGAGTATACTCCCCTATATTGTCCACTATTAAGCCGTACCCTTATAACCCCGGCTTGTTATTCTTTTATAATTAATTATGAACATGCAATTGGTACGACTAGTGGAACGGTGTAATCAAGACAGTTAATCTAGAAAAATATTAATGACAGTAATCATGGACATGAGACGTAAGACGAGTACATATATCGATAGTAGTTATTATGGAATTATCAAGTGGTATAAAATTCATTCTATCAACTTATTATATGTATGCAAGTTATTATTACAAGAACAATAATACATTCAGTTCATTAATTATGAAAAATAAAGGGTTTATATGCAAAAATGTATAGATGAATTTTTAGACAACTTGACATATCTGCATTCAAATTCACTTTCCCGTTGTTACAGAAAAGCAAATCCAATTCCGTCAGAGATTCTAGAAAGTAGACTCTCTTCCGGTTCTAACGCATATTCACACGATACATTCTAAAGACATTAGCGATGCGTACAAATTCATTCTTCGCTGGTTTCGATGTTTCGCGCACATTCTGGAAATTCGGAGTCACAATACTAAAACTGTGATATCTCACAATCTATACATCGGATTGAGGAACATTTGGATGTTTCGGATATCTAGACTCGAAGGGCTATGATTTTTATGTAGAAATTTTTTCGATCCAGTGTCGGGAACATGGTCGAATTCTCAGTACGAGATGCCGGTTAGTAATCCCGTGGAGGTTCAGAAATTCACAATATAACAGTACTAAAATCGCGATATCTCACAATCTATACATCCGATTGAGAAACCGTCAGATGTTCTGGATTCGGGACTCGATGGGCTATGATTTTCACGTAGAAAATCTTCAATCCAGTATTGGGAACATGGTCGAATTCTTAGTGCAAGGTCAAGAAATTTTAGAGATAGTAAGGCTGAATATTCGATATTCGATAACACGATTCGAAATGTGTTAACGGTTCACTCTTGAGTTGATATAGCATGAAACAAGTGACTAGAACAGAGTTTGACAATAAAATATGATGATAACTAGACTACTTGCCACGAGTCAAAGAAAAATGCTTGTACGAGAACAAAAATAGTGTACAAGGTACTTGCCTTATAATGTGACGATTACGGTGGTAGTGTTAACCACGGAAGAAAGCGACGTCGGCAACGGACGGCGGCACAACGGCGGTAAGAATGGCGGTAAGACGGTAGCTAACGGTAGCAACGGTGAGCGACGACAACAACAAGGTGGCGCGGTGTCGGGTTATTTTTCGGGGTTCACGGGATCGTAGAAGCGGAGTCGTTGGTTCGAAGGTGGAATGTGAAGTGGAGCTTGGGCATTGCTTGCTCTCGGATGTGAAGGGGGACAGAGGAAGAGAAGAAGGGAAAATGAAGAAGAATGGGATGTAGATAGGAGAAGAGAAGAGGTGGGAGGTTCTGCATGTGTGTGTGTGTGTATTTATAGAAAGGGAGTGATAGGAGGGGGTGTAGAAAAATCAAACATGTGGGTGGAAAAAATTGACAAGTTAGGCGTAGAAGGAGAAAATGAGGGGTTAGTGGGGATTAGGTTGGAAACTAAGACCAAGGAGGAGAAGTCAGTAGAAGCTAGGTTGTAGGATTAGGCAGGATTAGGATTAGGATTAGGAATAGGATTAGTATTAGGATTAGTATTAGGATTAGGATTAATCGGGGTTTAAAATTTGTATTTAAACTCTAATAAAAAAAAATCACAAAATTATAGAATTGATCAGAAAAATATTCTGGCTTTAGATAAAGAGTCCAAAGAAAAAAAATAAAACTGATCTGAAAATTGAAGTACAAAAATTTACGTAGTAAAATACGTACTACTGGAATAGGGAGTTACAAGAAATCTTCTTAATTTCTTCTGACACCTTCATCTAAGCTACAACCACTAGCATGTCACAACTCTTCTCCCTTCCTTGAAATACAATTTTCAATTTTCCGGGGATCACCATGGTCACCCTTTTTGCCTTACAATCGATAATCGCTTTATGCTTCAACACCCAATCCATTCCAACTATTATGTCTACTCCCACAAAGCCCAATTCTAGCAAATCGATACCGAGTGTTTCTCCACCATCTTGAAGCTTACAATCTTTATAGCATTTATTAGCAACAAGAGTGACTCCTGATGGCATAGCCACCTCCATAGCTACATCAGGAATTGCTTGATGAGTACAATTTAATTTTTGAGCAAAAGCTTTAAACATGAATGTATGAGAAGATCAACTGCCAAACAAAATACTAGTTTTGATCCCATTAACATTTACATATCCTATTACAAAAGAGAATACATTTTTCTTTAACTTTCCTTCTTTACCCAAAAAACATAACAAAACATCTTAATTATCCAAACCAGTAATAACTCCCTCCGCCTCATCTACTTCTTCTTTAGTAAGAGTAAAGACTCATCCCTGATGGAAAGGCTTCTTCCCCTTATCATCTTCTTTCTGATTCTGTCTGCTGTTGACTTTCTGGAGTTGCAGACAAGTTGTCTTGATGTGTCCAACTTTTCCACAATGGAAACACGTTCGTGCATCATTCTGGGGCTTATTTGCGGGCACTGACTCATATAATGTCCATGTTTGCCGCATAGAAAGCACTTTATTGTTTGGACTTTTCTTTTGGGTTGGACCCTGCTTCTTGATGTCTGTAGCAGACACAGGCCTTTTCCCTTTATTCCATGTCCCCGTCTTACCTGGAGTTTGTTGGCTTTGATTCATATCCAATTCAGTTATTGCGGCTCTACGTACTAATTTGTCGAACTTTTGAATGCCAAGGAGAACCATTCTCGACCTCAACCCGGGCCTAAGGCCTTGTTCGAACCTTTTTGTCTTCTTCGCCTCGTCCTGGACCATCGTTGGTGCACATCGAGATAACTAGGAGAACTTTGTCTCATACTCCCTTACGGTCATGCTCCCCAGCCTTAGATTTATGAACTCCATGATCTTTTCTTCTTGCACATCCAGGGAAAATTAATGCTGTCGGAATTCTTCCAGAAATGCCTTCCAAGTGTTAGGTTCTTCGCCCATAGTGCGTTTTACCGACTGCCACCATACCTCAGCATCCTTTTCAAGTAAGATGGTTGCCAATTTTACTCTACTTTCCTCGGGCATTTCCAGCACTACAAAAACAGTCTCCACTTGTCGTATGCAATCATCTGTTGTTGTAGGGTCCGCCTGACCCTCAAACACGAGTGGTTTCATTCTCTTGAACGATTCCACCATCTTAACATTGTCAGTATTAGCATTCCCACCTGGATTCCTTCCTTGTGCCTCTGGTTGCGGCATGATATTTTGGCTAGCCTCCATGAAGGTTCCCATCATTTGGTATACCCGTGCAAATTCTGCTTCGACATTAAGTTCTGCGCTATTGGCTCTACTGCCTACACCCTCAGTTCTTTTGTTGTTGTCGCTTCTTCTTTGGTATTCTTTGCTTTCATTTCCTCTCTACATCTGATTATGTTATGAGTTAGTATGAGCATCAAGGGAAAGTTTAAGTGTATTTAACAACCAGAACATTCATCAATTAAAGACAAATAATTTAAAAATATCGCACAATATTCGAAACAAAATACGTTAATATTCTATCATCCTTACATTCTAGCCCCAAAAACATACAGAACATTCGAAAGACATAGAAAGAATCCAAAAGACGTACAAAAGATTGAAAAGACATACAAGAAACCTTACAATATATACAATCTAGCCTAATAACTACAAACAACGTCTACCGCCTTTCTAGCATAATAACTACAAACAACGTCTACTGCCTTTCTGACACCAACCTAGTTGTACTTGTAACTGAGCCACTTGGATCTGCAACTGTCTTTGTCTTTCCTCAAGGCCCGCAATTTTATATTGATGAGAAATCTTTAACTTCTTTTCGCAATGCCCTCATTTTGAATTTCTCAAGCTTTTCTAGTTTTTTATCCATAATTAGCTGTTGTCTTTTCATATCATGAACCTGACCCTCAAGCTGACTCGATTTTCATTTGTGCATATTCAAATGGCGCCAAAAATGCGGCAATCTTATTCTGGGTTCTGGCTTGTGATACAGTAGGCCGATTTCTAATTCGAGATGAGACAAGATCTAGGTTGACGGATTCATCATGAAAGCCTACTGGGGGTGGAGTGAGGGGAGGTAAGTCAATTTACACGGGGTCCTGGGGGACCTCCTCCTCTGGGTCTTCTTCTTCCTCAGGCTCCTCTTCTTCCTAAAAAACTTCTTCCTCTTCATCCTCCACCCCGACCTGGTGGCCCTCATGATTCATCCTGCAAGGAGAAATTACGGGGATTAGTTTAGATATAGAAAACAAATTCATAATCATAAGTTGAAAAGTGCAACCCTATAATTTACGATTATTCCATAATCTAAACTAAACCCGATCCTAACTGGGCATCCAAGTCTGATTTCCTGCTGTGTTAGTACTACAATTGAAGTCTACCTCTGATACCACTTTTGTAGCATGCCAATTTCCGTATACTGGAAACTTGTTACACCAACCAGAATCTTTTACTTCAAATGAGTACACAACAAAGAAAATCACAGGAAATTAAAAAACTTCTTTACTTACCTTAACGCTTTCTTCTTGAACATGAATGCCCAACACAGCTTAAGCTCACAATCCCCAAAATCAAGTGATCCTGCAACCGAAATATAAGTGGGCACGTTAGTTGAATGCAACTGACGCGAACTGATAAAACCAGTGAGCTTCACTACTCAACAATCAATTAATATAAAAATTAACATAAATGACAATATGAATGAAGAATTGTGAAATTCAGACAATCAAAAGTGTCAGTGCGTGCCATGACCTAAATCTAATGCACAAACATAAATGCACATGATGCTCTTATTCTAATGCGCACTTGATTTGAAAACGTATGCATCTCATACTACATACTCCCCAAATCAAGTTCATATTCTCCAGATGACATGGTTCAATCCCTCACCATGCATCCTACTCATGTACTCTTTCTTGTTTCTGACATTCATCTAGTGACTGGTAAGGTTGCATTCGCTCGGTCTAGTTCCATCTTTGCAGTCGGAAATCATTGATCATGTCACTATGTATGCCGAGACCTTGTGGTCCTACGCCACTCCCCGGTCATACTCCACCCGGCCCATGTGGTCCTACGCCACTCTCGGACCTTATCCAAAAGTTATTATGAACATAAAGGTGACCTTGCAGGTCCTACATGCTCCGCCGAGAATCCTAGAGCCCTGCTCTTGCTCCCTGTTCGCATTAAACAACGAAGAACCTTAGGTGGATTCGGAGGGTCCTTTCCCTAACTTCCACCATATAGTTCTTATCACGAAATCCCAGAAATTAACAAACAAGACCACGCCGCACATGTCCCCTTGACAGGTGAGTAAACACCCTACTAGTGCATGTCCTCACCAATTTATCCCAATCTTCTGAGAAGCTCTAGAACTAGCGGTTGAAATTACGCTAAATTGATTTCTTAATTATAATAACTTATTTATCATCACTTCTAGTTTCAAGATTAACTTCCTAAATTACTTACAATATTATCTAGTTCAAGTTCAAGGTTTAAAGCTGATCGATAAGAACGACAATAAATGACTCTTCGAAGCGGCAGCCACCATATGGCAACTCTCCGAACTGGTCCACAAATCATTCGGCCCGGACAAGTACTATATTGCACACCCCACGTGTACAACACTACTATTTATGACAAGCATAACCATATGCATTATAATGCCTTTCTACTTACATTGTATATACCTTATAACATGCTCTTTTGGTGTATTTCAACAAACATCTTGTATACAACTCATATTTCTTAAATACTTCCCAACACCATGTTGTTTATACATGGACATGTGTGCACTTGTATTCATGAAATATCCAAATACTCATTTACAACTTCATTCATATGGTTTGTTCATCTACTAAACTTTTTCTAATACGTGCATACAACAAACATTTTTGTAGCATTATTTCCATCAAATCCTAGTTATAATAAGCATTCTAATATGATTACTTGAGCATTGTTTAATTACAAAATTGTGTATTCTTCGTAGATTAGAAATGATTTATCAACAAAAACATATCTTTTCTATCTTATAAACCTAGTTCCTTTTTGTTTCCTTTGTTTTCTTTGTTTCCATAATTCGACAATTTCAAACATACACACAAGCATGCATACATAACCATTGCATTCTATTAACACTTTAATTCTTAACACTTCAATAATTTTCAATCTTTTAACAATTACTACAACTTTAAATTTCTAACAATTTACACAATCTACACAACCAAAGCAATCTATTATCAACAATTCATTCTACTACCAATTTCTTTTACTACTAATAAACTACTACACATTTATTTAAATATAAACAACAAACTACTGTAACGCCCCGCACTCAGTCCGTACGCACACAATTAATTAAATTCTAGCCACGCCCACCACAGGCACCATCAAAAGGTAGGTATACCCGTTAGGTACCTTTATCACTTGGGAAACCTAATATATCTTTCTCTTCTTCCCTATTTCTAGCCGATATGGGATTAATCTCTCCCTTGGTCCAATCCAATCCGGTCAACTACACCACACAAGCACACACTTCTTCCATTCATTTAATTCTTTCTATGGTCCATAGACCATCTTATGGACTCATCACACTCTCAAATCCCATAGGATCATCTATAGGCCAATTATTCCTTCCTTTTCTTTCTTTCCATCTATGCCACGTCACTTTCAATCCTTCCATTATTTCTTTCTTTCTACTACTTCTTATATATATATATATACTATATGCTATTCCTTCCATATACTATTATACGGAAATACGGGGTCTCACAACTACTAACAATCAAACAAACAAACAACAAATTACTAACAATCTATTAACAATCAAACAGTCAAATACTAATAATTAAAGGAACATATAAGAGGAAGAACACCCACCTTATGTTTAAAGGTCTTAACCCTAGCTTTGGCTTCTTCTCCTTAATCTTTTTTTTTTTACTTTCAAGCTCCAAAAGCTCTAGGAAATGATAATAAATTAATTAGAATAGGAAAATAGGATGAAGGATGAAGAAATTGAACTGGGAGTGAACTTAAGGCTTCACCTTCTCCTAGCTTGCTTGGCTTCTTTGCTCTAATAGCTCTAGGTTTCAAGAGTAGTATAGTATGGAGTAGTAGTAGTAGTAGTAGGAAGTAGTCGTAAGATGAAGTAGTAGCAGTAGTAGTATGTTAGAATTTTTCCTTCATTTTTTCACACATGCACATATATATGGAGAGTGTAAGGAGGAGGGTTGGCCGACCACCTATGAAGTGGCTAGGGGTGTGTGGGGTTGTGTAGAAACTCCTAGGATTTCCTAGTCATCATGCTTAGTCATGAAGTTAGTGATGACCCTAATCCTTAGGGTTAACACCTAAACTCACCTAAGCATCTTAGGTCAATTACTTAGTCAAAAATTGTAAGCTTAGTTAGTAGTAGTATAAATGTACTAGTATATATATACATACATATACACATATACTAGTATATTAGTCTAGTGTATATATTCATGAGTGGGTTAGGCTAATAGAACATGCAAATTAGATTGGGCTTAATAAAACATGTACAATCCATTAGCAATAGAAAGAAAGAAAAAAGAAATATATATATATATATATATATATATATATATATATATATATATGAGAAAAATGAGCTTCATATAGAGTATGAGAAAATTTTCCTCATACAAAGTGATTACTCACTTAATGGGGATATTATGGAAGATCCACTCCGTCTATCATGCTTATCATGCTAATAGATGTATGTGTAGAAAAAATAAAGTGGTTTAGAGGTGATTCACCCATGCATCATGTGGTTGAAAAATGAATGATTTCACAGTAATATAAATCGAATACAAATTAGACCCACATGATGCATGGGTGAATGACCTTCAAACAACTTGATTTTTTCTACACTTACATCTATTAGCATAATAATTATGATGGACGGAGTGGATCTTCCATAATGGTCCTACCAAGTGAGTATAATCATTTTGTATGAGGAAAACTTCCTCATAAAAATACGAGGCTTGCATTACTATATATATATATATATATATATTCCGTATAGGGGAAGCTTCCGTTGAACACTGGGGTAGTGTTCAACCTTGTGCGCACTGGCTCTAGGCCGTCCGATCCTGATAATCCCCATCCTTCCCCATCCAACGGTTCGGATTTCATCCCGCTCATCTCATGTTAATGGGGGGATAAAAAAGTAAATTCATACCCCCCCAAAGCCATCTCATCTGTTTCCTTCCCCTTCTCTCCCGCTCAGCAAAAAAGAGAAAACCCTAGTGCGATTTCTCTCCCAAATCTCCAAAAAACCCTAGGCCTCAAAATCGATTTCTCCCCCAAATCTCCATCTCCTCCTTCTCTGACGCTCGTTTTTCCACATCTTCATCATATTCGACCTCGGATTTGAAAACCCTAGCCCCCAAAATCATTATCGAGCGCACCCAAATCGAAGGGATTCCTCTCCAAATGCAAACGCGATCCCTCTCTTCTTGACGTTCTGAGCTGCGACGATCTCTTCCTCCTCCATCCCCCGATCGTTGTGAGGTGGTAATTTTTTTTTCTTTAGTTCATATTGCTGAAAAATACCCATTTTGCCTTAACTCAGTTTCAAAACTAATTTCTTATTGTTAAGAAAATACACGAATTTGTAGATGTTGTTGAAAAATAAAATCATTTGGTTACTCACCGAAAGATGGAGATTTTGGAGATCTCAGTTAATTATTTGGTTATTGTTGAAAATACATGAATTTGTAGATCTCAGTTAATTACTATCTATTGGTTAATTAGTATGTATCAGTTCATCTTCTTTGACTGAAGATGAAGATGAACAAGAAAGAAAACTAATGAAGTTGGGTTGTGTGGTTTAGAACTCTGGAAACCACACAAACAATTGCATTGTGACCGTAGTATGTTTTGGATTTAATGCTGTGTTGTGTAGTTATTTATTTTATTTGGTTATTTTAGTGTGTGTCTAGTTGGATGGTAAGTGCAAGTTTACTCCTAGAGCAACACAGTTCAAATTTTCTGTAATCATCTCTAATTTGTGATATTATAGTAGTAATGTTGCCGATTTATTATATTTGTTAGAATAAAAAGTCATCTATTGTATATTTCGTAATAAGTTAATAGAATGTAATTTTTTTTGTAAGTTTAGTGGCTTAAACCTTAATACATGTTGTAGGATGGCATCGAACTACTCTTCCAACCAAATTCACAACCATTACAGCTGTAGCTCTAGGTCTTCCCGAGCCAGTTCCGAACAAAGGTTTGGAGGTCCAAAATGTTTTGGTCGAATACAGACAAGGATAAAAGCTCCCCCTTCTTGAAATTTGTATTTTGTAGAAATTTGTATTTTGTAGTTGCTTTATTTTGTAAGATAAGTTATCTAGTGGTGTAGTTTGTTAATTTGGAGGTTGTATCTCTGTAATGGTTGAATTTGACTTGGGCTTAACTGAATGGGTTTCCACTAGTTTGTTTTATTGACGTTCAGATACTTTCTATGCTTTCTATATTCTCAAGTCTGTTTTATTTAATTTTGATTTGCTCAGTGGTTGAATGTTTATTTTATTTTGTAATTTCGGGTTGATTGTGGCTTATCGATTGAATATTGGGTTGATTGTGGCTCGCTGGTTGAATTTGATTGGCTCACTGGTTGACAACATTAATCTTCTGTTCTTACATTTGAACTACTTTGAGTAGGAGAATAATGGAGATATAGCCAATTAACCATGTCGTTGGCATGCTTTTAGAAACCCTAAGTGATTGATATATCATGATCTTTTATCTACATTGCATCATTTATTTATTCTCTGTAATCTCCGGTTTATCGATTCTTATGAATCTGTAACCTACAGTTCATTGATGTCTGAACCAAGCTCCCCTTTCTTGAACCTGTAGTAGATCACACATATCAAAGTGCTTATAATCGGTTCACAACACTTTTGGTTCACAACAATTCCAACAAAGCCTTAATCTTCAATAGCTCTTATGGAACTAATTAGATGGTTTCTGATCTTCTTCTCCTTCTCCCAAGCAAGCAGCCATAAGCCTCCAGTTCCATCTCAATCTCCCAAAATGCAACATCAATACATGATAACAACATATTGGCAAGCTCCAGTTGCATCAAACAATGTAACAAACTCAAATAACATCTATCGGATTTCATAAAAATATATTCCAAAATTGTACAAACTCAAGTATACATCTAAGTTACAAAGTCCGAACAAATCTATCAAAAAAATTCTCTTTAACTTGTTCAACTCAGTCTAGGCGTGAAGCATAAAAAGAATACGACATATTCGATTCAATTGATTACACATACAAACATTACAAAATAATCTCCCTTTGTGAGTGAAGAACAACTACTGATAGTCCAGCTGCATTTGTTTACCTTCTGGAGTTGATTTTGTCTTCTGGAGTTCATTCTGCATCTGCTATTGAAAAAATGTAAGTCAATGTTAGATGAATAACTACCTCATTTATTAGATAGCATAAAATAATTATAAACTACATGGTCATTGTGTTCATGATTGACATTAAAGTAGGCTCAGAATGTAAACCAAATTCACAAGACATTGTTCTCAATTGAGCACATCTTCAGTTGTGAATGCATTAAAAATTGATGCAAGGTTTGAGATTGTGTTGGTGTAATCACATATGGCTGCAGTTGAACTGCCACGCCGAAAAAGCTTTAACCATCACAAACCCATACATCTTGTTCCACAATCAACTCAATGCATTCACAAGACCAAAAAATCTTAATAACCCAAAGGAAACTATCAGCCAAATCAAAGTTATCAGCCAAAACCATAGTCCAATCAATCAGCCAAGTAACAAATGTATCAGCCAAAACAACCAGCCAGAAAATAGCAAACAAGAAATTTGCACACTACCAAAAACAAACCAAACATGTATCAGCAAGGGAAGATCAAACCAACGACTACTGATACTCAAGTATCAAAGCAAAAGGATAAGTCTATTGAAGTAAAACTCAAGTATCACCCAAAGAGCTAAAGGATCACTCTGGTGTAACCCAAAGAGCCAAAATATACTGAAAATTCTAGTATCAGCTAGTATCCTTTTCTGGGCACACAGGGTTGTGCACTACCCCAGGATACTAACAGATAGTATCCTATTCTGGGCCCAAAAGCTATCCAAATATCATGCAGTATTGAAGCCACCAAACCAAAATCAAACCAAATTTCATTCTGGGAACAAAAAAACTTCTTCTGTTCACTCGAACTGTTGAAGGCACCAAGTATTGCCCAAAAAATAGCAACCATTAGGAGTACTACCCAACTGTAAGTATCAGAAAAGTATCACAAAACTTCAACCTCAAAGCCAAAATCAAGCATATTCAATTGTATATTCAGTACAACTGAATATACAATTGCATACATTGCATCTGTTACTTCAATTGTAATAAATTCATCACTGCCTATCAATTCATCCGGTGGACTAAATAAATGTGGGGTATCATATTTACCAAATGGATTGTGAATGAAATACTTCCCTCACTTCACATTATCGTGAGAATTCTCGGAACTATTGTCAGTAGAGGTATCCACCTCCTCTTCGGCGAATGCGCTCTTGCTCCTCAACAGTGGGGGTAAATTCACCTTCTTGAACATACAAAAAATTGTCACCCAATTATGAGCAACCTTCACCAAACTCCATACCTATTACAAATTCGAACATATAATCAACATCTACAAATTCGTGTATTTTCTCAACAACAAGAAATTAGTTTTGAAAGTGAGTTAAGGCAAAATGGGTATTTTTCAACAATATGAACTAAAGAAAAAAAAATTACCATCTCACAACAATCGGGGGATGGAGGAAGAGATTATCGCAGCTCAGAATGTCAAGAAGAGAGGGATCACGTTTGCAATGGAGAGGAATCCCTTCGATTTGGGTGCGCTCGATAATGATTTTGGGGGCTAGGGTTTTCAAATCCGAGGTCGAATATGACGAAGATGGGGAAAAACGAGCGTCAGAGAAGGAGGAGATGGAGATTTGGGAGAGAAATCGATTTTGAGGCCGAAGGTGTTTTGGAGATTTGGGAGAGAAATCACACTAGGGTTTTCTCTTTTTTGCTGAGTGGTAGAGAATGGGAAGGAAACAGATGAGATGGCTTGGGGGGGGGTATGAATTTACTTTTTTACCCCCCCATTAACATGAGATGAGCGGGATGAAATCCGAACCGTTGGATGGGGAAGGATGGGGATTATCAGGATCGGACGGCCTAGAGCCAGTGCGCACAAGGTTGAACACTACCCCAGTGTTCAACGGAAGCTTTCCCTATATATATATATATATATATATATATAGAAGTCTTTCGTTGTGCACCACCCATGGTGCACACGGCGTGTGCACTCGACCTTCTTGCCTTCGTATCGGCGATCTGAACAGTTCACATTGATCCACACATCTAAATTAGTCTAAATATGCAAAATCAAAACATTTGAAATTCATTTGCCCGTCCATTGAAGTGTTACAAAATTGTAAGGCTGAAAATCATTGCTTTTTATAGTCACATGATGGATGGGCAAATGAATTTCAAATGATTCGATTTTACATATTTAGACTAATTTAGATGTGTAGATCAATGTGAACGGTTCGGATCGTCGATACGAAGGCGAGAAGGCCGAGTGCACACGAAGGGGTGGTGCACAATAGAAGATCTCTCTCTCTCTCTCTCTCTCTCTCTCTCTCTATATATATATATATATATATATATATATATATATATATATATGCCTTAGATAGCCTAACAATAAAAAATTAAGTAATTTGAAGTTCATTTGCCCATCCATCAAGCTGTTAGAATTTTCAGCCCTACAATTTTGTGATGATGTAACTTATGGGCAAATGAACTTCAAATTACTTGATTTTTTATTGTTAGGCTATCTAAGGCATATAGAACGATATGAGCAGTTCGGACTTTTCATAGGGTCTCCAGTTCGTGAGTGCTCACGGAGTGCTCACCAAAGTAGTGTACAACCGAAGATTTCTATATATATATATATATATATATATATATATATATATATATATATATATATATATATATATATATATATATATATATATAGTTGTACAAACAATTAAATTCAGGAATATTACACCAGCTAAAATGCATGATAGAAGCCACAAAATTAGCACCTTGAAATTAGCTAAAAACATTGGACTATAAACCACAAGAGTTGGTAAAAACATGTAAATTCGAATTTCTCCAAATAAACTTAAAAAGTGAATGCAACCCACAGAGATAGCTAAAATAGTGTATTTCCTTTCTCGAAATCAGCTTAAAAAGTGGGATTCTAACTCAAAATTAGCTAAAACATTTAAATTCAGCTAAAAACAGTAGACTATAGTCCATAAGACTAGCTAAATTAGTGAATTTTTAAAATTTCTCGAAATCATTGAAAGTAATAGACTATAAACCACTAAAGTTGACTAAAACACTTAAATTCAAAATTTCTTGGAATCAGCTAGAATGCATGAACTATTATAACCCACAAAACAATCTAAAAGCAAAATTTCAAAATTTCTCAACATCGGTTTAAAAAGTGGATTACAACCAAGAAAAGTTGACTAAAACATTTATAATAAAAATTTAAATCAACTAGAACTCAGGGACTATAGCCCAAAAGATAACTAAAATAGTGCATTTCTTAATTTTATCAAAATCGGATAAAAATAATGAATTTCCGGATTCACAACTGTGTACTGTTTGTGAAGCTACTATTGAATTGTCATAATTAAGCCTTACCTTATCCCTCAATCGGCTTGCCAGTGTCATTATTGATACACATGATATACCAACCCATAATAAATATAGGAATATTTGTAGTATATCAATAACAAAATCTGTTTATCTAGATTTAGTAGCACTCTATATTTATACTTAAGAGCTATCAAATCTTTAAAAAATTAACTCCTAGTTTCTGTCTGGATGCAAATTGTTATGTTATTTGTTGGGTTGTTGTACCTAGTAAAGGGTAGATAAATGGTTATTTCTAAGAAACATCAAGATAGTAAAGCAAAAGGAAATTTTCTCTAAGAAATTGGAGGGGGTTCAAATTACCCTATTCCTATTGAGTTCCAAATTTGGAGCGATCCAGGAAAATATACAGTGAAGAACAGGAAAAAAGTGCACAGATTAGACGTGGCTTGAGGGAGACCAGTAGCTCACTTGATTACATCGTAACTCTTTAGGCCAGCTAGTCCCTCGACTGCTTACACTGCAACTTATCACTGAGCGTTAACACTGCTATTCAGTTCATACAACACATGTTGGATTAGGTTTTAGTCAGTCCAAACTCGAAACTTAATTTTGGACTGGGTTAAAGTTTCTCTGTGAAATGATCTCAAATGATATCATTCATTAAGAATTTATAAGATACACGTAGGTTCTCGTGTTTTAAGTTTTCTTAGATGGTTATACTTAGTAAGTTCCTATAAGGTAACATGCAATAATAGATGCTTTCACAAGAAGGGAATATAACGAAATTCTTTATGGGATGTTCTCGTATCATGGTATTGATGTATTTTGTCGATTGATGGGTGCAAGAATCATATTTTAAATTGAATTAACTAACGAGTGAATTTATTCAAACCGCTTAAGGTCATCATCAACCGAAATATGATTACTCACATGCGGGGTGATCCAGTAAGTGCCAGAGATGCCAGTTCTCCATCAGTGGATCTCATCAAGGGATTATAATCATATAACTTGATGGAAGCCAATGGTGGAAACAGTTGCTCTTATTGCAGGTACCAGATCAGGTGCCTGTATATAATATACATAGAGGGTAAAGGTACAGAGGAAAGCACCCAAAACTCATCTAGGGGACGACATAAAGTCACATGATATATTATTACAGGATGTGATGACATAGTTCTTGATGATCATGATCATAATCCTAAAATGTTAGCGTATAAGAAATAATGAGATCTCCAACTAACCCAAATCAGTGCAAAATGAACGGTTTTCCAATAGAATGAAGTAGAACACTTGAAACATCAGAAATTGCTTTTAAACTGTATAATTCATGATACGGTAATATGCTAGGAAAAGGAGATCTTGATGAAGGATTCTGATTTTATATGGGACAACAGAACATGTGACAGATGTCTCCCTACCTACACTTCACCCATATATATACAGAGAAATCATCTATGCAGGTTCCCAACAAGTGATTACGATCATTCTTTATAACAAAAACTATTCCTAGATATGAAGATTTCTTTGTTCACTTGATTCAGTTTCGCTAAATTAAATGTAGTAGTATTTTGGACAATATGCTGCTAGAGGTCAGCTAACTGCAGCTACAGGAACCTTTTCTGATCAACAAAAAAAAAAAACTGCAGCTACAGGAAATGCCGTCCAGTTCTCCCTCAGAAACCCAAGGAATAAAAACGTGAATTAACGATAGAGGACAGATATGCTAGACCAAAACCAGGCTGTGCTCTAGGATTCTCATCTCAACACATAAAATGCTAACCATTCATTATCCTTATAGCCAACGAAACCTTAAACTCAAAAGTTTCCAACTTACATTAATTTTATTGGTAGCAGAGTCAAGCTTTTCTCTCCTGAATGTCAAATGCACTGATTCCATCAATTATCCAACCTCAAGGATGCTTTAATACTTCCAACATTAATTGAAACCACCCTCTAGTCTAGATACTCAGTGAGCTCATAACAGAAGGTATGACTGTTGTTTCTGTTTACCGTGTATGAGCCATATCCAAAAAAAACGTGACAAAATCAGCTACCAAGTTATTATAACAGGCTTGCATCATCTACTTACAGTGTGGTAGCACTTACATGCCAACCAAAAATGAACATCAAGGAATTCATTGGCCACTTCCACACACAAAGTGAATCAGCATCAGATAAATAATTATGCAACCACGGACCTTGATTAGCAATCCGAGTAACAAAGAGGTCAAAATAGCACCCTATCAAACAATACCATTAAGTGATAAAACAGTGCTAATGAGGAACAAAAAGGTGGAAGAAAAGCACTATCCACAATAAGAGTTTTTCTAATTTGGTACTAGAAGTATAATAATGGCAACAAACTTTTTGCACAAAGCACAAATCATATACTAAAATATATTAGCACATTCGGTAATCACTCACATGTTCAATCATTCATGTTTCTCCTAAATACTAGCAAACCGTCTCATCTAAATGAATGCAAGAAAGACCAAAAAAGAACAAGCTTCTAAAAGGTAAACCACAATTACTACTCAAGCACGGGGAACCCCTTTGGGAACAGGTTAACATAATGGAAGATAAGTCTATTTAGTCAGATCAAAGAGGAGATGCTCGGTTTAATAACAGGACCACACTAACGAATTATGAAAATTAATCAGCAAAGTATTTCCAATCCATAATATGCACATGCTGATACAATTCTATCCAATCAATAATAGCCGCATTAACTAATGCAGGTATATTATAATCATGTATATTTCAAAAACTGAGTAGTTAATTAAATATTGAAATCAAGACAAAGTCATCGTCCCAGGTTCATAAGATATTCAACATTAATTTAAGAAAAAGATGACATTTGATTTCTAACCAGCGGTTGTATATGGAAAAATGATTATGTACATATCAATTTCAGTAAGGAAAGAAAGAATAAAATGAACAGAAAGTAACATTTTCTACCAAGACAAGTATAAACTGGGAATAATCGAGCTTCTACGTGTCGGATGTCAGAGACGTATCTACCAAAGAATTTTCATGTTTATTTTTTATTTTTGATAAAAGATGACTCCGGTCATCGTTTCATTAATGCAATATTAAAGAAACAAAGTAGAGATACACTGTCTATCCAGTAGACAAGACAAAATAAACTAACAACAACAGCGAACTACCTCCTAAAAAAGTAAGATGCAAGCTCCTCTGAAGCTAGAGCAACAACAATAAAAAAAACATAACACGACGGATCATTGCTTTAGTCATTATCCCGAATGTCTCCGCCGCTGTGCCACTACGTCCACCATCCTACTCCTCCTCTTCCATCCGCAGACGTTTCATTGCACCCCTGTTACCTGTCCAATCATGTGTTATAATCAAAATTTTTTGCATGAGTACCAAATAAGTGCATTTTAAATTACGAAAGCATAAATCATTCCGGCTCAACCATATGCTCGACATGGTTGCTGATGCTAAGGTACCCCACTCCTCTCTCTCTTGATTACTAGCTGACTCTACCCAACAACATCCCCAGACCTCTGCACTGGACATGGGTCTCTGAAAACTCCCAAATCGAAGACATATATTCTCCCAAGCTAGCTTAGACTTAGAACACTCAAAAAACAGATGGTTAATATCTTCGTCATCACTCTCGCAATCCCCGCATATCACATCAATCACTAGCTTCCTTTTCTGCAGGTTAATCTTCCTTAAGATCACATCGTTCATAACTAACCATGCAAAAATTTTAACCCTCAATGGAAAGGACAGCTTCCAAATTATCTCTGCGTCCTTACTACGCAACCCACCATCGTTAATGCGCCAATACATCGAAGATACCGTAAAGTCACCCGAACTCCCCAATATCCACTCTCTGCTATCTTCATCCTTACTGACGTGACTTCCTACATCTGTGATGAATTTATTAAGGTTAGTGAACTCTAGTAGCCCAGTCTGCAAGATTTGACCCTTAACGATCAATTCTAGTCTATTGTTGCGCCAAACATCCACCACAACCGTGTCGGTATTAATCGTAGTCGCAGCTGCTCCGGGGAAGAGGTTCATCAGGTTAATATCCCCGCACCACCTGTCCTTCCAGAATCTTGTGCCCTTCCCGTTTCCGATCCTGCATCTCGTATGTGCATGGTATAACAAGCCTACCTTAGCTACTCCTTTCCATAGCACCGAATATTTCCCGAAAGCGGACTTTCCTCCGAAACGGTACTTTTTCCTTCCTCTATACCGTGCAAAGGATTTGCACCACCAATGATTGCGTCTCCTCCTCATCTTCCACCACCATTTGCAGAGCAGAGCCTTATTCATATCCCTCATGTTGAGAATCCCTAACCCCTCGAATTCTTTTCTTTTGCATACTCTACCCCATTTTACCAGAGGCAGTCCTTTGTTCGCTTCGTCCGCTCCTTTCCACAAAAACCTTCTTCTGCTTTTATCTATCCTCTGGATCACCCATTCCGGAATCTCATATATCGACATAAGGTACGCCGGAAGACTGCTAAGCACCGAATTTAACAACGTAATTCGTCCCCCTAACGTTAGCAAACGTCCCTTCCACCCGGATAGCTTCTTATCAATCTTTTCGATCAATGGGAGCCAATCTTCTCGATGGAGTGCCCCTGGTCTAATGGGTATCCCGAGATAAACCAGGGGAAATTTATCAATATCGCACCTGAAGTAATTCTTGATAGTTTCGACCGGGATAGAGAGATTCTCACTAATGGGTAAAACAGAAGTCTTTACTAGGTTAACTTTCAATCCCGACCACGCACCGAAGCACTGCAACGCTAGCTTAATAGCCCGCAACTCCTCCTCTTTGGCCGCTCCAAACAACAGGGTGTCGTCTGCGTATTGGAGGATAGATATCGATTGGGGGACACCCTTGACCTTGATCCCCTGGATAATCCCACCAACCCTACCCCTATTAATCATTTCTGCCAGTCCATCTGCTACTATTGCAAATAGAAGCGATGACAAGGGGTCTCCCTGCCTGTGTCCCCTCTTGCATCTGATTTCCTTGCCAGACTGCCGATTAACCTATATGAAAGACTTCCCCCCGTGGACGCATTTCCTGATCCACATAATCCATTTGGTTCCAAAACCTTTAGTTTCAGCGCTTCCTCCACACAGTCCCAATCTAACGAGTCGTATGCCTTTTCGAAATCGATTTTTAAAAGAAAACCATCTGCCTTATCCTTGTACCCTCTGAACACCACTTCGTGAGCGGATGCCACACTATCCATGATGTCTCTCCCGTTGATGAATCCACTTTGCGATTCTCCAACCACGTCTCAAATATGCGGTGCCAATCTCAGAGCTAGAACTTTCGTGATAATCTTGAAAGCATGTTGGATGATGGATTTCAGGGAAATATCTCCTACAAATGTCCAGACAATGTTCAAGCTTATCGCATGACATAAATATAGTCTACCGAATTCAAATAAAACCATTTATAACCTAAGCATACATATAGAACAGCCTAAATTGCGACTACCGTAAGATTGGACAGCTTGTAGAACTTGTGACTCGAAATGGGGGTATATCAGGTGATATGTCGGGGGGCAAATCAAATTCAACCCTACATATTACGGATATTTTCCAACAACAACAAAGAATTATTAAATACGACACCAGTGGTGGTGACTCTGGTGACCCTTCAAAATTGATATCGGATAACATATTAGAGATGTTGGAGGACGGTTAAAACACTGAATACTACCTAACTGATTCACAATTTCTTTTTCCAGAAAGTTGTCTTTACATAGTGATCCACAACTTCTTTTTCTAAAAGCCACGAAAGCATGTATGAGTGTGTTCGCATGCGTAACTACTAACTAGCAATCACAATTTTTCTTGACATGGCGATTTCATAATGTCTTTTTGAGATTACTGACTTCTTGAGGTGAGTTAATATCATGGTGAAAATATCCTGTGAACCATTTCTTCTTGTTTTAAATACATAATATGGTCTAACCATGTGAGATCAATTCATCAGAAATATGTTTGCCCCTGCATCATGTAGTTACAGAAATAAAGATATTTCAGTCATATTAATGTTTTAATGCATAGGCAGAAATTTTTTAAATGATTTTGATCTCACATTCTTAGATTAGTTTAAGAATGTGGATCAAGGCCCAGAACATTCGTAAGATGCCTCACCATGCAGTGGTCATGTCGCCTTATTCTCAACTGAATATCTCCCTATGTGTATCCCAGTATATTTATGTAACTAACCTACAAAATCATCTTTGGAAAAACTTTATGTCCGCCGGCACATAAGATTTCTAAGAAATAAGAAGTGCCTATGGATGTCCCCAAAAAAATTAGGCGTGTAGATCAAGGCTCAGAACGTTCGTAAGATGCCACAACTGAAGAGCTTCCTATGTGTATCCAAGTATATGTAAGTAACTAGTATACAAAGTCATCCACGGGAGAGAAAAAAAATATGTCCACCCCCGCATAAGTTTTTTTTCGGAAACATAAATAAGAACTGCCTATGGATGTCCCCAAAAATTTGTTCCGACTCTCCAAAAAAACTTCATTTACTCACAATAGGAAAAATCGGGAAACAAAACTAGCAAAAACTGTGAATTTCCGAATTTTCGAAATCAGCTTAAGCCAGTGTACTTATTAACCCACAATAAGTTGGCTTAAACACATGACCTCAGAATTGCTTAAAATAATCTTAAAACCGTGAACAATAACCCATTTAGCTAGCTAAGAAAGTGGATTTTCAAATTTTTCTGGAAATCGACTAACCTAGAAAGGTTGGCTTAAACTAACTAAATTAAGAATTTCTCAATATCAGCTAAAATGCGTGGACCTAGAAAGATAGCTAAAATACTTACTATTTGAATAATCTCGAAATTAGTTTAAAACGGTGGTTCAAAACCCATATAAATTGGCTAAAACACTAAAAATTCCCAATTTCCCGAAATTAGTTAAAAACGGTAGACTAACCCACAAAACTTGCTAAAATAGTGACTTTCTAAATTTTCTCGGATTCAGCTAAACCAGTGGAGTATAATCCACAAAAGTCCGCTAAAACATTTAAATTTAGAATTTCTCGAAATAGGCTAAAATGGTGGGCTATAAGAACCCACAAAGTTAACTAAAATAATAAATTTCGAATTTCCTGGAACCGGCTAGAAACAGTGAGCTATAACCCAGAAAAGTTGGCTAAAACACTTAATAGTCAGACTCTCACAAAATCGGCTGTCTTTTGTGATGCCACACTCAATAACACTTATCCTAATTTAATTAATTGCATGATATTCATATTTCTCATGAAAATATTTATCTATATATATATAACAATGTATATATATATACTGTAAGAATTTAGGGGTATTACATCACTCCCCCCTTAGAATAGTTCCGCCCTCGGAACTATACTAGTGGGGAGGATCAGACACCCAGAAAAACATCATAACATACCCATCTCAAAACAAAACATCATATTTAATTTAACAATCCAGGTACATACGGAGTACATACGGAAACCTTTATACTTTTAGTCAACCAACACATATCATTTTTAGCAGCACAACAAATTATATTACACCCTTCAGTGCTTGTGGTGACCCACATCTTCCTTCTCAGCATCCACTTCAGTCAGTGCGAAAGCACATCCTTGACGGAATGGCTTCTTCCCTTAATCATTATTCTTCTGCTCTGGACCATTGTTGTTTTGCAGTTGTGGGCATTTTGGCCTGACTTGCCCAACCTTTCCACAATTGAAACATGTTCGTTCACTATTCTGAATCTTATTCCTTGGGCATTGGGATTTAACGTGTCCTCGCTCTCCACAGAGGAAACACTTCACTGACTTAACAGCTTCTGTACTGGCATTAGGCTTTTGGAACTTCTGGTTCGGGCCTTGCTCCATGAAATCTGTGGCTGGAACAAACCGCTTTCCTTCATTCTGATTCCCGTTTTTCCCATGGGACTGCTTGTTTTGGTTCATATCCATCTCCATTACTGCGGCCCGTCGAACCAGCTTATCAAACCTACGAATGCATAAAGGCACCATCCTTGACCTCAGTCCAGGTCGAAGACCCTGCTCGAACCTTTTAGCCTTCTTAACTTTGTCCTGCACCATTTCTGGGGCATAACGAGATAGCTGCGTAAACTTGATTTCATATTCTCGAACTGTCATACTGTCATGCCTCAAATTGATGAACTCCATATCCTTTTCTTCTTGGACGTCCAGAGGGAAGTAATGTTGCCTGAATTCTTCGAGAAAGTCTTCCCATGCAATTGGTCCATCACCCATGCCCCGCTTGACTGATTGCCACTACACTCCTGCGTCTTTTTCCAAAATGATAATTGCCAATGTAACTTTGCTTTCTTCTGGTATTTTAAGTACATCAAACACAGTCTCCACCTGACGAATCCAATCATCGGCTGCTGTTGGATCTGCTTGGCCTTCAAATACCGGTGGTTTCATTCTCTTAAAAGATTCTACCAGCTTGACGTGGTTAGCAATGGCATCGCCTGTATTCCTTTCTTGGGTTCCTGGCTGTGGTGCAAAATTTTGGCTTGCCTCCATAAAAGTTCCCATTATTTGATATACCCGAGCAATTTCTGCTTCGATATTGAGATTGGCGTGATTCACTCCACTGCCTTCACCTTCCGTTCTCATGCTATTGCTATCTCTATTTCGTTGATAGACTCTACCTTCACCCTCGGTCCTTCCATTACTGCCACCTTCGTTTCTTCCGAAAATTCTTCAAGAATAAGAAAACATACACAGGGGTTAGTTCCGGATATAGGGAGATCGTAAACATGGGTTGGACATACAACAATATGAATCACGACCATCCTATTATCCAAACTAAACATGACTCTAACTGGGGCATCCAAGTCTAATTTCCTGTTGTGTTGGTACTACAATTTGAAGTTTAGCTCTGATACCACTTTGTAGCGCCCCGAGTTCCACACACTGGGAGCTCGTGACACTTACCCAGAATCTTTACTTCAATGAGTACACAACACAGAAAAAAATTACAGGAAATTAGAAACCTACATCGCACAAGGAAGCATTATCCTATACTTGGATATTTTCCGCAGCACGAGTCCCCTACTCAACGATCAGCGATCCTGCATTAGCAAACTGTGGGCACGTCAGTTGAATACAACTGACGCAATGCGGATGAAAACCACAATCTCCAAAATCCTCAACAATCAATATTTGATGCAGAAGAAAAATGTGAAAGTCAAACCACAAGTGTCGGTGTATGTCATGATCTAGATTCTAATACACAATTTATATGCACACCATGCTCTTAATCTAATGCAAACTTAATTTAAAAACGTATGCATCCCATACTACATACTTCCCAAATCGAGTTCGTATTCTCCAGATGATAGGGTTCAATCCCTCGCCATGCATCCTACTCTTGTACTGCTTCCTGTTCCTGCCATTTATTTAGTGACTGGTAGAGCTGTAGTAAATACGGTCTATTCCGTCTACTGCATCAGATCGGTGGTCTCTCTCCACTCCCGAAAGTCGGTGATCACCCCGATCTATCGGAAAATCGGTGGTCTCTCTCCACTCCCGACAGGCTAGTGATCATTCAGCTCAGCTGCAATCCTGTCAGAATCGGTGGTCCTTCTCCACACCCGACTTTACCATAAGTTATCCGAACATAGGGCGAATCGGCAAGCCTTTCCCTACTCCGCCAGAGACTAAGAGTTACACTCTAGCTCATTGTTCATATAGATAACTTAGAACATAACGTACTCATAAGGGTCCATTCCCCTAGATTTCGACATCTCTATCACTAAATCTCAGGAATTAACAGTCGAGATCACGTTGCACGTGTCCCAGACGAGACGCCGCCGCACGTGTCCCCTTGACAGGTGAGTTCACTCCCAACTAGCGCCTGTCCTTATTTTATTGGTCACGTGATTTCATCATCATTGTTGTCCTTTCCTTCCTATTTCATTTATCCTTATTCTTAATAAATACTACTTAGTTTCTTATTCAATGATAGTTGGTTACTAGGTGATTTAAACCTAGATCCAAAAGTTAATTATCTAACTCGAGTATGGATTAAACTAAGAGTGGTTGGTTTAGCTACTTGTTATTGACATATATCAAAAACTAATGCACTTAAATGAATTTACTTATATGTATGACAAAGGGCACTTAGTGCACTAAATATCACCATATGCATATCAATATTAGTGCACTTAAGGCACCAAATACCACCATATGCATACACTTATGCATACTACCACCATTTGTATTACTAAAGTCTTCAATGCCTACAATCTTTTCCTTTACTACAATCTACTTATCACGAGTTTCTAATTAGCTAAGCATGCAACAACAAGTGACTTTTCTATCTAATTACCATTACTATACTATTATAAATTGGTTAGTCAAGTATCCGACTATGGCTTTTTACCATTATCCACTTACTACCATTACTTTAAGTGATTACTAACTACTTTGAATTACCACTTCTACCATGCATTACTAACTAACAAGTAGTTTATACCATCATGAACGAGTAATTTCCTATTTTACAAGCTAACTAAATAATTATATTAACTAGGCATACACTTCCCACAATTGTTCTATATAAGTTTTCCTTGTTATAAGAGCTAAGCATATAATCATACAACGTCACTCTATATAATTTATATCTACTAACATACAATCATCATTCTACATAATTTATATCTATATATAATCTCATGTATAAATTCCACATAAAGCTTACTATAATTAACCATGCATGCAATTTCTCCATCAATTCTACCTTGCTAGCATATATAATTTCTACTAGTGTCTCTTTCCTAATTACACCTTTTTATTTCACCTAATCACTTCAACCTATTATGCATAATCAAAACAATGAATTAAAACATGATTGGAGTAAACATACATTTTTCTTGCTATGTTTACTCTATATAAACTAAAGTATTTAATAATCTCAACCAACAACATCTTAACAATAAAACTTCTAACATAACCTCACTACTTCTATTCAATAATTTTAACAAACACAACTTCTATATAATAAAGTCATAAAAGTAATCAAAAGGAAAAGGAGAATACCCACTTTGATTGCTTTGCAAGCTTCAAGTTGCTATCTTCTCCTCCTTGCACCTTTAGTCTTCTTGACTTCTTGCTCCAATCCAAAAGTAGTAGTAGTAAAGTAGTATAGTAGTAGTAGCTAAGTAGTAGAAATAGTAGTAGAAGTGGTAGTAGTAACAATAGTAGTAGTTGAAGAAGTAGTAGGTAGTAGTAGTTGTTGAAGTAGTAAAGTAGTAGTAGTAATTGTAGTAGTAGTTGTAGTTAAGTAGAAGTAATAGTAATAGGCATATGTATAGAGAAAAGGGAAAAATAGGCTGCTTTTGCTGCTGCCAGCTGTAAAGGGAGAAAAGAGAGAAGGAAAGAAGTGTAGTAGTAGTAGTAGTAGTAGGTACTAGTAGTTGAAATAGTAGCAAGTAGTAGTAGTTGAAGTAGTAGTAAATATATAGAAAAAGAGATGGAAAAGAAAGCTGCTGCTGGCTGTCTGCAGAAAGAAAGAAAAAGAGAGGAGAGGTGTGTGGAGAAGTGTAGAAGGCTTAGGTGTCCTCCACTTTTGCACATAACCCCTCAAACTTTATTTAATTGCACTTAAGCCCTAAATACTATTGGATTGGGCTTAAAAAAGAAAGTGTTGGGCTTTTTAAAAGAAAACAAGTTAGGCTTTAAAGAAAACATACTAGGTTTTTAAAATAAACTAACCATACTAACATAAAAAATAATAGTGTAGTGAATGGAAAAATAATAATGTCAATGCACATATATATACATATATACATATATATATATATATAGAGAGAGAAACCTTCCGTTGCTCACCAATCTGGTGAGCACTCTTGTGAGCACTCGCTCAGAACCGTTCGATTTCAGATCGCATCATCATGCTCATCTAAGGGTCAATACTCTCTCCGCTCAAACCAGTAATGAGAAGGACATTTTCGACAATTACTCTCTCCATTTCTCCCCAATCTGTCGAAATCCCCAATCTTCCTCATCTTCCTCACGCTCAGCTTCCCCAAACCCGATCTTCCATTTCTTCCTCACGCTCAAGCCCAAACCCTATCTCCTTCTTCCTCACGACACGCTCAAGCCCAAACCCACACACCTTCCTCACGACACGCTCAAGCCCAAACCCTATCTCCTTCTTCCTCACGATTGGGGATCGGTAAACCCAATCTCCCTCATGCGCAACTACTCAACCCGTATCGGTAAACCCTATCTCCCTCACGCTCAACTACTCAACCCAAATCCAAATCCCCAAGGCCTCGAAATCACCATTCTGAAGTTCAGTACTCCTCTTCCCCGTCCTCAAAACCGTTCGAGAACCCATCTCCTTCTCCTCTTCTCCTCGAAGTTCGATTCTCCTCTTCCCCGTCCTCAAATTTTGTTTAATTGCCCTTCACTAATTTCATCTTTATTGTTTATTTGTTTAGTGCCCTCAATGCCCAAGAGGTGGATTCCTCTACTGGCGAAAGCTCTGATGACACTGCCGATTATACGAATTGAGGTAATTTACTCTGTATTGTTAGTTGTTATATGTTTTTATTCAATTAGTTTTTATTCAATTTGTTTTTACTCAAATTGGCAGGTAATGTTTTGCATACCAACAAAAATATTGATGATACTCTAACAAGATGGACACCAACAAATTGATTAGGGAAGTATTCGTTTCTGATTTATGCATTTTGGGGTATTGGTCTTTCTATCTTTCTTTTGTTTTGGTTGTAGGCAGTGATGAATGAAACTGGTAATCTGAAAATTCTTGAGGTTGCTGTTTGATGTTTGATCTGAAACTTTGTTGGTTCACTTTGGTCAGTAACTTTGGTCAGTGACTTAATTGCTTTTGGGGTATTATTCTCACAGTTAATTGCTGTGCCCAGCTTGCTGAGTATGCATTTTGGGGTATTATTCTCACTGTTAATTGATGATTTTTTTTTCATTACTGGTTTGAGAAACCTCCCGTTGCTCACTGTTCTGGTGAGCACTCGCTCATAATCGTTCGATTTCAGATCGCATCATCATGCTAATCTAATGGTGATTACTCTCTCCGCTCAAACCAGTAATGAGAAGGACACTTGGTAACTTTGGTCAGTTACTTTGTTGGTTCACTGAGAGTACACTTGTGCTTATTGTGCTTAGTAACTTTGGTCAGTTACTTTGTTGGTTCACTGAGAGTACACTTGGGCTTATTCTCACGGACTAAATTGCTGAGTTAATTTTGCTAAGTATGCATTTTGGGGTATTATTCTCATTGTTAATTGCTGAGTTTATTTTGCTGAGAATGCATTTTGGGGTATCATTCTCACTTTTAATTGCTGGATTTGAACTAATGATTTTATTATTCACTTATTTCAACTAGTTGGCATGGCACGTCAATGCAGCCCTAGTTAGAAACAACAGTTCTGAGCCTACTATTTTTTCTTCTTTAAATTTTTTGAATGAATTCTTTTTGTGCTAAACCCCCTAATGCGATTTTATTTTCCTTATTTCAACACAGAAGAGGTGAATGAAGCAACATCTCCAGGCAGCAGCTCCAAGCAACAGTAGCAGCTCCGGAAGTCAGCTGCAATCGACTTGTCCAATACCTGAAGTTCACACTTGTGCACCACCTAACTTGAGTCAGCTCTACTTCAACAAGTGATGAATCTAACTCCAGCTCAAACAAGTAACTTGAGTCAGCAATACTTCAACAATTTTTTTTCTCCATCTAATTTGATGCAATCCACAACGGCGAGGGCAAATGCTGGACTGCCAAAGTGTTCTGCGAGGGCAAATCTGGTAGAGGCCATTGCTACTGCGACTGGTCCCAAGGCTGACTTACGTTGTTGAGTTCACCTGTGTTTGTTGTGATTGTTTTTTCGTTTTTCTAGTCAGTACTGGACTTAAGAGTTGGTTGTGTTCGATTAAGAGCCGGTTGTGTTCAATTAGCATACTTTTTTCTAGTCTGTACTAGACACTTGAATGAGGTCCAGAAGTGGAGCATACTTTGTAAGTATTTCTGGAATGTAGCATGCTTTCAGTGACTACTCAAAATTATTTGCTAAACTGATGGGTCACAATTAGTTGGACTTTACGTGGTCATGTTAGTTTCTGTTTTGTTGTAAAGTTGCTAGCAAAACCAAATAATTACTTCTTCTTTTTCAGTCAAATGTAACCTTGTTTGTGATTCACAAGAGTACAGTGTGACTTCAGTTGTGTGCTTCAGTTGGTTGCTAGAAAAACCATATCGAATGTGTGCTTCAGTTGCTTATCAAACGCAATGAATATGGCATTTGTTGTCATTTATTCTAATTTAATCGATGGATTTCTTTTGATGTTGTTCCTCAGGTGGGAGGACTATATCAGGCAGTCTCATCGGTGGGTTGAAGGATGATAGATTTTGCAGGAAAGCACAACATAACTGCAGACATCGAGCTTATTTCTGCAGATTATGTCAACACAGCAATGGAAAGGCTTGCCAATAATGAATGTCAGATACCGTTTCGTGATTGATGTGGCAAACACATTTTCCGATTTGAGTGTCTCATAGGTCCAGCTTCTAAAGCCTTTACTTCCATTCGGTCAACTTTCGAATTTTTTTTTTTTTTTTTTTTTGGAATAAAGGGGCTACTTACATCGTAGCCTTGTCTCAATCCTAAGAACTCCCCTTACCATCTGAGCTACAAATCAATTGTATTATATGTTTGGTTTGTATGACAGTGTGTTTCTTTGAGTTGCGCGAAGACTGTTATTGATATGTAGTGTATTTTCGGTTGCAACGTAGTTGAGCTTGTAATGGCTATTAGCTATGAGATTCTGGTATTCCCATTACCAATAAAATTATGTGGCTTATTAATGCTGCAGGTTTGCTTAGATGAAGCTTGTCATATGAGATCAAATAAATCTTGTGATTCGGGAATTTGTTTGCAATTGAGAACTGTTTATTTCTGTTTGTTGACACGAGAGCCCGTTGGAATTTGGAACTCGATCCCAGACTTCCATTGATCATGGTAATTATTTTTTGACCAGCATCGTGGTAATTAATCAGTTTAACCAAACTCTATATCACACCTAATAAAAGTCCATCTTTTTGTTGTTCGATGTCATTCTAACTGATGGACAATTTTCAATTTGTTTTATCAGCTCGAAAGGTTTTACCTGGGAGTTGCATTAGTGGAATGAATGATACTCGAGAAAAGATAGATTTGCTGGGAATCACAACGGAACTGTATATTATGTAAACATAGCAATGGAAACCATTATCTTCAGAAATAGATAATGGCAAGAATACTATGACTACTAACAAAATAGTTTTGATTAGGTTTGCTTATATTCATGATGGTGACAAATGCTATTATTTATTGTTACTGTGGCATGAATGGTGGCACTAATGATACTTGAAATGCATCTCACATCCAACACTGATTTTGAATTGGCTTCACAAAAAATATTTTGAGGTAACCAGACTACTAGCAAATTACCATGTACAAAAAATAGAATTCTTTTTTAACATTTAAGAGAACTGACAGCAGATTTCCATGTACAAAAAATCTTGAATCAATTGTCAGAAAGGGAAATAGTGAATACTTAAGCTTCAACCAATCTTGTACATGAAGCTAGCATTTATTCAGCACAATTTTGGTAACAAGGGAAAAAATTACAAGCAAGAAAATAAGGTATGCAAACTAATAATTTCAAGCAAGATGTTCATTGACATTCAATCAAAGGTATCAGAGTCCCAAATGAACCCCGAAAAACAAAGACAATCAACATGCAGAAAATGAAGTATGCAGATGACCAGAGACCAAGACTTCTTTGGATTCGTCTTCCTCAAACTTCTTCATACACTCCGAAGCTTTCAGATCATGATTAGAGAATATCTTGCGAATCTACTAAGATCTGTTGCTGCTCATAAAATACAAATTAACACTTCTTCTTCTTTCTAATTTCACAAAGTACAAAATACAAATTAACACTTCTTCTTCATCTAACAACATCACCACCACCACCACCACTCCACTTCTTCTTCATCACCGTACAGATCTGGAAATCATCAAGTAGGGGATTCGGGGCTAGGGTTTCTTTGGGTTCCCTCGATTTGGAGAGGAGCTTCGTCGATGAAAGAAAGAGAGAGAGGGGAAAAGGTGAGCAAGTAGGGTTTCAATTTGTTGAATTTTCGAATTTTGAGTAGGGTTTCGATCTCGAACGGTTTTGAGGAGGGTTTGGGCTTGAGCGTGCCGTGAGGAAGAAGGTGTGTGGGTTTGGGCTTGAGCGTGTCGTGAGGAAGAAGGAGATAGGGTTTGGGCTTGAGCGTGAGGAAGAAATGGAAGATCGGGTTTGGGGAAGCTGAGCGTGAGGAAGATGAGGAAGATTGGGGATTTCGACAGATTGGGGAGAAATGGAGAGAGTAATTGTCGAAAATGTCCTTCTCATTACTGGTTTGAGCGGAGAGAGTATTGACCCTTAGATGAGCATGATGATGCGATCTGAAATCGAACGGTTCTGAGCGAGTGCTCACAAGAGTGCTCACCAGATTGGTGAGCAACGGAAGGTTTCTCTCTCTCTCTCTCTCTCTATATATATATATATTGTAAGAATTTAGGGGTATTACACACATGACCTCAGAATTGCTTAAAATAATCTTAAAACCGTGAACAATAACCCATTTAGCTAGCTAAGAAAGTGGATTTTCAAATTTTCTGGAAATCGACTAACCTAGAAAGGTTGGCTTAAACTAACTAAATTAAGAATTTCTCAATATCAGCTAAAATGCGTGGACCTAGAAAGATAGCTAAAATATTTACTATTTGAATAATCTCGAAATTAGTTTAAAACGGTGGTTCAAAACCCATATAAATTGGCTAAAACACTAAAAATTCCCAATTTCTCGAAATTAGCTAAAAACGGTAGACTAACCCACAAAACTTGCTAAAATAGTGACTTTCTAAAATTTCTGATTCAGCTAAACCAGTGGAGTATAATCCACAAAAGTCCGCTAAAACATTTAAATTTAGAATTTCTCGAAATAGGCTAAAATGGTGGGCTATAAGAACCCACAAAGTTAACTAAAATAATAAATTTCGAATTTCCTGGAACCGGCTAGAAACAGTGAGCTATAACCCAGAAAAGTTGGCTAAAACACTTAATAGTCAGACTCTCACAAAATCGGCTGTCTTTTGTGATGCCACACTCAATAACACTTATCCTAATTTAATTAATTGCATGATATTTGTTACCGCTAAATCTGGTGTGGGGGTAAACAGATAGTATTTGTGGATTCTTGGAAAACGTGAATAGCAAACCTGAACCTGTTCCGCCGGAGTTTGACCGCTGACTCCCGCCGTTCACCTGCAAAAAGTGCGAGACACCGGGGTTGATCCCGGCGACGCACCCTCCGACGCTCAAGTCAGTAATCAGGGATGATTACGAAAGAGCGTAAATTGGCAAAAGATTGATTACCTTTTAACGGAGATGGATGGAGGGTATTTATAGGCGTCTTAGAGATCAGATTAGGCATGTAATTCCTGTGTATAGATAAGAAATGTAATCCCTAATTCCCTGTGAAAGGATAGATATAAATCAAGGCCGTTGATTAGGATTAATCAGAAACCCTAATTCTATCCTAATGGACCGGGTTTGCTGCGGGTTGAAACCCGCACCCAGTTGAGGTGGACCCGTTCGTGGGTTATTGGATCTTTGGGGAGAGATCCAGTACCCGCTTCAGACCTATTGGTAGGCGAAATTACCATTTTACCCCTAAGCTTTAAGATTCGTTCCTGTTTTGGACGGTTCTGATTTAACCCCATTTTTAGCCATATCACGAGCCCCCCACTCCCGAAGACTGAGCTTGATCAGCCTTTGAGGAGTAGTTTCACTGTTTTGATGGCTACTGTTTTGATGGCTAGTGGAGTTGTATCGAAGTCCATATTAAGGTTTCGAACCTTTGCAGGGGGTAGTATAGTTATTTCTTAAGTTGGTTGCGTTCCAAGTTATTCTGGAGCTCTTCTGATCATTCGGTGATTTTTTTATATTTTTTTGTAATATTTACTTAATTTTGCGAAGTGTCGGTTCGTCGTTCGGGGGTCTTAATAAACGGTCCCAGGCAATAATTACTTACTCGGGGGTTCAACAATATTTCCCCGATTTTATAATTATTTTCCAGGGTTTTCAATTAATTTTTCCGAATTTTTAACCATTTTTTCGCAATTTTTTTAAATAAATAAAACGATTTTAATAAATAAAATACCGAATTATTGCGTGGCGCGATCTGAACCGTTGATCTTGAGCGAGCGCGGATTTCTGAAAGATCGGATGGACAGAGTTGCTCGGCAGTATCTTTCTCGCTTTTGTGGGTCGGATGGGCACTTGCTCGGAATTCGAGCGAAGTGGTTCGGTTCTTCCCTTGCACAAGTGGCTCAGATCGCTAATCGCTCGGCTCGGAATACCGAGCGACGTGGAGCGATCTGAGCCGTTGGATCTTGACGCGAATCTTGAGGCAGGCACGGTTCCCAAGAAAACACTATCTTGTCGTTGAGTGGACATGGCGCGATCTGGGTCGTCCATCATCTGAGGTGCAAATTTCGTAACGATCCAACGGTCGGAGATGCTCGGCAGCAATTTTCTTCACTTTTGAGGGTCGGATTGGCACTTGCTCGGGATCCGAGCGAAATGGCTCGGTTCTTCCCTCGCGCAAGTGGCTCGGATCGCTAGTCGCTCGGCTCGAAATGCCGAGCGACGTGGAGCGATCTGGACCGTTGGATTGCGGTGCGAATCTCGATGCTGGCTCAGTTTTCAAGAAAACACTATCTTGTCGTTTAGCGGCGCTAGCGAGATCTGAGCCGTCTGATCGAAATCTAGCACGAATCTTGAGGAAAAAGTTGTTTTCTCCATTTTGTAGCTCGGATTGGCACTTGCTCAGAATCCGAGCGAAATGGCTCGGATCCTCTGTCGCTCGGGTGTTAGATCGAGGGACGTGGAGCGATCTCAGCCGTTGGATGATGGCACAGATCTCGATGCTGGCTCGCTTCCCAAGAAAACACTATCTTGTCGTTTAGTAACGCTGGCAAGATCTGAGCCGTCTGATCGAAATCTAGCGCAAATCTTGAGAAAGTTGTTTTTCTCCATTTCGTAGCTCGGATTGGCACTTGCTCGGAATCCGAGCGATAAGGCCCTGTTTTACCCTCGCGCAAGTGGCTCAGATCGCTTGTCACTCAGTTTGGAATTCCGAGCGACGTGGAGCGATCTGCGACGTGGAGCGATCTGAGCCGTCGGATCTTGGCGCGAATCTCGATGCTGGCTCAGTTTCCAAGAAAACACTATCTTGTCGTTTAGTGACGCTGGCAAGATCTGAGCTGTCTGATCGAAATCTAGCGCGAATCTTGAGGAGAAAGTTGTTTTTCTCCATTTCGTAGCTCGGATTGGCACTTGCTCGGAATCCGAGCGAAATAGCTCGGATCGCCTGTCGCTCGGGTGTTAGATCCGGGGGACATGGAGCGATCTCAGCCATTGGATGATGGCACAGATCTCGATGCTGGCTCGTTTTTCAAGAAAACACTATCTTGTCCTTTAGTGACGCTGGCAAGATCTGAGCCGTCTGATCGAAATCTAGTGCGAATCTTGAGGAGAAAGTTGTTTTTTTCCATTTCGTAGCTCGGATTGGTACTTGCTCGTAATCTGAGCGAAATGGGTCGGATCGCCTGTCACTCGGGTGTTAGATCCGGGGGACGTAGAGCGATCTCAGCCATTGGATGATGGCACAGATCTCGATGCTGGCTCGTTTCCCAAGAAAACACTATCTTGTCGTTTAGTGACGCTAGCAAGATCTGAGCCGTCTGATCGAAATCTAGTGCGAATCTTGAGGAGAGTTATTTTTCTCCATTTCGTAGCTCGGATTGGCACTTGCTCGGAATCCGAGCGAAATGGCTCGGATCGCCTGTCGCTCGGGTGTTAGATCCGGGGGACGTCGAGCGATCTCAGCCGTTGGATGATGGCATAGATCTCGATGCTGGCTCGCTTCCCAAGAAAACACTATCTTGTTGTTTAGTGACGCTGGCAAGATCTGAGCCGTCTGATCGAAATCTAGCGCGAATCTTGAGGAAAAAAGTTATTTTTCTCCGTTTCGTAACTCGAATTGGCACTTGCTCGGAATCCGAGCGAAATGGCTCGGATCGCCTGTCGCTCGGGTGTTAGATCCGAGGGATATGGAGCGATCTCAGCCGTTGGATGATGGCACAATCTCGATGCTGGCTCGCTTCCCAAGAAAACACTATCTTGTCGTTTAGTGACGCTGGCAAGATCTGAGCCGTCTGATCGAAATCTAGCGTGAATCTTGAGGAGAAAGTTGTTTTTCTCCATTTCGTAGCTCGGATTGGCACTAGCTCAGAATCCGAGCGAAATGGTTCGGATCGCCTGTCGCTCGGGTGTTAGATTCGGGGGACGTGGAGCGATCTCAGCCGTTGGATGATGGCACAGATCTCGATGCTGGCTCGTTTCCCAAGAAAACACTATCTTGTCGTTTAGTGACGCTGGCAAGATCTGAGCCGTCTGATCGAAATCTAGCGCGAATCTTGAGGAGAAAGTTATTTTTCTCCATTTCGTAGCTCGGATTGGCACTTGCTCGAAATCCGAGCGAAATGGCGATCCAAGGGACGTGGGGCGATCTCAGCCGTTGGGTCTGGAGTGCCGAGCTGCTTTACTTAGGTCGAAACGTCGCTCCCTTTGTCAACAGTCGTGTCTCTTCATTATTTAGCCGTTTGGGCTTTTGTAACACTTCAAGGGAGGCCTAAGAGTCACACCCTTACGTTACAAAGCCCAAGAGACGTCATTTTTACTATAAGTTTTCACCCCCCCAACACTTCACCTCATTTCTCACTTTCACTTTCTCACTCTTGATTTTTACTTTCAAGAGAAGCTTTTAGCTCTCGAGCGGCGCTGCTAGCTGTCGCGGCCAGGCGTTTTAATCTCCGGTGATCTTTACGGCCGTAATAGTCACTTCAAGGTCAATCCCTCTCCCCATCTTTGTAAAAATGGTTAAGTTTTCTTCCACGGACGAGACCCCCTCCTCGGACCTAGGCGTCAGCCGAGTGGTCAGGCCGAGCAAAGATAAAGGGAAGAAGGTCGTGGAGCCGACCGAAGGGACTTTGGTTCGACCGAACACAGACGGGGAGGTTGCCGAGCCACTTCAGGAGGTTGAGGCCCGATCTAACAAGGGCAAGGGTGTGGAAACAATTATTAAGCACCCGAAGACAGCAGGAGAGCTGGGTCGGCAGCCGAGCGTTTTGTCGAGTGTCGGCGGTGTGCGGAGTTACTCTGGAGAACTGTTGGAGAAGGTGACGCAGGGCACCGCCAAATCAATCGAGGAGAACGAGCCGAGGGAAACTTCCGAGGTGGACCATATCTCTTCGGTGCTGACCGAGGCGGATCTGCATCGGATCCGGAGCGGGTTCCAAATCCCAGCAGAGTACGGACTTCTGCTCCCGGGCCCCGGCTTCCGAGCGTGCACCTCATCCTCGGCCAATGTTTGTGTTTTTCCCGCCGACTCACTGAATGCCGGACTTCGTCTGCCGCTGCACCATTTTGTGGTCGAGGTTCTGCAGTGGTACGGCTTGTGTCCGGCTCAGCTGATGCCGAACACGTGGCGGCATGTGATGGCGTTTGTTCTTCAATGCCAGGAGGTCGGAGCCGAGCCGAACATGTTCATCCTCCGGAGTCTCTACCGACCTTGCCAACCCCTAGCAGAAATATCCGTAGTTCAACACTTTGCGGGCTAGGGATCTGGACCCTGAATGTGCCCCGCCGATGCCTTCGTGAAGTTCTTGCAGGGCGTATTCGGCTTGCTCTGGGGAGAGGCATCTCAAATAAGGCCTGCCGTTTACCTGTGTGAATGAGCGCTTGTATAGGATGCCCCCGATAAGTGTGTATCGCTCTGCTCGGGTTCTTACTCTTCGAGCTTCCTTAGGGTCCTCGAGGAGGAGCCCATCCCTTAGGAATTCAACGAGGGGTTTCATCCAATCATCTTGAAGCAGAACAGACAGCGACTCCATCGAGTCGGAAGTTTCATCCTCTATACTTGGCTTCAGGAGAACCTCTATCAAGACGGTCTGCTCGAGACCTTGGAGGGAGGAAGAGGCTAGCTTGGAAAGGGCATCGGCCTGGGAATTCTCTTCTCGGTGGATTCGCTGGATGAGAGCTTCTTCAGATAGGACCATGAGGCTCCTGACCTTGGCTAAGTACTTAACCACCTGGTCATCACGTGCTTCATACTCGCCTAGGACCTGATTTACGACCAGCTGAGAGTCGCTAAAGATCCAGAGGCGTTGCGCCCCTACATTGCGGGCAATTCCAAGGCCGGCTATGAGTGCCTCGTATTCAGCTTCGTTGTTAGAGGCCTTGAAGTTGATACGGAGGGAGTATTGGAAGATGAAGTCATCTGGGCCTGCCAGAATGACCCCGGCTCTGCTTCCCTCGTTACAAGAAGACCCATCCACATAAACTGACCACACAGGTGGTCCCTTCATTGCTTGGCTGAACTCGGGGATGGTACTTTCAACTATAAATTCTGCTAAGGCATGAGCCTTGATCGCGGTCCGAGGCTGATACGTTATATCATGCCGGCTCAGCTCGATAGACCACTTCATAAGGCGACCGGAGGTCTCTGGCTTGTGGAGCACTTGCTTCAGCGGTTGGTCGGTAAGAACGACCACCGAATGGGACTAAAAATACGGGCGAAGCTTTCTTGCGGCCATGACTAGGGCATATGCCATCTTCTCTATCCTCGGATAGCGGAGCTCGGCATCCTGAAGTACCTTGCTCACGTAATAAATGGGCTTTTGGGTCTTATCTTCTTCCCTTAGGAGAACGGCGCTGAGGGTCTGCTCAGAGGCTGCTAAGTAGAGGAAGAGGGGTTCACCGGGAATTGGTTTGCTGAGGAGAGGAGGATTGACTAGGTAAGCCTTGAGCTGGTCGAATGAGTCTTGTTGCTGCTGACCCCACTCGAAGTCCTTAGCCCCCCTGAGAGCCTTGAAGAAGGGAAGGCACTTCTCCCCTGATTTGGAAAGGAAACGCCCTATGGCTGCCAGGCGACCCGTTAGCCTTTGAACCTCTTTAACATTCTTCGGAGAAGCCATGTCTAATATGGCCTTGATCTTTTCGGGATTAGCTTCGATTCCTCGTTGGCTGACCATGAAGCCGAGGAACTTTCCTGACGAGACTCCGAACGCACACTTGTTCGGGTTGAGCCTCATATTGTGTTTTCTGAGTACGTCGACTGCCTCCTGCAGATCGACCACATGATCGGCCCCATGGATGCTCTTCACAAGCATATCATCAACAAACACCTCCATATTTCGGCCGATCTGTGCTTGGAAAACCTTGTTGACGAGGCGTTGATATATGGCGCCCGCATTCTTCAGACCGAAGGGCATAACCCTGTAGCAGTAGAGGTCCTGGTCGGTTACAAATGAGGTCTTCAGGATATCTGGGGGAAACATACGAATCTGATTGCAGCCTGAGAAGGCGTCCATGAAGCTGAGGAGCTTATGGCCCGAACTGGCATCAATTAAAGTATCGATGCTTGGAAGAGAAAAAGGGTCTTTGGGACACGCTTTGTTGAGGTCGGTAAAGTCAATACAAATCCTCCAGGTCGAATTGGACTTCTTCACCATCACTACATTCGACAGTCATTCGGGATAATTTACCTCTTGTATGAACCGGGCCTTCAAGAGTTTGTCTACCTCCTCTTTTATAGCTAGCTGGCGCTCGGGGGCGAACTTGCGCCTCTTCTGTTGGACCGGTTTAGATCCCGGAGCAACGCTGAGGTGGTGGACCAAGAGCTCTTCAGAAATTCCGGGCATGTCTGCAGCTGACCAAGCAAAAAGGTCTCGGTTTCTTCGGATGCACTGGACTATGTCGGAGCATAGGGCGGATGGGAGGGTCTTGCTAACAAAGAACTTTCAGCTTGGATCCTGCTCTGAGAAGAGCACTTTCTCCAACTCATCCACCGGCTCGGACGTTGGTCGGATAACATCTTGGGGGATCTCCAGAGTTTCTAGGGAGAGGACTGGACCGAGGGTAGAGGTCATGTAGCACTTGCGGGCCGTTTCCTGATTGCCTTTTACTTCCCCTACTCCCGCCCGAGTGGAAAACTTCATCTTGAGGTGATAGGCGGAAGGGACGGTTTCGAGAGCTGCTAAGCCGGGGCGACCCAAGATGACATTGTAAGATGCTGGGACATCCACGACCATAAAGTCCATCGACTCCGTTCGGATAGTAGGAGTTTTGCCAGCGGTTACGTCGAGGGTGATCGCCCCTTCAATAGTCATTGGCACTCCCGTGAACCCATGGAGCGTGTAGCCGGCGGGCTTAAGTCTCTCTCTGAATAGCTTGAGGCCCTTGAAAGCGGCGAGGAAGAGGATATTAACGGAGCTGCCATTGTCCACTAGGATCCTCTCCACTTTAAAGTTCGCCATGTGGAGGTTGATGACGAGTGCGTCACAGTGAGGGGTTCGGACGCCCTCAAGGTCTTCATCTGAGAATGTGACGGGCACTCCGAGGCCTTTAGGAGGAGGGGTGGCGCGAACCGAATTAACTTCCCTTATAAATGCCTTTCGAGAGGAGTTGGAGGAGCCCCCCATTGGGCCCCCGTGAATGAGGTGTAGGACACGCTTCTCTTCGAAGTCGGGCGTTTCATCGCGTTCAGGACGCTTGTTAGCCCCCCGAGGCGGGGGAGGAAGGTCGGCTCGGTCCTTTCTCACGAACCTAGTCAGCTGCCCCCTCTGGATGAGGGCTTCTATCTCGTTCTTCAGGGCCCGACAATCATTGGTGTCGTGGCCATGGTCCCGGTGATAACGGATCCACTTCTCTTTATTCCTCTTCTTGCCAGGGGTGTTCATTTTTGGTGTAGGCGGTATCACCCCCTCCTTCTCAACTTCCATGAGAATTGTGGAGATGTTGGCGTTAAGGGAGTAAACTTTTCGAATCAGGGAGGAGGTCGGCGCTGGCCGCCATTATCCTTCTGAAGCTTCTTGGCCCCTTCCTCTTTTGTTCCCTTTCTCTTAGACCCGGAGGAAGACCCCTCCAAGTTGGGGCGGTGCTCAGCTTCTTCGGCTCGAATATACTTTTCGCTCTGGAGGAGGAGGTCAGAGAAGTTCTGTGGGGGCTTCTTGGCGAGGGAGGAGCAGAGGCTGGAGTTGAGGACATTGGATTGAAATGCTGCTGCAGCGACCGACTAGTCGAGGGATGCTATGGACTTGGCTTCAGCTGTGAACCTTTTCACAGTCTCTCAACTTCTCACCCTTCTTCTGGTTGAGGTAGAGTAGCGAAATGCTGGTCTTCTCTGTTCGGCGGCTACTCACGAAGTGGGTGACGAAGAGGGTCTCAAATTGCTCGAAGGAGAATATTGAGGATGGGGCAGGGCGAAAGTACCATTCTCGAGCCGGGCCCTTGAGAGTTGCGGGGAAGGTCTTGCATAGCAGGGCATCGGAAGCTTGATGGATGAGCATGAGGGTCTTGAAGCTTTAGATGTGATCAACGGGGTCAGTCTCCCCGGAACAGGTCTCGAATTGAGGAGGCTTAAAATCAATCGGTACGGGTGCATCCATTATGGTCCGGAAAAAAGGAGGTCTACTAGGACGGAGGGTCCTTCCTCTAAACTCTTCTTCTCGGTCTAACTAACCCAAGCGCCTCTCCATTTCGTGGAGACGGCGGTAGACAGCGTCGTCCCTCTGACGGTAATCAGCCGAGCCTCTAGACTCATCTTTGTACGAGGGAGAGCGGGGCTACGACGACGGTAGCTCCTGGAGCGACAAAGACTTGGCATGTGCCGGGGGTTGCTAGGAGCTGGAGGAGTTAGGGACCGTCGGCGAGGACTTCGGACCAGAGGAGTGGGAATCCTTGGAGCATTGGTGTTGTTGGGACGGAGATTGAGAGCGTGTAGGATGGTTGCTTGGAACTGCTGGAACTCCACACGGGTGATGGGTGTCTCATCGTTCCTTGGGTGTTGTCGACCGGTAGGGGAGTGTCGTCTTCTTCTGTGATGCTCGGGGGACTCTCTCCTCCCCCTTCGTATAGGGGACCTTCTGTAGTCTCGGCGGTGAGGAGATCGCTCATCCGGACGTTGTTGGCGGGAGGCTCCCTCTCGGGCCCGCTTTTCATCCAGATGGTGGCGAAGATCCTCATCCTTCTGCCGATTGAGGACGGTATTGCGGAGGTCGGAAGCTCGGGGGTTGTGGGAGGCCATAGAGTCCGTAGAGGCATTGTGGAGAGGTGGTTTCTGCGGGTTCGGACGCGAGACCCCTGCGCCGGCATTGTGAGTGGCGGGGGGACCCTTAAGAGGTTGTTGGTTTAGAAGAGGAGGCTGGTCCTGTTGGAGAGGGTCCTCGGCTTGAGGTAGAAGTTGCCCCAGCTGCTGAGCGGGTTGGATGGGGACTTCCTGTTGCTGATCGGGGTTGGGTCCACGGTTGGACCCTCTGGATCTTACTTTTCTAGGAGGCATGGCTGGAGAAGATCTGACCAACGGGAAGAAGGGTTCCTATTCTTGGTATTTCCCACAGACGGCGCCAATCTGTTACCGCTAAATCTGGTGTGGGGATAAACAGATAGTATCTGTGGATCTTGGAAAACGTGAATAGCAAACCTGAACCTGTTCCGCCGGAGTTTGACCACTGACTCCGGCCGTTCACCTGCAAAAAGTGCGAGACACCGGGGTTGATCCCGGCGACTCACCCTCCGACGCTCAAGTCAGTAATCAGGGATGATTATGAAAGAACGTAAATTGGCAAAAGATTGATTACCTCCTAATGGAGATGGATGGGGGGTATTTATAGGCGTCTTAGGGATCAGATTAGGCATGTAATTCCTGTGTATAGATAAGGAATGTAATCCCTAATTCCCAGTGAAAGGATAGATATGAATCAGGACCGTTGATTAGGATTAATCAGAAACCCTAATTCCATCCTAATGGACCGGGTTTGCTGCGGGTTGAAACCCGCACCCAGTTGAGGTGGACCTGTTCGTGGGTTATTGGATCTTTGGGGGAGAGATCCAGTACCCGCTTCAGACCTATTAGTAGGCAAAATTACCATCTTACCCTAAGCTTTAAGATTCGTTCCTGTTTTGGACGGTTCTGATTTAACCCCATTTTTAGCCATATCAATATTCATATTTCTCATGAAAATATTTATCTAATTTGCTTATAAAATTTGGGATGTCACAATTTTGCCCACCTTAATTCGTCCTCAAAATTTAAACATCCACACATTAAAGATACTTTCTTTTACCTTATATTGTCCAACTAATTAAGGCAATCTTAAGTTCACCAAATCCATTACATTACATATGATTCCATCAAGTCCGACCATTCATATATATACATCTCAAAAGCACAATAACATGATAGTTTCTTTTAAATTATGTTTTGGCGGAACCAATCGTTTACCTTAAGGAGGCGTTTTGTACACGGATTGAAAATTTTCTAGGAATGAAAGAATTCCCAGGAATGTGATGGTAGGAATGAAGAATCTGGGGAATGTTGCATTATCGCGTTTGGTAAAGTACATTGCATTCTCGGGAATCCTTTATTATTGTAATTTTTTATTCTAGTTTTTTGGGGTTTTTTTTATTGTTTGTTATGGAAATCACATGAGTGCTCAAATCCCATGATTTTAGGAAGGAATATATTTTTTTATTCTAGTTTTTTTGATTATTTTATTGTTTGTTATGGAAATCTCATGGAAATCCTCAAATCCCATGGTTTTTTAGGGAAACTGAAGTCCTTTCCAACAAAGGATTTTGATTCCCTTGTGAATCTATTATTCCTTCCAAAACAATGCTTGGCACATACCAAACAAGTTAATCGAAGAGGGAATATGTGATTCTCTTGCACATTCCCACGTACCAAATGCCCCCTAAAGAAATAAAATCTTATCTTGGAATCAGAACATGATGTGCCTGACAGAAACAATGTAGCGCCCCGAGTTCCACACACTGGAAGCTCGTTACACTTACCCAGAATCTTTACTTCAATGAGTACACAACACAGAAATCATAGGAGATTAGAAACTCACATTACAGAAGGAAACGATATCTTCCACTTGATTGCTTTCCGTAGCACGAGTCCCCAGCTCCACGATCAGCAATCCTGCAATTAGCAAACTGTGGGCACGTACAACTGACGCAATGCACATGAAACCCGCAATCTCCAAAATCCTCAACAATCAATATTTGATGAAGAAGAAAAATGTAAAAAATCAAACCACAAGTGTCGGTGTATGTCATGATCTAGATTCTAATGCACAACTCATATGCACACCATGCTCTTAATCAAATGCAAACTTGATTTGGAAACGTATGCATCCCTACATATTCCCCAAATCGAGTTAGTATTCTCCAGATGATAGGGTTCAATCCCTCGCCATGCATCCTACTCTTGTACTCTTTCCTGTTTCTGACATTCATTTAGTGACTGGTAGAGTCTGCAGTACATGCGTTCCATTCCCGCTCCTACAGTCAAATCATGGTCCTTCACTCCGAATGGCAGTGATCCCTCTGTTCATTCAGATCATGGTCCTCCCTCACTCCGACAGGATCGTGGTCCCTCTCCCGGTCAGGCCGGTGATCATCAGCTCTGCCGGAATCATGGTCCTTCTCTACTCCTGCCCCTACCAAAGTTATCATGAACATAAGGCAAATCGATAGGACCATCCCTACTCCGCCAAGAGACTTAGAGTTACACTCTTGCTTCTGGTTCGTATTGATAACCCAGAACATAGACGGAAACTTAAGAGTCCATCTCCTAAGTTCCTACAGGACTTGTGACTTAAGTCTGCATCCCGTTCTTATCACTAAATCCAAAAAATTAACAGTCCAGACCATGCCATATGTGTCCCCTTGATAGGTGAGTACACGCCCAACTAATGTCTGTCCTTACCAATTATCCTAAATTAATTTCTTATTTCACTAACTAGGTTCTAAGTGAATCCATCCTAGTTGAATACAAGTCTCGTCTAGATTTAATTTGGGTTCAACTTAGCTTTCAAATCATGCTAGTGGTCGACCCAACATGCACCACACTAGTGCACTCAATGTGCACAAAGCACTACCATATGAAAATACTCAAGTATGCATACCCACATACACATGTATACGGTATTCCATCAATTACCGCATTCATGCCTACAATCTCTTCTATACTACCAATAGTTCTTTACTTTACTACAATCTACTTTACTAACCTTTTAATGGCATAGCTCTCTACTAGCTTCTAGTTACCCATGTATACTTACAGTTCCAATTCTTTTATACCACAATCTACACCATAACCTAACATAGGTCGTTATTTTATACAATCGTTGTGCATCATTTAGGATTACGGACTTAACATGAAGTTTATTATACATATTAATTTAACATAGTTATTCTAATCACCCTCCAATTACAAATACATGAACTTTTGAACATACACATAAACTCTACAACATTCTTCAACTACTACGAGTGACTACTACAAGTGATTAAACTATTCTACTACAAGTGACTACAACAATAACTAAACTACTACAAGTGATTACACGACTTTCTATGAATTACTACCAACAACATTTACTAACTCTTACCATTTACCGTACATAGATTACTAAGACATTACCAGTTTCTAAACAATGCTAACTAGGCATTCATCACTAACACTCCTAGTCTATTTAATTTGCTACGTGTGAATTACTAAACAAATAATTAAGAATAGAACATGAGTTATAAGCAAGTAAAACAACACTAACAATACTATTATTTAATTTCTTTTCATGATATTTTAAATTAACACATCAACAACCATTCATACAAGTAAGTTGTAGCTTTTTAGGATAAGAAATAGCAAGCATCAATCATTCATTCCATATATAAAGAAAAATAAAATACAGGAGGCATGAAGAATACCCACTACAATTTCTAGCAAGCATAACTTTAATACTTCACACAAGCATATCTTTCTATGTCAAAAGTCATAAAAAAAATAATCAAGAGGTAAAGGAAAATACCCACTTTGATTTGTTTGCAAGCTACAAGTTGCTATCTTCTCCTCCTTGCACCTTTAGTCTTCTTGACTTCTTGCTCCAATCCAATAGTAGTAGTATAATAGCAGTAGTAATAAAGTAGTAGTAAGAAGTAGCAGTAGAAGTAGTAGTAAGCAGTAGCAGTAGTAGTAGTAAAGTAGCAGCAGTAGTAGTAGTAGTTGAGTAGCAGCAGTAGTAGTAGTTAAGTAGCAACAGTAGTATTAGGCAGTAACAACAGTAGTAGTAGTAGTTAAGTAGCAGCAGTAGTAGTATTAGGCAATAACAGCAGTAGTAGTAGTAGTTAAGTAGCAGCAGTAGTAGTATTAGGCAATAACAGCAGTAGTAGTAGTAACAGCAGTAGTAGTAATAGAAGTAGTAGGTAGTAGTAGTAGTAGTAGTGAACATATATATAGAAAAAAAAAGGGTGGAGGGGCTGCCGGCTGTAAAGAGAGAAAAGAGAGAGATAGTGGAGTGTAGGATTTGGTGGAAAAGTGTAGAAAAGGCTTAGGTGTCCTCCTTTTTACACTTAACCCCTCAAGCTTTAATGTAATTCCACTTAACCCCCTAAATAGCCATGTTGGATTGGGTTTTAAGAAAAGAAAATGTTGGGCTTTAAAGAAAATATATAGATGAAAATAAACATAGTAAGAATAGTGCATGATAAAAATAAAATAACCATATCAACATAATTGTTACTTATTTTAGGGGTTTGTAAGATGAAAATAAACATAGTAAGAATAGTGCATGATAAAAATAAAATAACCATATCAACATAATTGTTACTTATTTTAGGGGTATTACAAACAATTCCGTAATATCCACATAATCGGAATAATATCTAATTGCCCAAATCTGATACATGATGGACACTTCAACTTTTCATATATGCTATCTTCCCAAAAGTCACAATTATATATACAAAAACATTGGTCGAGCAATCATTCTCCTATAATAAGAAATTTATCCTCCTCGAAAGTTGAATACTTAAATATCCAAACTTTCTCTTATGAGTTAAAAGAACTTATCAATATCCTCTCTTATCAAAATATGTCCAAGACCAATACATTTTTTTAAAGAATATCATCCATTCTAATCCAAACATTTGTGATGATACCTGTTTACTCCATAACGTGTTAATGTATTATTTACAAAATATTAATTTACCATAGGTTTTGTAGCCTCAAGATTTGAACCTCCGTACATCAATAAAAAAATACTTCTCAAATGAATATGATCCAATCTAGTCCAACACTTCAAATCCACGACCTTCTTTCAAAACTCACAATCACAATAGAATTTCTTATTTCACGTGCACAAAAGTTTCACAAGAGTATTCTTTATCGTAAGAAATTTAATCCTCAAACTTTGAATACGTTAATTGAATAAAAATCATCATAGCTTCAAAGAACTCATATACAACTAGCAAATATATCTCAAATACTCTTTAAGTATGTTTACATCCAAAGCTCTATAATCTTTCGGATTGGTAATCAATCTTAAATCTTTATAATGATCAATGATCAACCTCAACTAACTTTATTCAATCAGCCTCAAATATTTTGAAACACATAAAAATCCAATATCAACAAGTTCCCAGGATAACTAATCAACTTTAAATTCTCATTTATCAAGCCTATTGCTCAGAAACATATGGACAAATTGTAGCGCCCAGAGTTCCGCACACTAGAAGCTCGGGACACATACCCAGAATCCTTACTTCAATGAGTACACAACACATGAAAGCACAGAAAATTAAAAACTTCATTACCTCAATGATATTACATTTATCCACCACTTGGTTGCTTCCCAGAGCTCGAATCCATGCTCCACGATCAGTAATCCTGCAACTAACAAACTGTGCGCACGTTCATTCAATTGCCGCAATGTGGACGAAACCAGCGATATCCAAAATTCTCAACAATCAATATTTGATGGAGAAGAAAAATGTAAAAGGCAAACCACAAGTGTCGGTGTATGCCATGATCTAGATTCTAATGTACAAACTCAAAATGCACACAATGCTCCTACTCTAATGCAAACTTGATTTGGAAACGTATGCATCCCATACAACATACTTCCCAAATCGAGTTCGTATTCTCTAGATGATAGGATTCAATCCCTCGCCAATGCGTACCACTTTTTTACTCTTTTCTGTTTCTAACATTCATCTAGTGACTGGTAAGGTTGCAATTAATATTGTCTATCCGCCACTGCTGCAAACCGGTGGTCCTTCTCCGTTTAACTCTTGCTCCTCATTCGTACTGATAACTCAAAACATAAACTGAAGCTTAAGGGTCCATCCCTTAAGTTCCGATAGGACTTGTGACTTACATCCGCATCCCGCTCCTATCACTAAATTCCAGCAATCAACAGTCGAAACAACGCTACATGTGTCCCAGACGAGACGCCGCCGCACGTGTCCCCTTGACAGGAGAGTACAATGCCCAGCTAGTGTATGTCCATATAACAATGATCACATAAACTAAAGCTGCTACAATCGAGAACTTGGTAAACACCATATAACAAATGTCTATTAACAAACTCTTCTTGAATCCATTCCAAGGGTTATTCGAACCCAAACAAAACCAACTCACACATCCCAACATACGGCTATACATCATGTACTCATACTTGAACATATACAAGCCTTCCATCGCACACTTACATGCGCAAACTTGAAATATAATCTTACACAACTCACTACATATTATAACATAAACTAAGAGTTTATAAACAACATTTCTAAGGTTGTTAAGAAGTCCTAAAGAGATGACAACTTGCATACGCCCAAAACAGCAAGTTCAAGTCAAAAATGCAGTTCTTGCAACTTCTAAAAATCACCAATAATCACCCTCTTATTGGAATTTAGATATCTTAGGTTCTAAAGAAAGATCAATGAGTCTACTATAAGTTCTTAGTTGGGAGTTTTCTCAAAATACTTTATTTAAAAGGCCAAAATAATCAACAACTGAAAGGTGTACAAATTTCCAGCAACAAAAAACTGCTAACTGGTCATGAGTTCAAAATTAATTTAAAATACTAAACAATGTCCAAAATTCAAAAAAAAAATGGTGAGCATGTTCTAGACACATACATGTATCACATATGAAAATTTCAACTTGAAATACTACATAGTTAGAGAAAGATGAATTTTTGAGGTTGAAGTAGTAAACTAGACAGAATCACAGCTCAACCTTCAGTGGTTTCGGATTTTATAAAAATAGCAAATATTATCCAATAAGTATGAAATTCAGTGGAGAGGCTCTAGACACATATAAGATGCTACTATAAAAATTTCAACCATAAATTTCTCACATTCAAGGAGTTATTATTTTTGGAGTCGAGGATAAATGTCAAGATAGAAAAAAATACAAATTTCTTAAGCTATTCACAAAATAAACATACACTTCACGCACCATAAATTTCATGCCATCTATATTAAGAAAAAAGTATACACTACACACAATTTAACAACAAAGAGAGTTGGAGAACACCCACCTCAAAGTGTAGACACGATGAAATCTTCAAGCTCCTAGTATGCTCTTCTCCTCATAACTCGCTTTCTTCTTTTCTTGCTTAATTAGCTTCTTAGAAATATTTAGGGAAATTTTGGAATAAAGAGTAATATAGAAATGAACTAGGAAAGTAGCATGGAATTTGGACTTTAGTAAAAAATGAAATAGGAAATAAGAAGAAGATGAGTTAGGGTTTTCTCTGTACACCCATATATATAAGGAGAATGCGGGGGGTTTGGCCGGCAATAGAAGCTAGGATTAGGGTTGGAAGAGTGTGGGTAAGTGTAGATGAGTGTAGAAATGCTTAGTTGTCCCTACATTTTACACATAACCCCCTAGGTTTTAAATAATTACACAACCCCTTTTCTAAGTCAACAATTGTAGTCTTCAACTAGGTCAAAAATTGTAGGCTATATAGCAAAGTAGTGTATGCGTGTATATTTATAAAATGAAAAATGGTAAATACAATTTAAAAATATATGCAATTATTCAAGACAAAATTTATTAATAAATATGGTTGTAAAATAATGCAATACTATTCATATTCAAAATAATTGTTAATTATTTTGGGGGTATTACACAAATTCTTTATAGTAATCACCAAAAAAGTCTTAAAATCCCTCAACAATAATAACCTTATAATAAAATTCTAACCACAACAATGATCATTAAAGTCTGGTCCGGCCCCCATCTTCACGGGGGTGAGGCGGCCGCCTCAAGCCCGCGATTTTTTTGCAATTTTAGAGGCCCCAAATTCGTATTCCCCTTATAAATATAGGTACGTATTTTACACATAAAAAAATTATATTGTAATTAAGGGCCCCAAAAAATAATTATTTGGGCCTTTCGCCTCGGGCCTCCGGGAACTCAGGGCCAACCCTGATTAAAGTGTTCTCGTTTACTATAGATTTAGCATTTGGATCCACAAAATCATTTTCCTTCGGGTAATGTTATCCGAAAGTAATTACTATATTCTAATTCACATATGTCAAAGTTCTACAGATATTACTCGTTTTTTGATCTCTTGAGATGAATTGCTAAATTGCCTTCAAATGCTCTCCATATTCTCCCTGAAACCAAGGATGGATTAAATATCATAAATAAGAACCACTACAATGTACCTAGATAAAACTTGGTAACTCTATTCATTACAGTGGTAAATACACACAGGGCCACAAATTCATGTTGTTTGAATCCATCTCAAGTGATGCTTTTGGATATTCTCCTTGTTTTTAATATTCTAGTGTCTTCATCTTCTGTTCATTCTAAAAGAGATCTACTGCTCCTTAAAGATATTCAAACAGTCGACCACTCAAAGTGTTGGATATTTGGTCTTCCATAGTTAATCGGCTAAATTATCTATAATTATCAAAATACGTTTGATACATAACTCTATCATATAAACACTCGTATACACAATTACAAACAAAGCAATCCGGTACTTTCCCAAACCTGAATCATCGGTCTATTCTAAGCTCCATGCCACTTTATTCAAGAATTATCTGCAAAAATATTTTAACTTTGGTGAGGCCTTCTCTTCAATTTAATTATATGCATGACATTCAAACTTCCTTATAATAATATCTATCTAATTCCTTCATAAAAGTTGGGATGATACAATTCTTCCCACGTTAAGAAATTTTGTCCTCGACATTTAAATATTCCCACATTAAAGATACTTACTTTCCTCTTATATCGTCCAACTAATTAAAGTAATATTCAGTTAACCAAATCCATCATATCTTTTATACATTAAATCCCAAGTTCAGAATCATTCATATGTATACATCTTATAGAACATTAACATAAAGTTTTGCTAAATTTATCTATTCCACGTGTTTTGAAGGAACCAATCAATTACCTCAAATAAATAAATTCTTATCTTCAAATCTGAACATGAATCTGACAAAACCAATTCATTAATATCCACATAATTGGATTAGTATCTAATTCTCCGAGTTCGATACATAATGGATACTTTTCATATATGCTCATTTTCCAAAACTCACAATCACAATGTTATTCATTAAAACAAAGTTCCTACAATAAGAAATTCATCCTTCTCAAAAGTTGGCTAAAACACCTAAATCCAGAATTTCACAAAATCATCTAAAATCAGTTGACACCCACAAAATTAGCAAAAAATGTGCATTTCTGAATGTTTTCAAAATTGGCTAACGACGATGGACTATAACCCTAACAATTGGCTAAAACAAAATTTATAATTTCTCGAAATCAGCTTAAAAATATAAACTACAACCCACAAAGCTTTGCAAAAATAGTTAATTTTCGATTCTTTCTCAAAACCGGATTAAAACAATGAACTTTAACAGACAAAATTATCAAAAAACAATTTATTTTTGAAATTTCTCAATACCGGCTAGCCTATTACTCATAGAAGTTTGCTAAAACACTTACATTATAACACAATGGACTAAACCGCAATATTAGCCAAAATAGTTAATTTTTGAAATTTTCACAAAATTGGCTAGAAACAGTGGACAATAACGCAAAACACAAGTTAAAATAGCGAGAAAATCGGTTGAAACTAATGAATTATAAACCATATAACCCATGCAAGTTAGCTAAAAACACTTGGACACATAATTTCTCAAAATCGGCTTAAAACAGTAATCCGGCTCAATGCGGTGATGCTACTAACAAACTTTCAAATTATACACAGCTAGCTACTAAAGCCTAAATTATAAAAAATCTTCAAAATAAAGTCATCGGAAATACACATTCTTTAAAGTACTTTTACCATCAAGGAAAAATAAAACTATGCACTTCTCAAATCAAACTTCGAACAATCAAAATACATTCGATGCATAGCTTTAGCATATGAACTTATATACCCAATTAGGAACCGAAAAATCCGAAACTTGGCCAAACCTCGATCGTTGATCCGAACACCATTTACTACGAATCACCCGGGGAAACTCATTAAGCCTTCTCTTCAATTTAATTAAATGCCCAAAATACATATTTCTTATGATAATATTTATATAATTTCCTTGCAAAATCTGGAACGCTACTATTTTCCCCACCTTATAAATGTTGTCCTCAAATTTTGAAGATCCACACATTAAAGATACTTCCTTTTCCCTTATATAGTCCAACTAATTAATCTTTAGTCCACCAAATCCATCACATTTTTTATGCATATGATTCCATTCAATTCAAAGTTTTGAAACATTCATATGTATTCATATATATACATATGAATCCATTGAAATCACACACACACACACACACACACACACACACACTTAAGTAACTAATAATTTCACCTAGAAAGTGGTGATTAATAAAGAAATTAAGCGGATGAGAATTTGACTTCGGTTGTATAAATTATAGTAAAGGCGTTAGTCCCAAGTAGTGTGACTCATAATTGGTAAGGACAGACACTAGTTGGGCGTGTACTCACCTGTCAAGAAACACGTGCGGTGTCGTCTCGTCTGGGACACGTGTGGCGTGATCTCGACTGTTAAAAGAACGGGATGCAGACGTAAGTCACAAGTCCTGTCGGAACTTGGGAGATGGACTCTTAAGTTTTCGTCTATGTTCTGAGTTATCAATACGAACAAAGAGCAAGAGTGTAACTCTAAGTCTCTGGGCAGAGTAGGGGTGGCCCTACGATTCGCTTTATGTTCACGGTAACTTTGGTAGGGGCAGGAATGGAGAAGGACCATGATTCCGGCATAGCTAATGAAACCGAGAATGGAGAGGGACCACAATCCTGTCGGAGTGGAGAAAGACCATGATCTAAACGAACAAAGTGATCACTACCGTTCGGAGTGGAGAAGGACCACGATCCGACTGCAAGAGTGGGAATAGACCGCATGTACTGCAGACTCTACCAGTCACTAAATGAATGTCAGAATCATGAATGGATACAAGAGTAGGATGCATGGCGGGGGATCAAACCCTATCATCTAGAGAATACAAGCTCGATTTGGGGATTATGTAGTATGGGATGCATACATTTCTAAATCATGTTTGCATTAGATTAAGAGCATGGTGTGCATGAGTTGTGCATTAGAATTTAGATCATGGCATACACGACACTTGTGGTTTGACTTTCACATTTTTTCTTCTGCATCAAATATTGATTGTTGAGGATTTTGGGAGATTGCGGGTTTCATCCGCATTGCGTCAGTTGTTGACGTGCCCACAGTTGTTTAGTTGCAGGATTGCTGATCGTGGAGCAGAAGACTCGAGCTGCGGAAAGCATCCAAGTAGAGAATATAATTCCTTGTGCAATGTAAGTTTCTAAATTCCTGTGATTTTCTGTGTTGTGTACTAATTGAAGTAAAGATTCTGGGTAAGTGTCACGAGCTTCCAGTATACAGAACTCGGGGCGCTACAATAAAGTCATCAGAATCACACCATCATTACAGTTCTCGAGCCATCAATTACAAATTTAACAACAAATTATCAAAATACATTCAATACATAACTCTAGCATATATACTAACACAATTAGAAACTGAAAAATCTGATACTTGCCCAAAACTCAAATATCAGTTCGATACCAAGTACGCCACTTATGAGAATCATCCGTAAACATATTTTGACTATCGTGAGGCAACACTCAAGAAGCCTGACTTCAATTTACTTAATTCGCAATATTCGTATTTCTTATGATAAAAATTATCTAATTTCCTTTTAAAGTTTGAGATGTCACAAATTTCCCCACCTTAAGAAATTTTGACCACAGAATTTAAAAATCTACACATTAATGATACACTTTTTCGTTCAACTAATTAAAATAATCTGCCGTTAACCAAATCCATCATGGTATTCATACATATTAAAAGAACACCGACATAGGGTACTGATCATTTACCTTAAATAACTAAAATCTTATCCTGAAAAATGAACAGGCATCCGTAAAAATTCATTAAAACACTTAATTTTAGATTTTTTGAAATCAACTAAAACTGATGGACTAACCCAAAAGGTTAGTTATATGGTTAATTTCTGAATTTTCTAAAAAATGGCTTAAAAGTAGTGAACTACAACGCAGAAAGTTAGCTAAACAGTGAATTTAAAAAAAACAGAATTGGCGAACAACTTTGGACCATAACCGATATAACCCGCACAAGTGGCCTAAAACTCTTATATTAACGTCTTGAAATTGGCTAAAAATAAGAAAGTTACTAGTCCAACCCGATGAAGTGATGCTACTAACAAATTTTCAAATTATAGAGTGCTACTATAGCCTTAATTATCAAAAATACTCACAATAAAGTCTTCAGAATCACACCTTCATTACAGTTCTTCGACCATCAAATACAAATTTAACTACAAATTATCAAAATACATTCAATACAAAACTCTAGAATATATACTAATATACACAATGTTACTCATTAGATACGAAGATCCTACAATAAGAAATTCAACCTTCTAGAACAATGGTTAAAAACATTAATTCAGAATATCGCAAATAAACTAAAAATGGTGAATTATAACACACAAAATTAGCTAAAATAATAAGTTTCTGAATCTTATTGAAATTGGCTAACTATAGACTATAACCCTAAATATTGGCTGAAACACTTAAATTTATTATTTCTCGAAATCAGCAAAAAACTGTGGACTATACCCACAAAATTACCAAACATAATGATTTTTCGAATTTTTCAAAATCATAATATCCAAAGGTAGATTCAAAAACTTAAATTCAATTTTTTTCAAAATTAGGTAACTACGATCGAGGCTATAAAATAGTGAATTTCTTAATTTTCCCAAAATAGGCAAAAATAAAAAAAATGGACATCCATAAAAAGTTGCCTACAATTTCTCAAAATCACCTTTAAAATAGTTTTAAAAAGTGAGATTTCAAATTTTACAGAATTCGAACAGTGGACGTTAACCCACAAAATTGACCAAAACAAATAATTTTCAAATTTTCTAGAAATTGGCTAGACCATAACTCAAAAAAGTTAGTTAAAACACTTAATTTTGGATTTCTTGAAATCAACTAGAACCGATGGACTAACCTTAAAATTTAGTTAAATGGATAATTTGTTATTTTCTAAAAATTGTCTTAAAAGCAGAGGACTACTACAACGCACAAAATTCACTGAAATAGTGAATTTCAGATTTTTTTTTTAGAAATCGGCTAAAAACATTGGACCATAACCGATATAACCTGCACAAGTTGCCTAAAACATTTGCATCAATTTCTTGAAATTGGCTAAAAATAGTAGAGTTACTAGTCCAACCCGATGAGGTGATGCTACTGACAAATTTTCAAATTATACAACGACACTACACCCCTAATTACTAAAAATCATCACCATAAAGTCATCAAAATCACACCATCAATACAGTTCTCCAGCAATCAATTACAAATTTAACGACAAAATATTAAAATACATTCAATACATAACTCTAGCATATATACTTACACAATTAGAAACCGAAAAATCCAATACTTGCCCAAAACTCAAATATCTGTTCGCTACCAAGTACGCCATTTATTAGAATCATCCGTAAACATATTTTGACTGTCGTGAGGCCACACTCAATAAGCATTCCTTTCAATTTAATTAAATGCACAATATTCACATTTCTTATCATAAAAATTATCTAATTTCCTTATAAAGTTTGAGAAGTCACAAATTTTGACACCTTATGAACATATTAAGGATACTCTTCTTTCCATTATATCGTTCAACTAATTAAAGTAATCTTCCGTTAACCAAATCCATCATAGTATTTATACATATGATTCCATTAAATCCGAAGTTCCAAATAACTCATCTATGTACATATTAAAAGAACACCAACTTCGGGAACTGATCATTTACCTTAAATAACTAAAGTCGTATCCTGAAATATGAACATGCATCCGTAAAAAACAATTCCTTAATATCCACAAAATTGGATTAATATCTAATTCTCCAAGTCCGATACATGATGGAAACTTCAAGTTTTCATATATGCTCGTTTTCCAAATCGCACAATCGCAATGTTACTATTTATATGCAAAGATCCTACAATAAGAAATTCATCCTTCTAGGACGATGGTTAAAACACTTAAATTCAGAATTTCGCAAAATCAACTAAAAACGTTGAATTATAACCCACAAATTAGCTTAAATAATCAATTTATAAATCTTATTGTAATTGGCTAACTATAGACTATAACCCTAAATATTGGCAGACACACTTAAATTTATTATTTCTCGAAATAAGCTAAAAATGTGGACAATAGCCAAAAAATTAGCAAAGATAATGAATTTTCGATTTTGTCAAAATCATAATCTCCAAAAGTCGAAAAAAAACACTTAAATTCATAATTTTCCGAAATCAGCTAACTAAGATGGGGCAATAACCCACCAAGTTAGCATAAATAGTGAATTTCTTAATTTCACAAAATAGGCAAAAAACAGTGGACATTCATAAAAAGTTGGCTAAAACACCCAAGTTAGCTAAAGAAGTGAATTTTCAAATATTACAAAAATCGAATAAAACAGTGGTCGTAACCCACAAAGTTGGCTAATATAAATAATTTTAGAATTTTCTCCAAATTGGCCAAACTATAACTCATAAAAGTTTGTTGAAACACTTAATTTTAGATTTTTGAAATCAGCTAAAACTGATGGACTAACCCAAAAGGTTAGTTAAATGGTGAATTTCCGAATTTTCTAAAAATTGGCTTTAAAATAGTGGACTACAAAGCACATGGTTAGCTAAAACAGTGAATTTCAAAATTTTTTCGAAATTGGCTCACAACATTGGACCATAACCGATATAGCCCGCACAAGTTACCTAAAACATTTATATTAATGTCTTGAAATTGGCTAAAAATAGGGGGGTTACCAGTCCAACCCGATGAGGTGATGCTACTAACAAATTTTCAAATTATACAATGCTCCTAGTCTTAATTATCAAAAACCCTCATAATAAAGTCATTTGAATCACACCTTCATTACAGTTCTTTTACCATCAATACAAATTAACCACAAATTATCAAAATGCATTCAATACATAACTCTAGCATATATACTTATATACACAATTAGAAACCAAAAAAATCTAATTCTTGCCCGCAACTCAAATATCAGTTCGATACCGAACGCCACTAATTAGAATCCTCCATGAACATATTTTGACTTTCGTGAGGCCACACACAATAAGACTTCTCTTCAAGTTAATTAAATGCACAATTTTCGTAGTTCTTATGATAAAAGTAGATTAATTTCCGTATAAAATTTTGGATGTCCCAATTTTCCTCAGCTTAAGAAATTTTGTCCTCAAAATTTAAGCATCTACACATTAAAGGTACCCACTCTTTTTCCATTATATCGTTTAACTAATTAAAGTAATCTTCGGTTAACCAAATCCAGCACAGTATTTATACATATGACTCCATTAAACCCGAAGTTCCAAATAATTCATATGTATACATCTTAAAAGAAAACCAACATAGGGAACTGGTCATTTTCCTAAAATAACTACAATCTTAACTTGAAATCTGCACATGCATCCGTAAAAAACAATTCTTAATATCCAAGAAATTGGATTAATATCTAATTCTATGAGTCTGATACATGATGGAAACTTCAACTTTTCATATATGCTCATTTTCCAAAACTAGCAATCCCAATGTTACTCGTTATATACAAAGATCCTACAATAAGAAATTCATCATTCTAAAACGAGGGTTAAACACTTTATTCAGAATTTCGCAAAATCAACTAAAAACAGAGAATTAATACCCACAAAATTAGCTAAAATAATCAATTGATGAATCTTATTGTAGACTATATGATGTAAACTTAACCCTGAGAAGAGAATTTTCAAGGATATTAAAAGATTAAGTTTACTAACATGTAATGCGGATTAAGTTAGAAATTTAAATAATAACAGGTTTGATGAATTTTCAAGCAATTGAATATGCTCATAGTCTCAATTCAAGAGTCAAGCTTAACAATCAACAAATATACTTAAGTGTTATTAGCAAATAAGATATTCAATAATGATTTGTACGCAAATCTGCAAGTATAAGCACACACTCAATATTTGTGGACAACAGATAATTCAAATAATATTCTATACATTAAAAAACGGTATCATAAATAAAGGAGAATGGAAAGAAATTATCGGGGTTCGATGAACGTATTGCAATGTAAAGGAGATCGCCAAAAGCTTGGATTGGTGCTGATGGGCAATCAGGATCGAGGCAGCGACAGACGGGCGTGGCTCCGATGATTGTGCAACAAGGCGGGGGCCGTCGGCAGTAGAAGAGTTGGTCAGGTGTTGTGAAGCTGCTGATGGGATTGCGGTGAGACAACAATGGGGCGTAAGGGATGGTCGAAAGGTGGTCACACTGGCAGGGCGTCGAGGGGTGGGGGGACGAGGTGGCGGTTCTTTCTGGAGATAGGGAGTGAGGGGAGAGGAAGGCGGCGAGGGAGTTGACAACGGCGAAGGGTTGACAATGGCAAAGAGAGGGGGGAAATTTGATGTGGTTAATTGGCGGGAGAGGCGGCGATTGAGGTGAAGATAGGTTCAGGTAGTCGGGAGTAGGAGAAAGGAGAGATAGGGTATTAGGGTTAGGGTTTAAAATAAGATTAAGGATCTGGGGGAGTAGTTAGAGCTTCTCACAAAACCTAATACATTTTGAAGATTTCTCACAAACTCTAATGTTCTCTTATGGTCTCACACAAACAAGAGGAGAATGAAGAGCAACAACTTAACACATGATAATCTTTTAATCAATTATAGCATTCCTTCTCATTATTCTCAATGCCTATATATAGGCTCAAAACAAAATCTCAATACAAATCTCCAAAATATTCTAATGCAGAAAATAAAAGGTGCAAATTGCAAACTACAACATATGGCAAAAATGCCCAAAAACATATAAAAATTGTGGAAATAAAGATAATTATGCGACTAGATTAGTCATCTTAGATGATGTTTGCGCTAACAGAAACGCCCAAATCGTCTCGAACTGATGTCATCATCACTGTATCCCAAATATTTCCTGAAACACTTAAATTTATTATTTCTCGAAACCAGCAAAACACTGTGGACTATACCACAAAATTAGCAAACACAATGATTTTTTGAATTTTTCAAAATCATAATCTCCAAAGGTTGAATCAAACACTTAAATTCAGAATTACTCAAAATCAGCTAACTACGATGAGGCTATAAAAAAGTGAGTTTCATAATTTTCGCAAAATAGGCAAAAAACAATGGACAACTATTAAAAGTTGCCTAAAACAATTAAAATTACAATTTCTTGAAATCAACTTTAAAAATGTGGACTGTAACCCACAAAGTAATCTAAAAAAAATGAATTTTCAAATTTTATAGAAATCGAATACAAAAATGGCCGTTAACCTACAACATTGACAAAAACAAATAATTTTTGAATTTTCTCAAAATTGGCATGACCATAACTCATAAAGTTTTTTGTTGACACTTAATTTTAGATTTCTTGAAATCAACTAAATACGATGGACTAACCCTAAAGGTTAGTTAAATGGTTAATTTTTGAATTTTCTAAAAGTTGGCGTAAAAGTAGTGGGACTACTACAATGCACAAAGCTAAAATAGTGAATTTCAGAATTTTTAGAAATCGGCTAAAAACATTGGACCATAATCATGGACATCCATAAAATGTAGGCTAAAACACTTGAATTTACAATTTCTCAAAATCAGCTTTCAAAAGTAAGCTAAAGAAGTGAATTTTCAGATTTTACAAAAATCGGATAAAATAGTGGATGTTAACCCACAAAGTTGGCTTGTATAAATAATTTTTGAATTTTCTCGATGGCCAAACCATAACTCATAAACATTTGTTAAAACACTTAATTTTAGATTTTTGAAATCAACTAAAACTGATGAACTAACCCAAAAGTAGTTAGATGGTTCACTTCTGAATATTCTAAAAATTGGCTTAAAAGTAGTGGGACTACAATGGACAAAGTTAGCAAAAACAGTGATTTCATAATTTTTTCGAAATTGGCTAACATTGTAGACCATAGCCGATATAATCCGCACAAGTTGCCTAAAATGCTTATATTAATGTCTTGAAATTGGCTAAATATAGGGGAGTTACTTGTCCAACCCAATGTGGTGATGCTACTAACAAATTTTTAAATTATACAGCGCTATTATAGCCTTAATAATCAAAAATCCTCACAATAAAGTCATCAGAATCACACCATCATTACAGTTCTTTTACCATCAATTACAAATTAAACTATAAATTATCAAAATACATTCAATACATAACTCTAGCATATATACTTATATATTCTTATATACACAATTACAAACCAAAAAAATCTCATACTTGCCCAAAACTAAAATATCAGTCATGGTTTTATATCACGGATTTCGGACTCGTCTCGGCAAGGGGTGTTTCGTATCGGATCGGAGATATCGGAGGAGATATCGGAAAAATGTGATCATATTGGATGTTCATTTCCTATACTCATTAAATATATTTTTTGCTACTAAATAAGATATTAAATGTCCTAAATGTCATTTATCATATAAAATACTGTATAATGTAACTAATGACATGAATCAATTACGGTAAATCTTTACATAATTTAACAATAATATAGAAGAGAAGGTAATATAAGTATATAACTCAACTGAATATACATTGATTAGAAAAAATGTATTAGTTAATAAACTTACTTGATTTCAAATATATACAAACAATAGCGATACAAAATCCTCACATTATTTTAGCTTAAGGTCCTATATTGAAAGACATGCAAAAAATAATTTTTTTTTAATATATTCACAATAATGTTCGTGTCGATTTCGGCTGATATTTCGCCAATTCGGCCATAATTCGGCCGATATTTGGGTAATTTTGGCAGAAATCTACACATTTCGGTCCAAAACGATGTACACTATAAAATATGTAATTTTGTATCGGCAAGCTAGCCAAAACGAAATTTCGACCGTATCGGAGGAAATTTAAAACAGTGATATCAGTTCGATACCAAGTACACCGCTTATTAGAATCATCCATGAACATATTTTGACTTTAATCAGGCCACACTCGATAAGCCTTCTCTTCAATTTAATTAAATGCACAAAATTCATGTCTTATGAAAAAAATTATCTAATTTCCTTATAATGTTTGGTATGTCACAATTTTACCCACCATAAGAAATTTTATTCTCGAAATTTAAACATCTACACATTAAAGATACTCTCTTTCCATTATATAGTTCAACTAATTAAAGTAATCATCGGTTAACCAAATCCATCACAGTATTTCTACATATGACTCCATTTAATCTGAAGTTCCAAATAATTCACATGTATACATCTTAAAAGAACACCAACATAGAGAACTGATCATTTATCTTAAATAACTAAAATCTTATCCTCATATATGCACATGCATCCATAAAAAACAATTCCATAATATCCACAAAAATGGATTAATATCTAATTAAATGAGTCCAATACATGATGGAAGCTTCAACTTTTCATACATGCTCATTTTCCAAAACTCCCAATCACAATGTTACTCGTTATATACAAAGATCGTATAATAAGAAATTCATCCTTCTAAAACGATGGTTAAAACCTTTTAATTCAGAATTTTACAAAAATCAACTAAAAACGGATAATTATAATCCACAAAATTAGCTAAAATAATAATTGAAGAATCTTATTGAAATTGGCTAACTACAGACTATAACCCTATATATTGGCAGAAACACATAAATTTATTACGTCTCGAAATCAGCAAAAAACTGTGGACTATACAAACAAAATTAGCACAAAATGATTTTTCGAATTTTTCAAACTCATAATCTCCAAAGGTTGAATCAAACACTTAAATTCAAAAAATTTCAAAATCAGCTAACTACGATGGAGCTAAAAAAAAATTAATTTCTTAATTTTCCAAAAATATGCAAAAAACAGTGGACAACCATAAAAAGTTGCCTAAAACACTGAAATTTACAATTTCTCAAAATCAGCTTTTAAAATGTGAGACTATACTACAACCCACAAAGTTGGCTTAAAAAGTGAATTTTTGCAGAAATCGGATAAAACAGTGGCCGTTAACCCACAAAGTTGGCTTGTATAAATAATTTTTGAACAAACCATAACTCATAAAAGTTTGTTAGAACACTTAATTTAGATTTTTTGAAATCAACTATGACTTATGGACTAACCCAAAAGTTTAGTTAAATGGTTAATTTCTGAATTTTCTAAACAATAACTTAAAAGTAGTGCATTACAACGCACAAAATTATCTAAAACGGTGAATTTCAGAATTTTTTTGAAATTGGCTAACACTGGACCATAACTGATGTAACCCGCACCAAGTTGCCTAAAACACTTATATGATGATGATGCCTAAAACACTTGTAGTCCAAACCGATGTGATGATACTACTAACAAATTTTCAAATAGCCTTAATTATAAAAAATCCTCACAATAAAGTCATCAGAATCACACCTTCATTACAGTTCTATTACCATCAATTACAAATTTAACTACAAACTATGAAAATACATTCAATACATAACCCTAGCATATATACTTATATACACAATTACAAACCAAAAAATCTGATACTTGCCTAAAACACAAATATCGGTTCGATACCAAGTACGCCGCTTATTAGAATCATCCGTGAACATGTTTTGACTTTCTTGAGACCACACTCAATAAACCTTCACTTCAATTTAACTAAATGCACAAAATTCATGTCTTATGATAAAAATTATCTAATTTCCTTATAAAGTTTGGGATGTCTCAATTTCCCCCACCTTAAGAAATTTTGTTCTCGAAATTCAAACATCTACACATTACAGATACTCTCTTTCCAATATATCGTTTAATTGATAAAAGTAATCTTCGGTTAACCAAATCCATCACAATTTTTAAACATATAACTCCATTAATTCCAAAATTCCAAATAATTCAGACGTGTACATCTTAAAAGACCACCAACACAGGGAACTGATCATTTACCTTAAAAAACTAAAAGCTTATCCTGAAGTCTAAACATGCATCCGTAAAAAAAGGGACAAATCCTTAATATCTACAAAACTAGATCAATATCTAAGTCTCCGAGTCCAATAAATGATGGAAACTTCAAATTTTCATATATGCTCATTTTCAAAAACTCACAATCACAATGTTAATCAATAGATACAGACTTCCTATAATAAGAAATTCAACCTTCTAGAACAATGGTTAAAAACTTTAATTCAGAATTTCGCAAAAGGTGAATTATAACCCACAAAATTAGCTAAAACAATAGAAGTTTCTGAATCTTATTGAAATTGGCTAACTATAAACTATAAACCTAAATATTGGTTGAAACACTTAAATTTATTATTTCTCGAAATCCTGTAAAAACTTTGGACTATACACACAACATTAGCAAAAAATAATTAATTTTCAAAATTTTAAAAATCATAATCTCCAAAAGCTGAATCAAACACTTAAATTTTGAATTTTCTAAATATTTTTATTTTAAAAAGGGACAAATGCAGTGGTCTTTAACCCACAAAGTTAGCTAAAATTCATGTGTATTGAATTTTCTCGAAATCAACGAGACTATCACTCATATAAGTTGAATCAAATACTTAAATTCAAAATTTTCCAAAATCAGCTAACTACGATGGGGTTATAACCCACAAAGTTAGCTTTAAAAGTGAATTTCTTAATTTTCTCAAAATAGGCAAAAAACAGTGGACATCCATAAAAAGTTGGATAAAACACTTACATTTATAATTTCTCGAAATTAGCTTTAAAGGGGGGGACAATAACCCACAAAGTTAGCTAAATAAGTGAATTTTCAAATTTTACAAAAATTGGATGAAACAGTGGTCGTTAATCCACAAGGAATTTCAAATTTTACAAAAATCGGATGAAACGGTGGTCGTTAATCCACAAGGTTGGCTAAAATAAATAATTTTTGAATTTTTTCGAAATCGGCTAAAAATATTGGACAATAACCAATATAATCCACATAAGTTGCCTAAAACAATTATATTAATGTGTTGAAATTGTCTTAAAATAGGAGTTACCAGTCCAACCTGATGAGGTGATGCTACTAACAAATTTTCAAATTATACAATGCTACTATAGCCATAATTATCAAAAATCCTAACAACAAAGTCATTTGAATCACCCCTTCATTACAGTTCTTTTACCATCAATTACAAATTAACTACAAATTATCAAAATACATTCAATACATAACTCTAGCATATATACTTATATACAGAATTAGAAACCAAAAATATATGATACTTGCCCACAACTCATATATCGGTTCGATACCAATTTCAACGCCACCGCCGACTCAGAATAAGCCTTCCCTTCAAGTTAACTAAATGCACAATTTTCGTATTTCTTATGATAAAAATAACTTAATTTCCATATAAAGTTTTGGATGTCCCAATTTTCCCCAGCTTACGAAATTGTCCTCAAAATTTAAGCAATTGCACACTAAAGGTACTCTCTTTTCCATTATATCGTTCAACTAATTAAAGTAATCTTCGGTTAATCATATCCATCACAGTATTTATACATATGATTCCATTAAATCTGAAATTCCAAATAATTCATATGTATGAATCTTAAAAGAACACCACATGGGGAACTGATCATTTACCTTAAATAACTAAAATCTTATCCTGAAATCTGACGCAATTGTAAAAAACAAATCCTTTAATATCCACAAATTTGGATTAATATCTAATTCTCAAAGTTTGATACATGATGGAAACTTCAACCATTCATATATGCTCATTTTCCAAAACTCACAATCACGATGTTACCCATTATATACAAAGACCCTACAATAAGAAATTCATCCGTCTGGAACGATTATTAAAACAATTTAATTTAGAGTTTCGCAAAATCAACTAAAAAAGGTGAATTATAACCCACAAAATTAGCTTAAATAATCTATTTTTTAATCGTATTGAAATTGGCTAACTATGGACTATAACCCTAAATATTGGCTGAAACACTTAAATTATTATTGCTCGAAATCAACTAAAATTTGTGGACTATACCCACAAAATTAGAAATCATAATGAATTTTTGAATTTCTCAAAATCATTATCTCAAAAAGTTGAATCAAACACTTAAATTCAAAATTTCCGAAATCAGCTAACTACGATGGGGCTATAACTCACAACGTAGCTTAAAAAGTGAATTTCTTTTCTCAAAATAGGCGGAAAAACGTGGACATGCATAAAAAGTTGTCTAAAACACTTACATTTAAAATTTCTCAAAATCAACTTGAAAAATGTGGACTATAGCCCACAAAGTTAGCTTTAAAAATGAATTTTTCGAATTTTACAAAAAACGGATAAAACAATGGCCGTTAACCCGCAAAGTTGGCTAAATTAAATAATTTTTAAGTTTTCTCAAAATTGGCCAGAACATAAAAGTTTCTTAAAACACTTAATTTTAAATTTTTTGAAATCAACTAAAACCAATGGACTAAACCAATAGGTTAGTTAAATCGTTAATTTCTGAATTTTCTAAAAATGGCATAAAAGTAGTGGACAACAACACACAAAAATAGACAAAATAATGAATTTCAGAATTTTTTGAAATCGGCTAAAACCATAGGACCAAAACCGATATAACCGGCACAAGTTGCCTAAAACACAAATATTAATTCACCGTAACTGGCTAAAAATAGTGGAATTACTAGTCCAGACCGATGAGGTGATTCTACCAACAAAATTTCAATTACACAGTGCTATTGTAGCCTTAATTATCAAAAACCCTCACAATAAAGTTATCAGAATCACACCTTAATTACAATTCTTTTTTCATCAATTACATATTAAACTACAAATTATCAAAATACATTCAATACATAACTCTGGCATATATACTTATATACACAATTAGAAACCAAAAAATACGATACTTGCCCACAACTCAAACCCAAGTACGCCACTAAATAAAATACTTTGTGAACATCTTTGACTTTCGTGAGGCCACACACAATAAGCCTTCTTTTCAAGTTAATTAAATGCACAATATTCGTATTCCTTATAAAAAAAGTAACTTAATTTCCTTATCAACTTTCGGATGTCACAATTTTCCCCAGCTTAAGAAATTTTGTCCTCAAAATTTAAGCATCTACACATTAAAGGTACTCTTTTCCATTATATCGTTCAACTAATTAAAGAAATCTTTGGTTAATCATATCCATCACAGTATTTATACATATGATTCCATTAAATCCGAAATTCTAAATAATTCATATGTATGAATCTTAAAAGAACACCACATGGGGAACTGGTCATTTACCTTAAATAACTAAAATCTTACGCATTCGTAAAAAACAAATCCTTTAATATCCACAAAATTGGATTAATATCTAATTCTCATAGTGGATACATGATGGAAACTTCAACATTTCATATATGCTCATTTTCCAAAACTCACAATCACAACGTTACCCATTATATACAAAGATCCTACAATAAGAAATTCATCCTTCTGGAACGATTATTAAAACACTTTAATTTAGAGGTTCGCAAAATCAACTAAAAACGGTGAATTATAACTCACAAAATTAGCTTAAATAATCTATTTTTGAATCGTATTGAAATTGGCTAAGTATGGGACTATAACCCTAAATATTGGCTGAAACACTTAAATTTATTATTGCTCGAAATCATCTAAAAATTGTGGACTATATACCCACAAAATTAGAAAACATAATGAATTTTCAAATTTCTCCACATCATAATCTCAAAAGGTTGAATCAAACACTTAAATTCAAAATTTTCCGAAATCAGCTAACTATGATGGGGCTATAACCCACAAAGTAGCTTAAGAAGTGAATTTCTTAATTTTCTCAAAATAGGCGAAAAACAGTGGACATGCATAAAAAGTTGTCTAAAACACTTAAATTTAAAATTTCTAGAAATCAGTTTTTAAAATGTGGACTATAACCCACAAAGTTAGCTTTAAAAATGAATTTTCAAATTTTACAAACAACGGAGAAAACAATGGTCGTTAACCCACAAAGTTGGCTGACATAAATAATTTTTGAATTTTCTCAAATCAACTAAAACCGATGGACTAAACCAATAGGTTAGTTAAATTGTTAATTTCTGAATTTTCTAAAAAATGGCATAAAAATAGTGGACTACATCGCACAAAAATAGATAAAATAGTCAATTTCAGAATTTTTCGAAAACGGCTAAAACCATTGGACCATAACCTGCCTAAAACACATATAAATTTACCGTAATTGGCTTAAAATAGTGGAATTACTAGTCCAAACCGATGAGGTGATGCTACTAACAAAATTTTAAATTATACAGTGTTATTGTAGCCTTAACTATCAAAAAATCCTCACAATAAAATCATCAGAATCACACCTTAATTACAGTTCTTTTTTCATCAATTACAGATTTAACTACAAATTATCAAAATACATTCAATACATAACTCTAGCATATATACGTATGTACACAATTAGAAACCGAAAAAACCTATACTTGCCCAAAACCCAAATATAAGTTCGATACCAAGTACACCACTTGGAACATATTTTGACTTTCGTGGGGCCACACACAATAAGCCTTCTCTTCAAGTTAATTAGATGCACAATATTCGTATTTCTTATGATAAAAATAACATCATTTCCTTACAAAGTTTCGGATGTCACAATTTTCCCCACCTTAAGAAATTTTGTCCTCGAAATTTAAACATCTACACATTAAAGATACTCTCTTTTCCATTATATCGTTCAACTAATTAATCTTTGGTAAACCAAATCCATCATAGTATTTATACATATCATTCCATTAAATCCGAAGTTCCAAATAATTCATATGTATACATCTTAAAAGAATACCTACATAAAGAACTGATCATTTACCTTAAATAATTAAAATCTTATCCTGAAATCTGAACATGCTTCTGTAAAAAACAATTCCCTAATATCCACAAATTTGGAATAATATATAATTCTTCGAGTCTGAAATGTCTGGTACACGATGGAAACTTCTACTTTTCATATATGCTCATTGTCCAAAACTCACGTCACAATGTTACTCATTATATACAAGATCCTACATAAAGAAATTCATCCATCCAAAACGATGGTTAAAACATTTTAATTCAGATTTTGCAAAGTCAACTAAAAATGGTGAATTATAACCGACAAAATTAGCTACAATAATCAATTTCTGAATCTTACTGAAATTGGCTAACTATAAACTATAACCCTAAATATTGGCCGAAACACTTAAATTTATTATATCTCGAAATCAGCTAAAAACTTTGGACTATACCCACAACATTAGCAAACATAATGAATTTTTGAATTTTCAAAATCATAATCTCCAAAAGTTGAATCAAACACTTAAATTCATAATTTTCTAAATAGCAAATTTTAGACTTTTATTTTTAAAATGGACAAATGCAGTGGTCTTTAACCCACAAAGTTAGCAAAAATTCATATGTTTTGAATTTTCTCAAAATCGGAGACTCTGTGACTCATAAAAGTTTGCTAAAACACTTTAATTTTGAATTTTTCAAATCCGTTAAAAACGGTGAACTAACCCACAAGGTTAGCTAAAATAGTTATATTCTGAATTTTGTAAAAATTGTCTTGAAAATGTGAACTAACGCACAAAGTTAGCTAAAATAGTGAATTTCAGAATTCTATCAAAATCTGCTAAAACATTGGACTATAACCGATATTACCCATAAAAGTCGGCTAAAACACTCCAATTCATACTTTCTTGAAATCAGCTAAAAATAATGAACTTATAGTCTGACCCGATGCGGTGATACTACCAACAAATTTTCAAATTATACAGAGCTACTATAGCCACACACCTTGATTAAAGAATTTTTATTATCAATTACAAAATTAGCAATGCACTTCTCAAATCAAACTATGAACTATAAAGATACATAACTAGCATATCTACTTGTATACACAATTAGAAGCCGAAAAATCCAATATGTGCCCCAACCACAAATATTGGTTCGATATCAAGTTCTATGCCACTTTAAAAAGAATCATCCAGGAAAACATTTTTTACTTTCATGAGGCCACACCCAATAAGTGTTCTCTTCAATTTAATTAAAATGCACAATATTTTTTACATTTCTTACATGATATTTACCTAATTTCCTTTGGAATGTTACAATTTTCCAGACCTTAAGAAGTTTTGTCCTCAAAATAAGTGCTCTTCAATTTAATTAAAATGCACAATATTTACATTTCTTAAATAATATTTACCTAATTTCCTTTGGGATGTTACAATTTTCCAGACCTTAAGAAGTTTTATCCTCAAAATTTAAACTACCGCATTAAAGATACTTTCTTTTCGCTTATATCATCCAACTAATTACAGTAATCAAGTCAACCAAATCCATCACAATTTTTATACATATGATTCCATTAAGTCCGAAGTTCTGAATCATCATTTTTTTTGTACAACTTAAAAGAATACTAACATATATTTTCTTTAATTTATCAATTCCACGTGTTTTGACGGAATAAATCATTTGCCTTGAACAAACAAAATTTTATCTTGAAACATGAACAAGTATCCGTCAAAAACAATTCCCTAATATCCACAAAATTGGATAAATATCTAATTCTCCAAATCCGATACAGGATGGATACTTTAGCTATTCATATATGCTCATCTTCCAAAACTCACAATCACAATATTACCTGTAATATACAAATATTTTCCTTGAGCAAAAGCATTCACCTACACTAAGAAATTCATCCTTCTCGAAAGTTTGCAAAATCAACTAGTGAACTAGCCCACAAAATCAACTAAAATAGTGAATTTTTGAATCTTCTTGAAATTGACTAACTATGGACTATAACACATAATATTGGCTGAAACACTTAACTATTTAATTTTTCGAAATCAGCTAAAAACTGTGGACCAATTAGCTAAATAAATGCATTATCGAATTTTTCAAAATCACAACCTCCAAAAGTTTGACCAAAGCACTTAAATTCAGAGAATTTCTTAATTTTCTTGAAATAGATGAAAAACAATGGACACCCATAAAAAGTGGGCTAGAACGCTTAAATTTACAATTTCTCGAAATCAGCTAAAAATATGGACTAAAACATGATTTTTGAATTTTCTCAAAATCGACCAGATTATTAACTCATAGAATTTTTCTAAAACATTTAAATTTCAGAACTTTTAAAATTAGGTAAAAATTGTGGACTTTAAACCCCACAAGGTTAGCTCAAATAGTTAATTTTTGAATTTTCTAAAAACTAACTTAAAATAGTGATCTATAATGCACAAAGTTTGCTAAACTAGTGGATTTCAAAATTTTCTCAAACTCGGCTAAAAACATTGGGGACCATAACCGATAAAACCCACAAAAGATGGCTAAAACATTTATATTCATAATTTCATGAAATCAGCTAAAAATAGTGACTTACTAATCCGACCAAGCGCGTTGATGCTACTAACAAATTTTCAAATTAAACAGAGCTACTATAGAAATAATTATCAAGAATCCTCACAATAATGTCATCAGAATCACACTCTGATTCAAATAATTTTACCATCAATTACAAATTTAACTAATGCACTTCCTAAATCAAACTACGAATTATCAAAATACATTCAATACATAACTCTAGCATATAAACTTGTCTACACAGTTCGAAACAGAAAAATCTAATACTTTGCCTAAACCTCAAATACTGATTCGATACCGAGTTCTACGAAACTTTATTAAGAATCATTCAGGAAAATATTGACTTTCATGAGCCTACACTAAATAAGCATTCTCTTCAATTTAATTAAATGCACGAGATTCATATTTCTTAGAATAATATTTATCTAATTTCCTTTGGGATGTCACAATTTTTGATTTTGACAAAACCTCCAAAACTTGGTTACAACACTTCAATTCAGAATTTCTTTAAATCTGCTAGAAACGGTGGGACTCTAACCAACAAAGTTGTATTAAAAAGTTGGCTAATAACAAATTTAAGAGAATTTCTTAATTTTCTTGAAATAGGCTATAAAAGGTGGAATCCCAATAAAAAGTTGGCTAAAACACTTAAATTTCTTGTAATTAGCTTTAAAAATGTGGATTATAACCCAAAAAGTCGATTAATTTTGTTTTTTTTTCTTTTCTTAAAATCATATAAAAGTAGTGGTCTTTAAACCCAAGAAGTTAACTAAAATAGACAATTTTTTGAATTTCCGGTCAGACTATAAGTCATAAAAATTTGCTAAAACACTTAAATTTTTGAATTTTTGAAATCAGCTAAAAACGGTGGGCTAACCCACAAGGTTAGCTAAAATAATTAATCTCCTAAATTTTCTCCAAATTGGATAAGAAAACATTGGACTATAAACCCCAAAAGTTAGCTAAAATAGTGAATTTCTGAATTTTCATGGAATCAGCTAGAACCATTTTACTATAAACAATATTCATAATTTCTCGAAAACGGAGAAATACGGTGGACTTACTAATCCGACCTGCGAATAACAAATATTCAAATTATACATAGTTAATTATTTAAAAAATCCTCACAATAAAGTCATCAGATACACACCTTCAGTAAAGTACTTTTACCATCAATAACAATTTTAACTATGCATTTCTCAAACAAACTTCAAATTGGCAAAATACATTTGATATATAACTCTAGCATATAAACTTACATATATAATTAGAAACCAAAAAATCCAATACTTACCCAAGCATCAATCGTTGATCCGATACCAGGTTCTACGTCGCTTTATTAAGAATCATCGGGGAAAATACTTGACTTTCGTGAGGCCACACTCAATAGGCTTCTCTTGAATGTAACTAAAAGCATGATATTCATAATTCTTAGGATAATATTTATCTAATTTCCTTATAAATTTTGGGATGTCGCAATATCCTCACCTTAAGAAATTCCGTCCTCAAAATTTAAAACATTCACACATTAAAAATACGTTTATTTTTTGCCTTATATTGTCCAACTAATTAAAGTAATCTTTAGTGAACAAAATCCATCACATTTTTTATACACATGATTTCATTAAATCCGAAGTTTTGAGCATTCATATATATACATCTCAAAAGCACACTGATATTAAAATATAAAAAAAAAATTTAATTCCACATGTTTTGATGGAACCAATCATTTACCTTAAATAGATAAAAAATCTATTCTCAAAATTTGTACATGTATCTACCGAAAATAATCCCTTAGTATCTAATTCTCCAAATCCAATACGTGATGGATACTTCAAACTTTTCATATATGGTCATCTTCGAAAACTCAGAGTCACACTGTTACTCGTAATATACAAAGATTTCCGTCAACTAATCATTCTCCTATACAATAAGAAATATATCCTCCTCGAAGTTGAATACTTAAATAACCAAAAATCTCTTATAAGCTAAAAGAATTTATCAAAATCATCTCCAATCAAAGTACTTCCAAATCCAATACACTTCTTATGAATATCATTCATCCTAATCCAAACATATATGATGATACTTGTTTACTCCATAATGAATTATTTACCAAACAATTAATTTACCATAGGTTTATTACCCTCGAGATTTGAACCTCCATACAAAGGCGAACATCTAATCTAGGCCTGGTCGCCTTTCTATGAAGGCGAGCAGCCCTGCCCCCCTGTTGCTTATAGTCGTAAGGGTCCCTAGCTTGGTTGCGGGGGAGAAGGACTAAGGTCAAAAGATAAATACTTCTCTAATAAAATATGATCCATATACGACCTTCTTTCAAGACTCGCAATCACAGTAGAATTTCTTACTCCACAAAAGCTTCTCAAGAATATTCTTTACCGTATGAATTTTTATCCTCAAACTTTGAATACGTCATAAGAGTAACAATAATTATAGAAAATCAATCAAGATAGGTAATCAATCTTAAATTTTTATAATGATCAACAGTTTATTCCTATTAACCTCAACAATTCTCAATCATATAACTATCCAATATCAACAAGTCCCCAAGGCCACCAATCCATTTTAAATTTTTATTTATCAAATATATTTCTCAGAAACAAATGGAAAGGTTCTCTGAGATAATCTTCACAAAAGTTTGAAAATCCCTCAGTAGTACTCTTATAATAAAACTTCTGAAGTGTTCTCAATTACTATAGATTTAGCTTTGGGATCGACAAAGTCATTTTCCTTCAAGTAATGTTAATCAAAAGTAAATACCGTATTCAAATTCACATATATCAAAGTTCTACATATATTTCACAATTTTTGATCTCTTGAGAAGAACTGCATATTGCCTTCAACTATTCTTCATATTCTCGCGAAACCCAAGGATGGATTTAAATACCATAACAAAGAACTGCTACAAATTACCTGGATAAAACTAAATAACTATATTCACTAGTGCATGTTTAATCCAAAACACATGATCAAAAACTCATGTTGTTTGTGTCTTTCTCAAGTGAATCTTTTGGATATTCTCCTTCTTGTTCTGAAAGTTCATTCTCAAATAGATATAGTGCTCATAAGAGATAATCATAAAGTAGACCACTCAAAGTGTTGGATATTTGGTTTTCCATAGTTAATTGGTTGAATCTATAATACATAAAGGACCTCATCAATCTGTCTTATACCATTTATTACTAAATTATTTTTGCTCCCAAAGGTGATGCATGACTCGGTCCATTAAATACTTATCTTTTCTAGCATAAGACAAATATAGACTTAACATCTTTTAAACCTATTCAAACTTGTATGTCACGGAGAAGGTCAACTTATTGTTCCTGATATAATCAAAATCATCAAATAACCATATTATTTCCAAGCATAGAATTGAGAAAACACCCCGAAACTATTCCACTTTCTACAAAAACACCCATCAACTATCAGATTCTGAAAAAACACCCCTCAACTTTTATGACTCAACTGGACCGAAGTGAAATTGGACAAGAATGAACCAAAATTTGTTTTTCAAAGTTACCCTTATTTCCAACTAGTGTACCCAATTATACAAGTAGAAGACATAGATAATAGCTGGTGACCAAACAAAGGTAGGAGTTTACCATATAAAACATTATATTACATACATAACATTGTACGAACTACCTTATACTAACACTGACTTCTTCACATTCTTCCACAGTATATATTCCTCTAAAACATTTCTCCAAATTTCGTCCTTCTAAAATTAATCTAATCAATTCTAGGCCTTAGTCTCAACATTTCAATTCTATATTGGTTAAGTTCTTTTCAGTCAGTATCCTTTATTAACCGTAACTTTCTATACACAATTATGACATTCATGATCCAAACAAATTATCTCCTTTAGTCTCCAAAGTTTTAATCCCTGGTCTGTGTCAAGATTCGGCACTCGCAGTCTTAAGGATTACTGATCATTCTTAAATTCTATTGTCCTAAGGATCACTGACCATTCTTAAATTCTATTATGATCAAAACATTTTGCTCTGGTACCAAATTGTAATAACCTACCTTGGAAACCTACTAATCTGATCCGATGTGGTGATGCAACTAACAAATTTTCAAATTATATATAGCTACAGGATCCTTAATTATCAAAAAAACCCGGACAACAAAGTCATCAGAATCAACCTTTTAAAGTATCCACACTATCAATTACAAATTTAACTATGTAGTTCTGAAATCAAACTTTCAATTTTCAAAATACATTAGTTACATAACTCTACCATATAACTTACACACAAAAAACTGAACAACCCGACACTTGCTCAAACCCCAATCATTGGTATGATCCAAGCTCCACCCCAATTTATTCAAAAACCCTCCAAGGAAAATATTGTGAGTTTGTAACTAATCCTTCTCTTCATATTGAGATCACACTCAATAATCCTACTCTTCAATTTAACTACTTTCACAATATTCATATTTCCTTATGATAATATTTATTTTTAATACATATGATTCCATTAAATCCGAAGTTACGAAACATCCATATGTATAAATCTACACTAACATAATACTTTTTTTAAGAAATTTATTATTCCATATGTTTTGATAACCAATCATTTACCTTAAATAAAAAAAATCTTATCACAAAATTTGAACTTGCATCCATCAAAAACAATTTCTTAATATCCACACAATTAGATTAATATCTAATTCAGAATCTGATACATATGATGGATACTTCAAATTTTCATGTATGCTCATCTTCCAAAACTCACAATCGCAAAGTTACTTGTTATACCCAAAGATTTTCGTCAAGCAACCAGTCTCGTAAAATAATAAATTCATCCTCCTTAAAAATTGGCCAAAACACTTCAATTAAATTTTTCATAAAATCGACTAAAAACGGTGGACTACCGACAAAAATAGCTAAAATAGTGAATTTTGAATGTTTTCGAAGTAGGCAAACAAATATAAACTACCCAAAAGGCTAAAAGACTAAGATTTTGAAATTTCTCGAAAATAGCTAAGAATTGTGGACTAACCCCACAAAGTTTAGTTAAAATAATGAATTTTTGAATTTTTCAAAATCATAACCTATAAAACACTTAAATTCAAAATTTCTTATAAATCAGCTAAAATTGGTGGGGACTAACCTACAAAGTTAGGTTTAAAATTGAATTTCATAATTTTGTCGAATGCACTTAAAACAGTAGACACCCATAAAAAATTCACTAAAAACACATAAATTTAGAATTTTTAAAAATCAATTTTTAAAATGTGGATTATATCCCACAAAGTTAACTAAAATAGTGAATTTGCACAAAAAAGATTTGAGCAAGCACGTTCATTCATTATCAGAATATGCACAAAAAAGAAGATATTTCTCTTCCGTCTTTACTATACTTCGTATAATAACTAACACAAAGAAACGACATATGAAATCAAATTCTGAAATAAAATCGTCAGTAAAATAGTTAATGACACTTACAGATCGTGATCTTCTTCAAAATGTTTCTTCAGATCGCCATCGATCTCACCCACATCTGCCGATCGAGAACCGTTTAACGAAAAATTAATCAAGAACAAAACTACAATTCCGATTTCTGATCCCAAAAAAAATAAAAAATTTGAAACCCTAATTTCAAACGAAAACAAATTCCGATATCTAATTTCAAATTTGATAGTAAAAGGGTTCCCTAATTTCGATTGGATAACGAAATTAAGCTATGTATTTAAGATCGAGAAGGATAATACTTACCTAATTAAGAAAACTCGAACCCTAGTTTCGGATGAGAAACGCATTGGGATTTGGAAGACGGCGACGACGGATTTCAAACGGAGAGGGTTTCCATTTGGGGGGGGGGGGGGAATAAAGGCGCATGTTTGTAATGGAATTTGATAATTATCAAGAATCCTCACAATCAAGTCATCAGAATCACACCTTGATTGGTAATTACAAATTTAACCAATGCACTTCCCAAATCAAACTACGAATTATCAAAATACATTCAATACATAACTCTAGCATATAAACTTATCTACAAAGTTAGAAACCAAAAAATCTGATACTTTGCCTAAACCTCAAATACTGATTCAATGCCAAGTTCTATGCCACTAATTAAGAATAATTCAGGAAAATATTGACTTTCATGAGCCTACACTCAATAAGCATTCTCTTCAATTTAATTAAATGCACGATATTCATATTTCTTAGAATAATATTTATCTAATTTCCTTTGGGATGTCACAATTTTTCCCACCTTAAGAAACTTCGTCCACGATATTTAATCATCCACATTAAAGATGCTTTATTTTTCCTTATATCGTCCAACTAATTAAAGTAATCTTCAATAACCAAATCCATAACATTTTTTATACAAAATTTTGAATTCCATAACATTTTTTATACAAAATTTTGAATTATTCATATGTATACATCTTTAAAAGCATTAAAATATATTTGTCTTAAATTTATCAATTCCACATGTTTTGATGGAACAAATCATTGACCTTACATAAACAAAATCTAATCTTGAAATCTGAACATGTAAGCATCAAAAACAATTCCTTAAATAAATTGGGGAAAAAATCTAATTCTCCGAATCCAATACATGATGGATACTTTAACTCTTCATTTATGGACATCTTCCAAAACTCACAATCACAATATTACTTGTTATACATAGATTTTTGTCAAGCAAAGCATTCTCCTAGAATAAGAAATTCATCCTCCTCGAAAATTTGCTAAAAACACTTAAATTCAGAATTTCACAAAATTAGCTAAAAACCGTGGATTATAAACCACAAAATTGGCTAAAATACTGAATTTCAGAATTTTTTCGAAATTGTCTAACAACTATAGACTATAACCCCAAATATTGGCTAAAACATTTAAATTTATAAATTCTCAAAATCAGCTTAAAACTGTGGACTAAATAACCCACAAAATTAGTTAAAATAATGAAATTTTGACTTTGACATAACCTCCAATATTAGTCACAACACTTATATTCAGAATTTCTTTAAATCAGCTAGTAACGGTGGGACTCTAACCCACAAAGTTGTCTTAAAAAGTTGGCTAATAACAAATTTAAGTGAATTTCTTAATTTTCTTGAAATAGGCTGTAAAAAGTGAACACCGAAAAAAAGTAGGCTACACTTAAAATTTACAATTTCTTGTAATCAGCTAAAAAATGTGGATTATTACCCAAAAAGTTAGTTAAATAGTGAATTTTTGAATTTTCTTAAAATCAGATCAAAGTAGTGGTCTTTTAACCCAAGAAGTTAGCTTAAATAGATAATTTTTGAATTTTCAGTTAGACGATAACTCATAAAAATATGCTAAAACACTTAAATTTTAGAATTTTTGAAATCAACTAAAAACGGTGGGCCCACAAGGTTAGCTAAAATAATTAATTTCCAAATTTTTTTCAAAATTGGATAAGAAAACATTGGACTATAACCCAAAAATTAGCTAAAATAGTGAATTTCTGAATTTTCTTGAAATGAGCTAGAACCATTTTATTATAAACAATATAACCCACACAACTTGGCTAAAACACTTATATTCATAATTTCTTGAAATCGGCAAAAACTGTGGACTTACTAATCCGACCTACAACTAACAAATATTTAAATTATACATAGTTAATTATTTAAAAATTCTCACAATAAAGTCATGAGAATCACACCTTCAGTAAAGTACTTTTACCATCAATATCAACTTTAACTATGCACTTCTCAAATCAAACTTCAAAATGTCAAAATACATTCGATATATAACTCTAGCATATAAACTTACATACAGAATTAGAATACTTGCCCGCCCAAGCATCAATCGTTGATCTGATACCAAGCTCTACGTCGCTTTATTAAGAATCGTCGGGGAAAATACTTTGACTATGTGAGGCCACACTCAATAGGCTTCTCATCAATGTAACTAAATGCATGATATTCATATTTCTTAGGATAATATTTATCTAATTTCCTGATAAAATTTGGGATGTCACAATATCCCCACCTTATGAAATTTCATCCTCAAAATTTAAAACATTCACACATTAAAGATACGTTTATTTTGCCTTATATTGTCCAACAAATTAAAGTAATCCTCAATTAACAAAATCCATCACATTTTTTATACATGTGATTTCATTAAATTTGAAGTTTTGAGCATCCATATATATACATCTCAAAAGCACACTAAGATTAAAAATAAATAATTAATTAATTAATTCCATGTGTTTTGATGGAACCAATCATTTACCTTAAATAGATAGATAAAATGTATTCTCGAGATTTGTACATGTATCTGTCGGAGACAATCCCTTAGTATCTAATTCTCTGAATCCAATACATGATGGATACTTCAAACTTTCATATATGGTCATCTTCGAAAAGTCAGTCACAATGTTACTCGTAACATTCAAAGATTTTCGTCAATTAATCATTCTCCTATACAATAAGAAATATATCCTCCTCGAAGTTGAATTCTTAAATATACAAGAGTTAAAAGAATTTATCAAAATCATCTCCTAACAAAATACTTCCAAATCCAATACATATCTTATGAATATCATTCATCCTAATCCAAACATATATGTTGATGCTTGTTTACTCCATAATGCATTATTTACCAAAGAATTAATTTACCAAAGGTTTATTATCCTCGAGATTTGAACCTCCAAACATCAAAAGATAAAAACTTCTCTAATGAATATGATCCAATCTAATCCGACACTTGAAATATACGACCTTCTTTCAAGACTCACAATCACAGTAGAATTTCTTACTTCACAAAAGCTTCACAAGAATATTCTTTACCGTACGAAATTTTATCCTCAAACTTTGAATACGTCATAAGAATAACAATAATAATAGGAATTTAATCAAGATAGGTAATCAATCTTAAATCTTTATAATAATCATCATTTTATTCCTATTAACCCCAACAATTCTCAATCATATACCTATCCAATATCAACAAGTCCCCCAAGGTCACCAATCCATTTTAAATTTTTATTTATCAAACCTATTCTCATAAACAAATGGAAAGGTTCTCTGAGATAATCTTCACAAAAGTCTAAAAATCCCTCGGTAGTACTTTTATAATAAAACTTCTGAAGCGTTCTCGTTAACTATACATTTAGCTTTGGGATCCACAAAGTCATTTTCCTTCGAGTAACGTATCGAAAGTAATTACTGTATTCAAAATCACATATTTAAGTTCTATATACATTTCACAATTTTTAATCTCTAGAGATGAACTGCTATATTGCCTTCAACTATTCTTCATATTCTCACGAAAACCAAGAACGGATTAAATACCATAACTAAGAGCACCTACAAATTACCTAGACAAAACTAAATAACTCTAATTCACTAGAGCATGTTTAATCCAAAACACAAGATCAAAAACTCATGTTTGTCTTTCTCAAGTGAATCTTGTGGATATTCTCCTTGTTCTGAAAGTTCATTCTCAAATACATATAGTGCTCATAAGAGATAACCATAAAGTAAACAACTCAAAGTGTTGGATATTTGGTTGCCCATAATTAATTGGCTGAATCTATAATCCATAAATAACCTCATCAATCTATCTTATTTCATTTATTAATAAATTATTTTTGCTCCCAAAGGTGATGCATGACTTAGTCCATTAAATACTTATCTTTTCTAGCATAAGACAAATATAGACTTAACATCTTTTAAACCTATTCAAACTTCTATGTCACGGAGAAGGTCAACTTATTGTTGTTGATATCGTTAAAATCATCAAATAACTATATTATTTCCAAGCATAGAATTGAGAAAACACCCCGAAACTATTTTCTACAAAAACACCCATCAACTATCAGATTCTGAAAAAAAAACCCTCAACTTTTATGAATCAAACTGGACCAAAGTAATTTTGGACAAGAATGAACCAAGTTTTGTTTTTCAAAGTTACCCTTATTTCCTACTTGTGTACCCAATTATTCAAGTAGAAAAACAGATAGTAGCTGGTGACCAAACAAAGGTAGGAGTTTAACGTATAAAACATTATAACGAACTTCCTTATACTGTACATTGACTTCTTAACATTCATCTACAGTATATATTCCTCTAAAACATTTCTCCATTTGCCCGTCCTTCTAAAATTAATCTAATCAATTCTAGGCCTTAGTCTCAACATTTCAATTCTATATTGGTTAAGTTCTTCTTAGTCAGTATCCTTTATTAATCGTAACTTTCTTTACACAATTATGACATTCATGATCCAAGCAAATTATCTCCTTTAGTCTCCAAAGTTTTAATCCCTGATCTAGATTTACAAATAATATACACAAATGTGTCAAGATTCGACACTCACAGTCGTAGGGATCACTGATCATTCCTAAATTCTATTATGTCCAAAACCTTTTGCTCGGGTACCAAATTGTAATAACCTACCTCAGAAACCTACTAATCTGATCTGATGCATTCGATGCGGTGATGCAACTAACAAATTTTCAAATTATATACAGCTACTGGAGGCTTAATTATCAAAAAAACCCGGACAAACAAAGTCATCAGAATAAAACTTTTAAAGTATCTATACTACCAATTACAAATTTAACTATGCAATTCTAAAATAAAACTTTCAATTTTCGAAATACATAGTTACATAACTCTACCATACAACTTACACACACAATTAGAAACTGAACAATCCAACGCTTGCCCAAACCTTCATTGGTCTGATCCAAGCTCCACCCCAATTTATTCAAAAATCCTCAAGGAAAATATTGTGACTTTGTTGATATCACACTCAATAATCCTTCTCTTCAATTTAATTAATTGCACCATATTCATATTTCCTTATGATAATATTTATTTTTAAAACATATGATTCCATTAAATCCGAAGTTACGAAACATCCATATGTATGCATCTTAAAAGAACACTAACATAATACTTTTTTTAAGAAATTAATTATTCCATATGTTTTGATGACCTATCATTTACCGTAAATAAACAAAATTTTATCTCAAAATTTGAAAAAGCATCCATCAAAAACAATTTCTTAATATCCACACAATTAGATTGATATCTAATTCTCAAAATCCGATACATGATGGATAACTTCAAATTTTCATGTATGCTCATCTTCCAAAACTCACAATTGCAAAGTTACATGTTATACCCAAAGATTTTCGTCAAGCAACCAGTCTCGTAAAATAATAAATTCATCCTCTTAAAAAGTTGGCCAAAACACTTAAATTAATTTTTTCATAAAATCGACTAAAAATGGTGGACTACCCACAAATTTAGCTAAAATAGTGAATTTTGAATGTTTTCGAAGTAGGCAAACAAATATAGACTATAACCCCCAAAAAAGGCTAAAAGACTTAAATTTTGAAATTTCTCGAAAATAGCTAAGAATTGTGGACTAACCCCACGAAGTTTAGTTAAAATAATGAATTTTTGACTTTTTCAAAATCATAACCTATAAAAGTAGACAAACACTTAAATTCAAAATTTCTTATAAATCAACTAAAATTGGTGGCGACTAACCTACAAAGTTAGGTTTAATATTGAATTTCATAATTTTGTCGAATGCACTTAAAACAGTACACCCGTAAAAAATTGACTTTTAAATTGAGAATTTTTAAAATCAATTTTTAAAATATGGATTATATCCCACAAAGTTAACTAAAATAGTGAATTTTGATTTTTTTTTTTTTTCTTTTTTTAATTGACTATAAAGTTTGGCTATAATCTATTAAAGTTGACTAAAACACTTAAAATTATAATTTCTCAAAATAAAATAATTACGGTGGACTACATAATACAAAAAGTTAGATGAACTTGTGAATTTCTAAATTTTCTCGAAATTGGCTAAAAACAGTGAAATATGTAAACCCACAAAAGTTGGCTACAACACTTAAGTATTTCTAATTTATTCTTACCACACATTCGAAATTTGACAGCATATTTTGTTTCAAATTAGATGGTCAAATCATTCAATTAACTTAAGAGTATCCACAATATGGATGGATGTGGAGATACTCTAGTTCAACAGTTCGACTATATTGTACTTTTAGTATATAATTTAGATTTATTATTTTGCATATGGAAGAAAAAAAGATACCAACTGCCATTATATTCTTAGGTAGAAGTAATTACATTCCATTCGTTAATAGTACTAAAATGTGCTCAGGTGAGAGAAAGAGAGCTGACAACTACACAAAAGAATTGTAGTTGAATTATAACAAAACTATAAACTAAAATAATGAATAGGGATCTGCACAATAAACCTCTTTTAATCAACAAGCAGGCAAGCACAGTTATTAGAGAAAAATGCTCTTAGTACATACATCTAATACTCAACACTACCCAACTAATCATCAAAATAACGCTTTAATTACTTAATGAGTCATTACCTTGTCGGTCTAAACACTGAGGAAGTCCTGCCTAACTCCTCCAAGAATCCGCGTATAAAATTTGGAGAAATCAAATCAAGTAAAGATTTGCAAGCACGTTCATTCATTATCAGAATTTGCACAAAAAAGAAGATATTTCTCTTCCGCCTTTACTATACTTCCTATAATAACTAACATAAAGAAACAACATATGAAATCAAATTCTGAAATAAAATCGACAGTAAAATAGTTAATGACACTTACAGATCGTGGTCTTCTTCAAAACGTTTCTTCAGATCGCCATCGATCTCACCCACATCCGACCGATCGAGAACCTTTTAACGAAAACCTAATCAAAAACAAAACTACAATTCAGATTTCTGATCCCAAAAAAAAAAGAAATTGAAACCCTAATTTCAAACGAAAACGAAATCCGATATCTAATTTCAAATTCGATGGTAAAAGGAAACCCTAATTTCGATTGGATAACGAAACTGGGATATGTATTTAAGATCGAGACGGATAATACTTACCTGATTAAGAAAACTCGAACCCTAGATTCGGATGAGAAACGCATTGGGATTTGGAAGACGGTGACGACGGATTTGAAACGGAGAGGGTTTCCGATTTTGGGGAATAAAGGCGCGTGTTTGTAATAGCGTTTGATAATTACGCTAGTTTTATAGAAGACACAAATGTCGGTGGGTTAAGTTGCGGACTAACAACGCTAAGTTAATTAAGTTGCAGATTAACGACGCTATATTATTACAGCTGTTATTTTCTATAAATGGGCTTGGGCCAGTTTCTTTTCATTGTTCATTAATATGTTATCGGTCCATGGGCTTGGATCCATTGATATTTATTATTTTTTATTGAGTAATTTGGGGGGCAAAGTGGAAATAAATCAATAGAAATGTTGATAAACCACGATATGAGCTCTCCCAGTCCCAAGTAGTGTAGGTAATGGATTTCAGATTCCGTACTTCGTTTGGATGTTGGATTTAAGAAAGTTTAAGTTGGCAATTGTTCTTTTTTTTTTTTTTTGCAAATACTTCAGAAAAAAAAACATATTTAAAAAAAGAACTTCAAGTTAAATAGGTAATAAATTAGTGTGAAGCAAAATCTTGGTTATTTTTTTTCTTAAACGCCTTTTTGTTGTATTTTGACAGTTTTGTGTTCTTTTCTTAATGGAAACTCTAATAAGGCTACTCTTTAAACTTTTAATGGGCTTCGTTTAGAAGAGATGTGGCATTTGGGCCGATAGTTTATTGGGCTTTTCAATAATTCAAGCCCAGTCAGACGGGAAGGGCACATGCCCCTATTAGTCCATCAGTGGTGCCTACAAAATACTTGCGTTTGGTTTGTTGTTCTGAAAACAGTTTTCTGAAAACAGTTTTCTGAAATGAGTTTTCTGAAAACTATTTTCTGAAAATGAGAGTGTCTGTTTGGTAATAATTTTTTCTGAAAACTGTTTTCTGAAAATGAGAGTGTAAAAGTTGTTTGGTAATAAATTTTTTCTGAAAACTGTTTTCTGAAAATGAGAGTGTAAAAGTTGTTTGGTAATAATTTTTTTTGAAAACTATTTTTTGAAAATGAGATTATAAAATGCGTTTGGTAAACCAAAAAATCTGAGGAATTTTCTTTAAAATATAACTGGATAATGAGCTTATAAAAGGCGTTTGGGTATAAAATTAAATTATCAAATTAATAGGAGTACAGTTTTTATGACACTGAGATTATAAACGCCGTATGTTTAATCAATTTGCTCTCATTTTCTTCTGAAGTGTTTTTTTTCCCCTGCAGTTACAGATCAAAGTTCTACAAGTATACGAACAAGAATCGTGAGAAATAGCCAATGGAGCAAATATTTTCAATGTGAGGAGTTGTATTAATGTGAAATACCTGGAACTTGTTCACATGAACTGATATGCGACTATACCTTGCCCAAAGATGATTGCATCAACTGATATGTGATATGCGAAAGACCTTGTGGCTGTTGATGTGTAGGTACTGTTTGTATTAAAGTAATGTCTCTGTTTTATTTTGAGAGGTTTATGTACGTTTTGGGAACTGAATCCTGCTTTGTTAATAAACTATTTATTTGAATGATCAAATGATGAAGATATATGCATCACTGGGCAGGTTGATGTTGGAATGAACAAAGATGAAAAGATCCCCGGTGAGAAATAATATATGCAAGTTGGTGTACTTCCTTACATAATAAGCAAAGGAAAAATCTACATACATACTATCTAAATTCATTGTTCAGAATTAAACAATTCAGACAGGAACAGATGAACTAAAGATGTTTCATTTTGGAGGTGCAAAATAGCAAATCACAAACAAATATTGTCAATATACCGAGCACATTTCAAATATATTATACTTCCACTTCCTTAAATCATCAACACTTTTCCGATCGTGGGGTGCAGCCCATTTCCTTCTTCAACTGTGGCAATACTGTCTCCATTGTGTACTCTCGCTACCTGTTTGCAAGCACTTCTGGGCTCTCTAAAAGCTTTCCAGGTACCAACATATCCTAAAGCATGTACAAGAACCAAAAATCAGCACCTCACATCAGAGTTGATCATCATCTGGCATCAATTAGTCATAGGCTCAGACCATGTTTGGATAGAAAAAATGACTGAATATAACATGGAGATTAGTGTAGGACTGCATTTGAATGCCATGCCAACTAGTACTAAACATGCATTGTAATGCATTATATATCCATGAGACTAATGAAATATTATCAACTGTTGGATCGGTGACTTTTATTCCCTAATAAAGCATCAAATGCAACCATTACCAATCACATGCATCATAAGTTTTGATTAATCATCACTGCCTAGACTGATAGAAGTAAAAGAGTATGGTGATTTAAAACAATTAAATGAAGCACTTCCTGTTTAGATGGAGACCGACAAGAACAAAATGACAGAAGCATCAGAACCCAGTCCATTGCCTAGACCATCAGAAGCCAGCACAGCATCAAAAGGCAAACACAGCAAAAAATCCAATAATATCCATCAGAAACAGTAGAATCCATTAGCAGCATCAGAACCCAAACCAGCAAGGGAATGGTACACAGTATCAGCATCAGAACCCAAACCGAAATGACAGGAAACACTTCGGTAGAATCTGCGTGCTTCAGAACCATCACAAAATCCGAAGCCATCACAGCATCAGAAGCCAAACACAGCATCAAGCTATTCACATAATATCCATCAGAAACATTAGAAGCCATTAGCAGCATCAGAATCCATGTCAGCAAGGGAATGGTACACAGTATGGAAAGATTTTAAAGTTTGATAGAAAAAGTTTACCCAAACAATGTAGAAATACATAAATATTGGATAGTAAAAACTTCTTTTTGTTGATTGAATCAGCATCGATGTAGCTAGAACTACAAATTTACGGCAGAAAAATTTTGGGAATTACCTTGAACAATAGATACAGCAAGATGGCAAGTAACCTCAGGGGATGTTCACATACAAGCATAACTGAGTACAAAATAAAGTAGGTGGTTCCCTAAACCACTCGATGTATAAAATTTCATATCTAAAACTGAGATGTGGAGGCATGCTTCCACATAAATTTGATAAGGATCATTCCAAACATATGTTTCCCTTCTCAGAACTAACTTCCCCAAACATATGTTCCCCAACACACCTCAACAAAGGCATAAGATACAGTCAGGACACACCTCAACAATAGAAGAAGAATGCATCAACAACAAAGATTTATTGCAATCTCCAGTGTTATTATAAAGCATCAAAGACCATGGAAAATCCCATATACAAGTAGCTAATACCAGTACAGTGTTCACCACAAAAAAATTATCACTGTAGTGAACAGATATGTAACAAGCATATTCATTTTCGGAATTACCTTCAAAAATGCTTACAGGAAGATGAAGCCAGAAAAATAAAACCCCACAGATCAGAAACCATATAACTCTCTTTAGAACCCATGACCTGCTAGAAAAAGCTAAAAAAAACACAAGCCATGAATGCATCAACAACAAAGATTTTTTGCAATCTCCGGTGTTATTATAAAGCATCAGAAACCATCATATGATTCATTGCAATATTCATAGTTATTATAAAGCATCAGAAACCATGGAAAATCCCAATAAAGCATCAAAAACCATTGCAATATTCAGAGTTGTTATAAGGGGACTTTATAACAGACAAAGCCAATGAAGTTATTTAGTATAACAAAGCAATGTGAATCTTTGAAAGTATTGAATTAGTCGTAGGCTCAGAACTCCTTCGTATGTACCAATTGTTCCCAAAAATTCATAAAATTTAGTCTAGGGTTGCATTTTTTACAATGCCATGCCTACTAGTATTAATTATGTGCCCCCCTCCCCTCCCCTTTGCCACCCATAGTTTAATTCATCATTCATACACTCAGTATGCCATCATTCATGCAGAAGCTAATACCTTCGTACAATAAGAAATTCATCATTCTCAAAAGTTGGCTAAAACACCTAAATCCAGAATTTCACAAAATCATCTAAAATCAGTTGACACCCACAAAATTAGCAAAAAAATGTGCATTTCTGAGTGTTTTCAAAATTGGCTAACAACGATGGACTATAACCCCAATTATGGGCTAAAACAAAATTTACAATTTCTCGAAATCAGCTTAAAAAATATAAACTACAACCCACAAAGCTTTGCAAAAATAGTTAATTTTCGATTCTTTCTCAAAACCGGATTAAAACAATAAACTTTAACAGACAAAATTAGCAAAAAACAATTTTTTTTGAAATTTCTCAATACCGGCTAGCCTATTACTCATAGAAGTTTGCTAAAACACTTACATTATAACACAATGGACTAAACCACAATATTAGCCAAAATAGTTAATTTTTGAAATTTTCACAAAATTGGCTAAAAACAGTGGACAATAACGCAAAACACAAGCTAAAATAGCGAGAAAATCGGTTGAAACTAATGAATTATAAACCATATAACCCACGCAAGTTAGCTAAAAACACTTGGACACATAATTTCTCAAAATCGACTAAAAACAGTAATCCGGCTCAATGCGGTGATGCTACTAACAAACTTTCAAATTATACACAGCTAGCTACTAAAGCCTAAATTATAAAAAATCCTCAAAATAAAGTCATCGGAAATACACATTCTTTAAAGTACTTTTACCATCAAGGAAAAATTGGAGACTGGAGACTGTTCAGATGCCATTACTCTGTAACAGCAGAGTAATGGAGACTCTTCAGATTCATAACTGGTGAGCCATTACTCTGCTTTTACAGAGTAATGGGTACCAGTTACTGAATCTGAAAAGCCTTTTCAGTTCAGTAGGGGAAGAGTTTTGTCTGGGCAAAAAAAAAATTAAGCCAGACCAGAACAGACCAAACCGAACCGAGCCGAGCCGGGCGGGCACGCGCGTGCGCGTGTGTGTTTGTCATTTTGGGTAAGTCCTCTCTCCACTACACGTTAGTGGTAACCCCCGGACCACGTCCTTTAGTCCAGTTTTCTAGTATATATACTAGAAAAAATCTTTTCCAATTTCCGATATGGGACTATCCATTTTCTCCAAGTTGCCAAGTTAGTACCTTTCAAGTACCCAACTTTGGATCAACATTTTTCATTCATACGGAATTCGTTTTTGGCAAGTGAGTATACTACGGAATAGTACTCGTCGAGAGGATCGCAATCCACTCATTTTCCGGCACCGCCGGTGGCCGGAGCCAGCCGGAATCCGGCCCGGAAAACTGCAAAAATTAATTCCAACAATCCCCCACATGAATAGAAATTACCAGACCATGTAATCCAGACACGACAGAAAAACAAAAAACATGACAGAAAGACTCTGAGAGTACAATCGGAAAATTACTACATCAGGAATGGTAGTAATTTTTCAACTTTGAACCACCCTTAGTAATTAGCTATCGGATTCACTTGACCAGGTAGTGATCATGATGTCTTGAACCACCTGGGCGTTGATGTGAACCTAGACAATAACTTTCGCACAGTTTCATCTCCACATAGAACTAAGTTCTCTTGTTGTGTTCATTTTGGCCTTGAACATCCCTGGTTAATCGTGAGTGAACTTGGAGAATGTAGCCTCTCTTCATTCTCCTAGAAACGGCCCCATTTCACACTCACAAGGTGATTGCCCATAAAGAGTATCCTGCTATACCCCACTTTTATTTCAAAGCTATGAAAATCATTAAAAGCCAAGCTTATCCTAACTATTTGCAGGCAGCACTTGTTTTATCATCCTAAGCACTTGTTTTATCATCCTAAGAATGGGTATGAGATGTTAATCTCTCAGTGCTTCCGTCGATTCAACAAGATTTAGTTGTCCCTTTGAACCTAGATCTTGGGATCTCCAATTCCTAGGTAGGGTTTCCATCAAGTATTCTCTTTCGTCATAGGCTTTAAACCTATTCCTCTTGATGATCTCACAACCTGCTCTCGTGACAGACCTTTAGTAAATGGATCCGCTAGGTTGTCGGCCGATTTTATATATTCTATAGAGATTACTCCATTTTAGAGCAGTTGTCTAATGGTTTTGTGTCGCCTTCTGATATGACGAGACTTACCATTATACATACAACTCAGTGCCCGTGCTATAGCCGATTAGCTGTCACAGTGTACATATAAGGCAGACACTAGTTTTTCCCACATAGGAATATTCTCTAAAAAGTTTCGAAGCCATTCTGCTTCCTCTGCCGCTTTGTCTAAAGCAATAAACTCAGATTCCATGGTGGATCTGGCCAATAGCGTTTGTTTAGAGAATTTCCATGACACAGCTGCACCACCAAGTGTGAAGACATATCCACTTGTGAATTTTGAGTTCTTGGAGTCCGATATCCAGTTGGCATCATTGTAGCCTTCCAGTACTGCTGGATATCTGGTGTAATGCAGCGCATAACTCTGAGTATGTCGCAAGTAGTTCAATACTCTAGTTATTCCTTTCCAGTAACTTCGTCCTGGATTACTCGTGTATCGGCTCAGTACGTTTACCGAATGTGCTAAGTCCGATCTTGTACAACTTGTTAGGTACATCAGACTACCAATTACACGTGCATATTCCAGTTGTGATATGCCTTCGTCTGTATTTTTGAACAAGTGAAGACTTGGATCGACGGGACTTTTTGCTGTCCCATTGGAGTAATTCTTGAATCTTTCAAGTACTTTCTCAACATAATGAGCTTGAGACAAAGTAATCCTGTCAGATGTCCTGAAAACTTCGATTCCTAGTATGATATCTGCAACTCCCAAATCTTTCATGTCAAACTTGCCACTAAACATGCTCTTCGTTTGTTTGATAATGTCATTATTGCTTCCAATAATGAGCATGTCGTCTACGTACAGACAGACCAGAATGTATCCATTTGGAGTATCTTTGATGTAGATACATTTATCGCATTCATTTATTTTAAAACCATTTGACATCATAACATTGTCAAATTTTGCATGCCACTGCTTTGGAGCTTGTTTCAGGCCGTACAGTGATTTTACAAGCCTGCACACCTTATTTTTCTGTCCAGGAACTACGTAACCCTTAGGTTGTTTCATGTATATTTCTTCTTCTAAGTCCCCATTTAAAAATACAGTTTTAACATCTATTTGATGTATTTCTAGGTTACGTAGAGCTGCAATAGCTATCAACATTCTTATGGATATTATTCTTATAACTGGGGAATATGTATCAAAGAAATCTAGGCCTTCCTTTTGCCTAAATTCTTGTACCACAAGTCTTGCCTTATGCTTCTCTATTGAACCATCTGGTTTCAATTTTTGTTTGAAAATTCATTTGCATCCTAAAGCTTTACATCCAGAAGACAAGTCGACTAACTCCCATGTATGATTTTGCATAATAGAGTCTATTTCACTTTTGATTGCTTCCTTCCACATAGGAGCATCAGGCATAGACATGGCTTCCTTGAAAGTTCTGGACTCATTCTCTAACAGAAAGGCCGTCACAAAGTCAGGACCAAATGATTTTGATGTTCTACCCCGTTTACTTCGTCTAGGCTCATCAGTATCATGTTATGGTTCATCAACTGAAGTGCTTTCATTCCCTTGTTCACGTGTACATTTGGGATACGTAGTATCCTTGCATGGAAATACGTGTTCAAAGAAGGAAGCATTCCTTGATTCCATTATTGTATTCATATGGATATCCGGTATATCCGATTTGTATACCAAGAACCGATATGCACTACTATTGTGTGCATAGCCTATGAATATGCAATCAATCGTCTTAGGTCCGATGGTGACCTGTTTTGGGTTAGGTATTGCCACTTTTGCTAGACACCCCCACACTTTGAGGTATTTATACGAAGGTAGGTTACCTTTCCACAATTCATATGGTATCTTGCCGGTTTTCTTGTGAGGTATTTTGTTGAGAATGTAGTTGGTAGTCAGCAACGCTTCCCCCCATATGTTTTGGGGGTAAGCCAGAATTCAACAACAAGGCATTCATCATCTCCTTTAGAGTTCGGTTCTTGTGCTCGGCAGTACCGTTTGATTCGGGTGAGTAAGGAGCAGTTGTCTGATGAACGATTCCATGTTCTGAGCAGAACATGTTAAATGGTGCATCATATTCTCCTCCTCTATCACTTCTAACGATTTTAATCGTTTTACCAAGCTGATTCTCAACCTCAAGTTTATATTCTTTGAATTTATCCAAAGCCTCATTTTTGCTATGTAACAAATATACATAACAGAATTTTGTGCAATCGTCTATAAAAGTCACAAAGTACTTTTTGCCACCTCTGGTCTGCACATATTTTAAGTCACACAGATCCGTGTGAATTAGACCTAGAGTTTCTGTGTTTCTTTCTACAGAACGTGATGGAGTTTTAGTGAGTTTAGCCTCCTTGCAAACTTCGCATTTTTCTGAGTTATCTACCTTAAATTTTGGTAGTAAATTCATGTTAATTAATCTACGCATAGAATTTACATTAACATGGCCTAGTCTTTCATGCCAAACAGAGGAAGACTCAACAACATAGGCAATAGGAGTTATTTCATTAACTTTGGGAACAGCATGAACAATAGTTTTAGGGATGACTGTCATTACATTAAACTTGAACAGTCCATCCTTTACACATCCTTTATCCAAGTATACCCCATTCTTAGACAGTACAAAATTATCAGAAATAAGAACAACCTTAAACCCATTCTTGCTTAGCAAAGAACCTGATATCAAGTTCTTTCTAATATCTGGAACACGCAGCACATTTGTGAGTGTTAGCTCTTTGCCTGAAGTCATTTTCAGCACTATCTTCCATGTTCCTTCAAATTTGGAGGTGGAAGAGTTTCCCATGAACAGCTGTTCATCTTTGTTGCACTTCTGGTATGAGGTGAACATTTCCTTGTCTGAGCAGATATGCTTGGTGGCCCCAGTATCGTACCACCATTCAGGAGGATTACTCCCCACAAGATTTACCTCTGATACTACAGTACAGAGGTCCAGGTCAGAGAGACCAGTGGACAAGTTCTCAGCTATGTGTGCGTGGGATTTTTCATTCCCTTTTACATGTCCTGTTCCTGAACGATTACTGTCCTTACTGCGGCACTCAGAAATTTTGTGTCCCAGCTTACCACACTTGTGGCATTTCCCAGCAAACCTCTTTGCAAAAGGTTTTTTGTTTGAGGCCTGTGGCAGAAACTTCCTCTTCTTGTCCTTCTGTTCGTGCTCCACCACATTGACATTTTCTATGAACTGATTTCCATAGGACCTGTCAGCCTTGCGATTCTCTTCTTCGATCCGCAACCTGACAATTAGGTCTTCACGAGACATCTCCATTCGCTTGTGTTTGAGGTAGTTCTTGAAGTCTTTCCACCCAGGTGGAAGTTTTTCAATGAACGCTACAACCTGGAATGGTTCGCATAGCGTCATATTGTTTGCAGCAATGTCGTGCATTATAACCTGCAGTTCTTGGACTTGACTCACCACAGTTTTGGAGTCAATCATCTTGTAGTCCAGAAATTTGCCGACAACAAATTTCTTGGACCCGGCGTCTTCTGTTTTGTACTTCTTTTCCAAGGACCCCCACAGGAGTTTGGACGTCTTGAAGACACAGTAGACGTTGTACAAGGGGTCTACCAAGCCATTCAGGATGTAGTTCCTGCAGAGGTAGTCGCCCTGAGTCCACGCATCAACTGCAGCAACGGAGTGTGCATCCATTGGCGCCAGCATCAGGGCAGATTCAGTGAGGAATCTGTCCAACTTCAATGTGGTCAAGTAGAACTACATCTTCCCCTGCCACTTTTTGAATCCAGTTCCATTGAACTTCTCCGGTTTTTCTCCCACGGTTATGTGCGTGGGCAGAACGACCGAATGTGCCGCAACCGATTGTGCAGTCACATTTTGGGTCACCGGTATTTCGGTACTGAGAAGCCCTCTAGCAATATCAGTTGGTGTGTTCTCCATGTTCTTATCTTCTCTTCTCTGAAATAGTTTGAAACATGAATTGTTAGTTGTTTTTTCCGAACGGCACCTGTAAATAGACTTCACAAAACTGTTAGAATATGTGAGGAAAAAATTCTACTTTAAGATTGTTAGAACTCGAATTTATAAATAAGAGAAAATCCCAACAGAAATTACGAAGAAATGAAATACAGGAAATAAAATATTAAATTGAAGACTTCGCGCAGAGTCGAGACTGATAATCTCTCTATTTAAAGCAGAATTCGCCCCGTAGTGTGACGGTGGTTGGCGAATTGCTTCCCAGGATACAACTGTACCTTCTCTGAAGAGCAACACCCTTGCTTCAGAGATTCAGCGAACCGTTGTCTGTGATGTACTCTCAGTTGACACTGACACAGAGGAGAAGAAGAAGAAGAATGATGGAAAAAATTCTGCTTTAAGATTGTTAGAACTCGAATTTATAAATAAGAGAAAATCCCAACATAAATTGCGAAGAAATGAAATACAGGAAATAAAACATTAAATTGAAGACTTTGCACAGAGTCGAGACTGATAATCTCTGTCCTTAAAGCAGAATTCGCCCCGTAGTGTGACGGTGGCCGGCGAATTGCTTCCCAGGATACAACTGTACCTTCTCTGAAGAGCAGCACCCTTGCTTCAGAGATTCAGCGAATTGTTGTCTATGATGTACTCTCAGTTGACACTGACACAGAGGAGAAGAAGAAGAAGAAGAATGATATAAAAAAACCCTACTGTATATCAGACTCTGTCTGGATTTATAGAGAAAAATTGGAGACTGGAGACTGTTTAAATGTCATTACTCTGTAACAGCAGAGTAATGAAGAATTTTCAGATTCATAACTGGTGAGCCATTACTCTGCTGTTACAGAGTAATGAGTACCAGTTACTGAATCTGAAAAGCCTTTTCAGTTTAGTAGGGGAAGAGTTTTTGTCTTGGCAAAAAAAAAAAAAATTAAGCCAGACCAGAACAGACCAAGCCAAACCGGACCGGACCGAACCGAACCGAGCCGGGGCCACGCCCTTTAGTCCAGTTTTCTAGTATATATACTAGAAAAAATCTTTTCCAATTTCTGATATGGGATCATCCATTTTCTCCAAGTTGCCAAGTTAGTACCTTTCAAGTACCCAACTTTGGATCAACATTTCTCATTCATACGGAATTCATTTTTGGCAAGTGAGTATACTACGGAATAGTACTCATCGAGAGGGTCGCAATCCACTCATTTTCCGGTGCCGCCGGTGGCTGGAGCCTGCCGGAATCCGACCCGAAAAACTGCAAAAATTAATTCCAACAATCCCCCACATGAATGGAAATTACCAGATCATGTAATCCAGACACGACAGAAAAACAAAAAACATGACAGAAAGACTCTGAGAGTACAATCGGAAAATCACTGCATCAGAAATGGTAGTAATTTTTCAACTTTGAACCACCCTTAGTAATTAAGTCAGACCAGAACAGACCAAGCCAAACCGAACCGGTGCCGGCCCAACCGCGCCGGCGCGTGTGTTTGTCATTTTGGCTAAGTTCTCTCTCCACTACACGTTAGTGGTAACCCCCGGGCTACGCCCTTTAATCCAGTTTTCTAGTATATATACTAGAAAAAATCTTTTCCAATTTCCGATATGAGACTATCCATTTTCTCCAAGTTGCCAAGTTAGTACCTTTTAAGTACCCAACTTTGGGTCAACATTTCTCATTCATAAGGAATTCGTTTTTGGCAAGTGAGTATACTACGGAATAGTACTCGTCGAGAGGATCGCAATCCACTCATTTTCCGGTGCCGCCGGTGGCCGGAGCCTGCCAGAATTCGGCCCGGAAAACTGCAAAAATTAATTCCAACAGATAGGTCTTCTCGAAAACTCCCTTCAAGTTGTTACTGACATTCTCTTCAAATTTTACGAGGCTCTCACCTGAACCGGTCAGCGTCAGTGATCCTTCCCAAATCCCGGTAAGTCCAGACTCAAGTACATAGCTTGCCCGCCCACAACTATCTGCCTTAGGCAATATAGAAGTTTTCTAGTCAGTACAGTTGATTCGAACCACTAATTTCACAAAGTCTAAAGTGAATATCAAGTTAGTCATGCTAATACCAAAGAATGTAATTAAAAATGATATGAGAAATAATAGCAAGACATAAGACTTCAAATTAAGTCACATGAAGAAACAGCGCAAACAGAATAGAACAGGACTTGCAGTTGCAGTTGCACCAAAAATGAGCAATTAGGTAAGTAGTAACTAGTAACAGCAAAGAAACCTTCCACAATTCGCTCGGTGTAAAAAGCCATATCGATAGATATGAGCTTCAAAAAGACTACTTACATGATTTCATTACTAAATATATAAACTATGATATAATAATTCAGAGCTGGGAAGCAGAATGATTAAATCCAGCACAAAACATGAATACCGATCGTTTCCACGAAGAAACATCCGATTTAGTAACATCGAACTGAGAATTCAAATAACCATTCAGTCTGACTATAATATGTACATTAACCATGTCAAGCATACAAACTCCAAATCTCTTTTCTTACCTAACACGAATTTTGAGACAATCTGACGGTGAAAGTGGCTCGGCGGCATTTTTCTCCATATGTGGAGGTCGGTGCCCCGGTAGCTCGGCAGAGTGCTTCGGTGGCTCGGCAAGTTACGAGTCCTCGAGCCACGTGGTTGGATCTGGAGCGCTCATCATGGTGCGGATCTCGAAGTTGGAGGTTCAGATCATGAGAAAACATTATCTTGTCGTTTTGTGGGCATGGCGTGATCTGAGCCGTTCATCATATTTGGACACGGATTTTGAGACAATCTGACGATGAAAGTGGCTCGGCGGCATTTTTCTCCATATGTGGAGGTCGGTGCCCCGGTAGCTCGGCAGAATGCCTCGGCGGTTCGGCAAGTTACGGATTGCCGAACTGCGGTGTTAAGTAAACTGTCGCGACCTTCCTCTGAACCGTCGCTGCTTTCCCCGTTCTGTTATTCTATCTCCCTTAATGAGACCCAAGCATTACCAAAGCCCAACCGTTGCCTCTCTTTATCTATAAGTTCTCACCCCCTACCCCTTAGCTCATTCTTTCACTTGTACTCTCAATTTTTACTTTTGCTCTCGAGTTGCTCTGCTAGCGGAGATCTGAGCTCAAGGGCGGTTGTGCTAGTTGCCGCGAAGGCCAAGCGATTTCCGACGAACTTTCTCCGACCGTGAACGTCACATCAAGGTCAGTTTACTTAGCCTTAGATATTTCTTCGAGATGTCACGAGTATCCTCGGGTAGTAAGGCATCATCCTCGGGAGGTCGGAGTGCCGAGGAGGGGAGAGAAGTGGTGAGCCGAAGAAAAGGGAAGGAGATAGTAACGTCGTCTGTGGCCGAGGAGAAGGGGAAAGAAGTAGTCCGGTCTTCGGTCGTCGAGACGGTGGTGGAGACCGAGAGACGAGCGGGCGCAATGGGCCGGATGCCGACCGTGCTGTCCGGACATACCGGGATAAGGCAGTACAACGGCGAGCTGCTGACTAAGGCTGTCATTGGTCGCGCGGAGACCTGCGAGGATAACGATCCGAGGGAGGTCACCGAGGTGGACGACATCCTTTCGGTCCTAACCGAGCGGGATCTACTCCAGACTGGGAAGGGTTTCGCCATCCCCAAGGAGTACACACTGGTTCTCCCCAGCCCCGGGGTGTGAGCGAATACTGTCTTCCGACCGGACACATGCGTCTTTGCCGACGACGCATTGAACGCCGGGCTGCGCTTCCCCCTTCATCCCTTCGTGACGGTAGTCCTTCGGTGGTATGGACTGTGCCCTATACAGTTCATGCCGAACACTTGGCGCCACGTGCTCGGTTTTCTGTTGCAATGCCGAACAGCCAAAGTGGAGCCGGAGCTCGTCATCCTCCGAAGTTTATATCGAATCGACAAGATGAGCAAGCTCGAGCCTCGCTACTATCTGTTGCCTCGGAAGGGAGTTAAGCTGATAGAAAACCCGGACTCGATAAAGTCGTGGAAGGGTAAGTTTTTCCTGATCAAGGGGCCCTCGACATGGGACTTCCCGACCCGGTGGAAGGAGGAGGTGTCGAAGTACGCAAAAGCCGAGCCGGTGTTGACCCCGGCCGAGGCAGAGGTGGCGGCCAAGCTGATCGGTCTCCCGATGTTGAGTTGGAGGGAGATAACCGAGGAGGTGCTGCACGGGTCGGGCCTTAGTTCGATCGACCCGAGTACGCTCCTAATATCTCACTTTGTGATTTTCTTTTCTTTAATGCCTTGAATATTTTTCTCTAACTTATTTTTTCCGTTTGCTTCGACAGAGGCTCCAAACACGGACTTCAAGGGTATGATGGCTGAAAGAAGCAATGCCACCGACGGCAAGAAGAGGAAGAGGACGAGCACGGGTCCCTCGTATGGCCGACCCACCAAGGCACCTTCGGCGTTCGTCACCACTTCTCCTCGGGAGCCGTCTTCGGCGGTTGTTGTCCAGCCAACCCCATCTGCCCCTATAGGCGAGGGCTTTTCTGTCTCGGCGGCGCTGGCGCTTGAGGCCCCACCACTGACCGAACATGCCGAGGTTATTCTGACCGAGGCTCACAAGAAGCTGTTCGTCCCCAATTGGCGGGTGAACAATCACGACAGCTTCTTGGGAGACTCGGGGATGAGCATGCAGGTTGTTCGACACCTACCGACCCGGAAGGATCGAGCCGCGCTGAAGGCGGGGACGACGGGCGACGATGCCCTCGAAGTAGCTCGGTCACTTATGTCGGTAAGCCTCTTTGTTATTTCCAAATTTTTCTCGAAAATTTTCTAAGTTTTTAGCTCGGCTCTCAAGGTGTTCTAACTGCTTATTCGTGCAGGCAACTTGCCACCCATCTCCTCGAGGAGTATGCCGAGCAGGAGAGGGAGCTGAATGCCCTCAGCGACAAAGACCGAGCAGAGAGGGCGAGGGCTGTGAAGCAGCTCGAAACGGAGCAGCGTCGCTCAGACTCTCTGGCGGCCCAGGTCGCAGACCTCGAGGTGGCTTTGGCACAAGCGAAGGAGAAGCTTGCTTCGGAGGTTGCAAAGGCAGCCGAGGAGAGGGCCACAGCGGCGAGGGCTTCGGAGGCAGTAAAGCTGCAACAAGCCGAGGCCGTGGAGAAGGCGGGGGCGGAGATTGAGGCCGAGGCTAAGAAGCACTTGGCGGCCAACATGGAGCTGTCTTATGCCAGAGCGCTCGATCATGTCGAGACTCGAGTCCCCGACTTCGACAGGTCGGGGTACAGACTATGGCCTGGTGCCGAGGAAGAAACCAAAGGGGAAGAGGAAGAAGAGGAGGAAGGCTCCCGCCTACCCCGAGGCTGTGGTAGTAGGGGAAGGGGGTGACCAGGTGTAATACCCCGTATTTCTGAAATAATATATATATAATAATAAATGAATTTGGGGTTGTCCTATAGAAATTCTCTATAGGAGGAGTTCATGGGAAAATTCGGTTGTTAAGAACGATACCCACGGTTTGAAATGGTTTGATATGCTGTTGATTTGTTTGGTTGGTTTGATGGTGACGTCATCAAATAAATGTGGGTATCAGATAAGGTTTGGAAGGATTTGATTAAAATGGATTGATTCGGTAATATTGGTATTTGAAGACATACGGGATTTGTAAAGGAATTTGAGAATGAGATTGAGAAATATAGTCCCACATGGGATGTGTACAAAAAATAATCTGAGTATAAATATAATTGCCTATGATCAAGAGTCACCTAATTGGTTAACCACCTTTTGAGAGGCAGCCTGTGGTGGGCAGTTGTACTACATAGTATCTAATTTGTCTTCTAAAAATATTAAAATTGTCTGAGTATTGGGGCGAGGCGTTACAAATGGTATCAGAGCCGACTATTGATAGCCGGGTATCCGAGTTACAAATGGTATCAGAGCCGACTATTGATAGCCGGGTATCCGATCTGTGGTGTTGAGAGTGATTGATCTCCAGGATCGAGGACGATGCTACATCGGCTAGAAAGGCGGATCCTACACTAGATGGCCTGTGGTGGGCAGTTGTACCACATAGTATCTAATTTGTCTTTTAAAAATATTAAAATTGTCTGAGTATTGGGGCGGGGCATTACACCAGGTCGTAGCCTTCAAATTATGAATGAGCTTTTACTGACAAAAGGTTGATTACCTCTTAATGGTGGGGGATGGGAGTATTTATAGCCGCCACAGAGACCAGTTTTGGAATAAGATCAAATCCCTACTTCCCAGTAAATGGATATGAGAAATCAGGGCCGTTGATTAAGACTAATCATAAACCCTAATTCTATCATGCTAGACTATTTTAGAAGACATATCTAATTTGTCTTCTAAAAATATTAAAATTGTCTGAGTATTGGGGCGAGACGTTACAAATGGTATCAGAGCCGACTATTGATAGCCGGGTATCCGAGTTACAAATGGTATCAGAGCCGACTATTGATAGCCGGGTATCCGATCTGTGGTGTTGAGAGTGATTGATCTCCAGGATCGAGGACGATGCTACATCGGCTAGAAAGGCGGATCCTACACTAGATGGCCTGTGGTGGGCAGTTGTACCACATAGTATCTAATTTGTCTTCTAAAAATATTAAAATTGTCTGAGTATTGGGGCGGGGCGTTACACCAGGTCGTAGCCTTCAAATTATGAATGAGCTTTTACTGACAAAAGGTTGATTACCTCTTAATGGTGGGGGATGGGAGTATTTATAGCCGCCACAGAGACCAGTTTTGGAATAAGATCAAATCCCTACTTCCCAGTGAATGGATATGAGAAATCAGGGCCGTTGATTAAGACTAATCATAAACCCTAATTCTATCATGCTAGACCGGGTTTGCTGCGGATTGAAACCCGCACCCAGTCTAGATGGATCCGTTCGTGGGTTATTGGGCCTTATGGAAAAAAGACCCAGAACCCATTTCAGACCCGTTTGTAGGTGAAATTACCATTTTACCCCCAGTCTTTAAGATTCGTGCCTAATTTGAACGGTTTCGATTTAACTCCATTTTTAGCCATATCAGTACTGAAAAGCTTCTAAATAAAAATGATGAGAAATAATAGCAAGACATAAGACTTCAAATTAAGTCACATGAAGAAACAGAGCAAACAGAATAGAACAGGACTTGCAATTGCAGTTGCACCAAAAATGAGCAATTAGGTAAGTAGTAACTAGTAACAGCAAAGAAACCTTCCACAATTCGCTAGGTGTAAAAATCCTCATCGATAGATATGAGCTTCAAAAAGACTACTTACATGATTTCATTACTAAATATATAAACTATGATAATAATTCAGAGCTGGGAAGCAGAATGATCAAATCCAGCACAAAACATGAATACCGATCATTTCCACGAAAAAGAAACATCGGATTTAGTAACATCGAACTGAGAATTCAAATCAACATTCAGTCTGACTATAATATGTACATTAACCATGCCAAGCATACAAACTCCAAATCTCTTTTCTTACCTACCACCAAAATCCCAATCCAAATTCAGTTGAATCTTAAGTAATGTTCGGAACAATCCTCCATGCACCTCAAGTTATCACCAAGAATCATCATCAGAAACATCGTCAGGATCAAAAACTTCATCTTCATCATCATCTGAAATAACCACCACCTCTGGATGACCGCCTCCACCACCAACACCATTAGCAACAGCAGGCGCAGCAGCACCAAAATCGTCATCAGAGCTGTCTTCATCAACGTCAGCTCCTTCGTCTTCAGAAAACACGAAATAATCGTCATCGAACCATGGATCTATAAATGACGGGATTGAATCACACTTGGCCTCCAGATCCCCTTCAAGCTTCACACTCCAACATCCGCGAATGTCAAGATCACACAGGTCCTTGCATCTGGTGACCAGGGCACTGAGGCCTTGGTCACTGAAGCGGCCATATGCTAGCTCGAGGTGCTGAAGGCAGGGCATAGTGTGGGCTACTGCCATGGCTTCAGATTCCACAGCTCTATTCGCACCATTGCCTGGGCCGACATCAAGGGGCGGCGGGTGCATGTTCCTTATAAGTTGTATTAAGGAATTGCAGTGGATCCCGAAGAGTTCAATCCCTTTGAATGTGATTCTAGTACAACAACTGATGTCAAGAACAGTCAGCAGCGGGAGGGATTCTACGTTTCTTGCCACCATTTCGTCAGTAACTTCACTCATTGGCATTTTAAGGACCTGCAGAAACCTCCCCCTACATCATAAAGAAAACAGTGCATGATTCAACATAATGAATACAGAGTTATGTATGACACCCAAAACATTGTCATCTATACTTGTGCATCTAGCATCAGCATGTCGTCTATACTTGTGCTATTTCTCTTGTAATGTATGACACCAAAAACACATGTCATTGAAATGATTGAACAGAGCATTCGTTGAGACTCAAAATTTTCAAATTTGACATTTAGAAATAGGAATTTTGAGTTCAAGCTGTAATCGTTGACACTCAAAATTTGAGTATGAAACCCAAAAAATGCATGAACGGGAGATGAATGAAATCCCGTCCGAAAGTTTTTTATAATTAAGAATCGTAATTAAATCTTAAATTAATTCGAACTAGTATCATGCACGTGCGATGCACGTGGAGGAGGAAGGAAAAGGGGAAAAAAACCTACCAACACGTGCGCTGCACGTGTTTGCACACATACAAAAAACAATAAAAAATTGTTTATTTGTTTGGAACCCCATCTCTCCCATTATAATAGTTATAGATTACATCTCAATTCTTAATTAAATATCCATTTAATTTTAAAATGTACCCATAGTACTTTTTATAGGCTTAGTTCTATAAAAGAAATAAATGAGATTGAGAAGAAAAATACACGGGATTTATTTGAAATCCATGTCCGATTTTTATCTTTCCCAAGAAAAATCAAACATATCTTCTGCTACTCGAAAAAATAATAATTGTGGAACGAAAAATCATATTGCGTCTGACCAATTTGTCAGAGAAATTAGTGCACAAACAAAACTTGATATTCCAATTGCTATATTTTGGCAATTCCTATTTCTCCTCTCAGAAGATATCAAAGAGCATTGTTTCTTCAAAACTCAAAATTTCTAAATATAGGAAACGGACTGCAGGCCATTTTTTTCTCTCCAAATTTTCCAAATTTTGGAAATTTGGGGATATATATGCTCTTAGTCAATGGTTGTTTAAGAGGAAATAATATTAAAAAAATGAAGAACTTAAACTATTGCAAAATTTGCAAAATGGATTTAAGGTAGAGAAAAATATGCATATTGGTGTGGTTTCCAATTCCCGCATTATATATCCTCTTGCAAATCCCTAAAAAGCAACCGCAAAACCAAATAAAACGAACATTCATTAACAACCAAAACTCAAACTAAAAACGGATTTAGTTAAAATTTCCAATTAATCCATCAAACACAAAATACCCATTTTACAACTGAACAAAAAACCCTCAAAACTATATTATTGAAAAAATAATCACAAAATGCGCCTACATCCAATAAACCCAATTAATCCAAAAATCGAAAATGGGTATAAACAAAAATACCATTCTTTACAAATAAATAAATAAAAATAAGAAAAAAAAAACCATCAAAATTAAATTATATTGCAAAACAAAAATATTTACAAAATTTATCTAAATCCACCAAATGGGTCCAAACAAAAATTATTTTTTTTACAAAAAAGGATCGAAAACCCCAAAACTACAACACCATTAAACAAACCCTAATCAGAAAATCAAACCAGCAAAATTAAATACCAACCCAACTTAAATGCAACATTTCCATACAAATCCATTTCACCAAATATTTTTCCCCCTTTTTTAAAAAAAAATACTTACGCATTGCCAGCGACGAAACTGAAGCCGAGGTTCCCCATCATGAACGTCGACAACCGCCTCAGCGTTCCGCTGCTCCGCCGGACCAGCTTAACCACCGCGCCATCCACCGCACGTGCCGACACTACGCGCCGGCCCCACTCTATAAGGTTGACGTCATCCCAGCAATACGGGCCGTACACGGCGTCCCTCCACGCGCGGCAAACGAACGGCACCGTCCTCATCACGTAATCGTCAGGCAGCGGCGCGAATATCAAGGCGAGGAGCTCCGGCACCATCGAGTCCCAACTCCTCCAGTCTGCATTGTCCTCGGCGGCGGCGGCGGCGGTGGGGCCCACCTTCATCTTCTTCTTCTTCGTTTTCTTTTCGTTTTCCATGAAGGATGAACGAGGAAGGTGGGATTTGCTTATGTTTGTATTGTTGTTAGTTGTGTGTCGTTTTCTGGTGGGTTATTGGGGTTTGTGACACGTTGACGGTTGGGATTTTTCATTTGGATGGAAATGGAGGGGCTGCTTTCGTGAAAGAAATAGGAGTGTTTTGAGATTCGTGTAGGGTGAGAGATTGATGGTCGTGATTTATATTTGTGTGTGGGGGGTAGGGATAGGAACCGGTGCTTTCGTGTCTGAAACTGCAGCTGCAGAGCCTGCATGCAGTTTTGCTGGTGCTACATTTGGAATATGGAGTTTTGCTCAGGGACTATTTTGAAAAATATATTTGACAAATTATAAATTTTATTAAATTTTTTTTGAATCATTGTGAAAATTGGTGAAATGGGTTGTAATTTGTAAGCTGGAAGCTGTAAAATGAACATGACGATACGTTGTCGGTCCGAGTTTGGCTCGATAAGAGCATCTGTAGTCGTGGGCTATATACCCAAATTTTGGAAAAATTTGAGAAAAAAGAGCTGCAGTCGTCGTCCAAATTTGCAAAATTTAGGTGTACGATGAATAGTGCCTTGCCATATATAGCAGACGATCTGGCAAAATGCAAAATATAGCTAACGGGATATTTTCTTTCGTCCTTGAAAAGAGACGAAGGAAAATATCCCGTCGGAGACGAAGGAAAATATTCCGTCGCTTTGATTTTTTTTTAAACGGACGATAAACAATGGGGCGTCATTTATTTAAAAAAAAAAAAAAAAAAAAAATTGGGTGTCGGACAGTGTATTATACACCGTCCCAACCAATTTGAATAAGACAAAAAGGCTGGGCCGGTGTATAATCCACCGTCCCAGGCCATTTTCCAAATTTTTTTTTTATTTTTTTTATTTTTTTGTCTTTCAGTGCTAAAAATGAAATTAAAAAAAATTTAAAAAAAAATTTGGGACAAGTGATAATCGATCGTCCGGCCATTTTTTAGCTTTTAACGACTGCAGCGCACACCCATATTTTCTATTTCCCAAAACAAAATACCCAAAATTTAGCGACGAACGACTACAGATGCTCTAAATGGCATAATTGTGAACTGTCTGAACTGTTATAGGAACCAAACTTGAATAAATTATTAAGTCTGATGCTTTACCGAGTCCGGTCTCCGAACAAACATAATCTTATTCTTTTATAACTAACAGAACTTGGACTATAAAAAATTTGTGAGAAAAAAAAGAAAAAGAAGAAACTGAGCAGGGTAGAAAACGATCTTTTAAAGGGATTTTAGAATTGGGGTCTGAGTTGTAAATATTGGATCTAGAAGGGGAAATCTGTTGAAGTAGAGAAGGTAGCAGTCTGCAGTTCTGCAACACTAAAGTTTAATGATGACTACTTTATTTGGCTGCCCAAGATTTTATTTTTAGTTTGAGTATTATTTTTAATTTTTTGCTTGGGGACTAAGATACTGTAAAAGTTTGCATGAATATCATCACTGTTGATCTCATTTCTTAAACTTTTGAATCAATCTCAGCCATATCTCCTCATTAAGAAGAGTATATCAATGGGGTTCTTCTATGAGTTGAATGAGAATTCGATAGTGATGAGGAAGAGACCATGATAGCAATTGAAGAAATATGTTGATATTTTCCTAGTATCATTTTATGTGTGTTTAAACTCTGGTATCTCTTTCTCTTTTTCTGTTTCTGGATGTTATTTGGTAGAGCAAATTATGAAGCTTGGAGACTTCATACATTCTTTTAAGGCCCTACTAGTATTATTACGTGCGATGCACGTTTTGATAAAGAGTTTGACTTAAACATGCGATACATATAAGTCAACAGTAATTAGCACGTGCGATGAATGCCTTAATTTTAAAAAATGTAGCTGAATGGACGGTACACATTTTTTTAAAAAATTAAGAAGGAAAAACTTTAATATGTACGTGCGATGCACGTGTTGAAAATAGATTTGGAGTTGCACGTGCGATGCACATGCTTGTTTGGTGACAAAAGTAGTGTTTCTTTTGTGACAAGAAAATATTAAAAATTGTTTATTTGTGAAAAACTCTTCCATTAAATAGTAAGTAAATATTATATTATAGATAGATAGATGGATAGTAATTTACACATGTGATGCATATTTAATATTAAAAAAAGGTTAAAAGTAAAAAAATCTGACAGAGTGAGGACTCGAACCTGAGACCTCCCTCATATTAGTTATGCACGTACGATGCACGTGTTGGTAGATTGTCAAATGACACCGAGGCCTTCTCCCATTATACTATTAGATTGGATACATATATTAAAAATTCCAACGTTGCCTGGTATCGAACCTAAGACCTCCTTTATATCAGTTATGCACGTGCATTGCACGTGTTTGTTGAGTTTCAATGCACGTATTTGTTTGGTTACAAATAAAATTTGTTTTGGTGGCAAACTCTCCCATTAAAATAGTAAAGATCTTTGTATGACTTTTTTTGTTTTTATTCTACTTGGCTAGAATCCTTCTGGATTTTATCGATTATACTCCATTCGTTTCAGAATATAAGTTATTCTCGATTTCTACACGACTATAAAGAAACAACCTATGATTGAATAAAAGTACTTCATATTCTTGATTTTTGAAGCTCATAAATAAGCGGACAATTGTACAATATTCTAATTGTCATATTCTATAATTTGTTATTACTTTTCTTACAAAAAAGGATAAAATTAAATTAAAATTTCTATAGAAAATTAATTTATGTATATTTAAAAATGACAAGATATTTCCTAAAAAAATATAAATTATGACTTATATTTTGAAACAAATGGAGCATCAAAACAAAAAAAAAAAAAGTTGGCATGAATATGTTAAAATTTGCAGATGGCATTTGAATTGGCATTTCACTCTTTTTTATCTAAATATAGTAAAAACTCATTTCAGAGTAAATGTTTATTTGGTTTGGATTGTATATAGTCTTTGTTTGAAACACATTTTTATTTGGGTTTGAAAAGTAATCATCTCACCCTCTCTTTCACACTTATGGTATCCTATCCGTACCAACTATTTTGATTGTTGTAGTTTTTTGTCACATTTTGTTTTTCATTTTGTTTTTTTGGAACATTTTGTTTAGTGTTTAAGCTTTGATTTCCTTAGATTATTAGTCATGTATAAGAAAAGTAAATACAATGATAAACCAACAAATTTCGAGCTTGAATTAGTATCAACTGAATTAATAACCCTATCAATGGACCAAAACTTCGAAGTTGTAGTAAGGGTGAGGATTTTAATATTTGTATTCTAACACGTCATCGCAGGTTGAGGGCCATCTTTTTGGGCCAATGCCTAGACTATATGTAGCGGTATTGTTTTTTTTTTTTTTAATCCACATTTAAATTGCGCAGCCGGTAAGATTCGAACTTGGGACGCTCTGATACCATATTAATGACCCTACTAATGGACCAAAACTTCGAAGTTATGGTAAGGGTGAGGATTTTAATATTTATATTCTAACATTTATAAGAGGAGGCTGAATTTTAATTAATGATATGTGTCGATAACTAAGGGACAGACGGTTGTGATAGATAATTAACAAGAAAGAAGCGACAAAGTATGAGGTGCATGCAGCTATATATAAGACTAGGTTTGCCTGTTGACACGTGCCTACGGCACGTCTTCGGAATGGTGCACCATATAAAATAGTTTTCGAGATCCAGCAAATTAATTGAAGTAGCAAACATAGAACAAAAAACATATTATATGATTTTTTTTAATTATTTTTAAATTTAAATTTTTTTTGATTTTTAAAAAAATTTTAAAATTTTTATTTTCTTAATTTTTTTTGAATAGAAGAGGGAGGGAGAGAGAGGAAAAAAAAAATTAAATAAATATAGGAGTTATTTTGGGTGGGGAATTTGAATTTGAGTTTTGGGGGAAAAATATGTTTTGTAAGGTTAGATCAAGGCCTTTGATTTTTTGGAGATTGAAGGAGAGCCACTTGATAGCTTTATTTGTGTTTTATTATATAGATAGGAAATTTCGTACAGCTAGCCCGATAAAAGATTACGTTTATCTTAAAATGTGGAACGGAAAAAGAACAAAATGAACGTTGTAAGTTTTTTAAAGCAACCGTCATACAGTTATATACGCAACAAAAAGTTGTGAACAGCTGGTCAATAAAGGTTACAATTTCTTTTAGGAAGTAAAACTGTAGAAGGAAAAAGGAAGAAAACACACATTGTAATTTTCTAAGAGTATCCGTGGTTCGTTGGCCATTTTGCCAAAAGGTCACTGTAGTCTGGCCAAATATCAAAAAATTGGATTTCGCTGCTACAGTAGTCAGCTATATTTGATAGACGAAATGACAATTGCTAAAATATAGCAAACGAAAGATAATATTTCGTCCGTTCGATCGGACGAAAGATTATTTTTCTCCGAGAGATTTTTTTTTCACACGTACTCATCGGACGAGGGATTATTCCCCGTCCCTTATTATTATTATTTTTTTAAAAACGGTCGGACGGGAAATAATTTCTCATCCGTTCCATTTGAAAAAAACAAAAAAACCACAAACGGAACATTATCCCTCGTCCGTACATCAGGGAAGAAATTTGAATTTTTTTTTGGCGTTCAAATGTCACTATTTGGCCATCAATGCCCATTTTCTAATTTTTTTTTAGGTTCTTTTTTTTAACGTCGGACGGAAAATAATTTACCGTCCGTCCTATTTGAATTTCGTAAAAACCAAATTTTGACTAACAACGATTACAACGCCTGCTATTTTTCTAGTTCTATTTACCAAATATTCAAAATTTGGGTGTCGACAACAACAGATATTCTAACGAAGGCTACTGACAAACAATCTTATCCGTCGATTAAATTCACACCCAACCTCATTCTCTCTACTAAAGGAATGGTTAATCTTAACCGTCGATTAAATTCACAAGGACGGCTCAGATGAGCTGTTTGTTTGATTCATCCACGTGCCTTTTGATTGTTGTGGGGGCACCAGGCACTAGCTCACGACAGACATTGTAGCCAAGTCCAAAAACAAGAAATGTTTACTATTATACTATTATCCATTCAGGCTCATTGTTCCTTTTTTTTGGAAATTGATAGTTATTTTACATCTATTTTAGCCGAAGTAGAGTAATTTTAAAAATGGCCACAAAAAAACAAGAGAGCCAATGTGTATTTTTGTGACAAATGTGAATAAATTAGTATCTCACATGGAGAACTTTATTGCTGCTCTGATGTAGGAAAAAGTGTTTGATCTTTTACAACTAGTATTTTTACCAAGGCTCATAATACCAAATTCTTTCATAGGATCGCCAATGGCAGAAGGCATCAAAATCACATAGCTGGATTTTTGGTGGATGGAGTTTGGTGCGAGAATGAGGATAGAATCAAGGCTCATATCAATGATAATTTTAAGGAGCTGTTAGGTCAAAGAAGAGAGCACAGATGCTCGCTGAATCTGAACATGTGGGAAGACTCCAGAATTAATGGTAGTGAATGTATTGAAGGTTGTTTCTCAGAAGAAGAGGTGGTTAATGCTATCAATGATTTGGGTCAGGATAAGGCGCCTGGCCCAGATGGATTTCCAATTTTCTTTTATAAGCTATATTGGAGAATCATCAAAAAGGATTTTATAGCCATTGTTCTGGATTTTTATAATGGAGAGGCAGACTTAGATAGAATCAATTACGCGAACATTTCCCTCATTCCTAAGAAATCGGAGGTTAAAGATGTTGGAGATTTGAGACCGATCAGCCTGCTCAATGGATCCTTTAAGATTATTACCAAGGTGTTGGCTAATAGATTGGGGTCAATTCTAAAGGATATCATTGGGGATTCTCAGAGCGGATTTATCAAAGGTCGTGACATTATGGATAGCGTTGCCTCGGCGCACGAAATTATTTTTCGGGCTTCCAAAGAAAAATCGGACGGATTCCTCTTTAAAGTGGACTTTCAAAAGGCGTATGACTCGGTGGAATGGGATTCGGTTGACGAGGTTCTGTTACTGAAGGGGTTCGGCGAAAGGTGGTGAAAATGGATATCTCGATGCATTAGAGGAGGAAAATCGTTTCCCATGATGAACGGGGAACAGGGGAAAGAAATCCGATGCAAGAGAGGTCTCAGACAAGGGGACCCACTCTCGTCATTGCTATTTGCCATCGTAGCTGATGGGCTAGCAGAAATGATTGCTAATGGCAGTAAGGAAAGATCGATCTTCGGCATTAAAATCAAAGCTTTTTCAGATCCTATATCAATCCTTCAGTACGCAGATGATACTCTACTCTTCGGCTCAGCTACTAAAGAGGATATCGTTGCTATGGGGTCGGTATTGAAGTGCTTCGAGGCATGGTCGGGCATGAAGGTCAATTTCTCTAAGAGCTGTGTCATACAACTTAGTGAAGAATGCTCTATCCCCATCTCCTCGATTCAACAAATGCTTGGATGCAATAAAGGAGGGTTCCCGCTTACATACCTAGGGGTTCCGATTAGGCCTGGGAAGCTTGTTAGGGATGACTGGCAGCCCCTTATTGATAGGATTGAGAAAAGATTGGCAGGCTGGAAGGGTCGATACTTAACTCTAGGGGGTAGGATCACGTTGTTGAACTCCGTCATCAACAGTATTCCGATCTATCTCATGTCTATTTACGAATTACCAGTATGGGTAATCCAGAGGATAGACAAATGCCGTAGGAGGTTTTTGTGGAAAGGAACAAACGAGGGAGGTAAAGGGATCCATCTCATCAGCTGGGGGAGGGTATGCAAAAGGAAAGAATTTGGGGGGTTGGGCATCGTCAACCTTAGGGACATGAATACTGCACTCCTCAGTAAGTGGTGGTGGAAAATGGATTGTCGGCGTAACAATTGGTGGTGCAAGTCTCTGACCAACTACCGGGCAAGGAAGAAGTTCAGATACAGGGGTAGGGGTCCTCTTAGTAGGAAATCGTGTCTTTGGAAAGGGGTTTTCAAGACAGGGGAAGTATTCCATAGCAACACCCTGTGTAAGGTGAAGCAAGGCAAGAACACAAGATTTAGGAAAGATAGGTGGTGTGGCAGTAACTCTTTGATGGGGTTGTTCCCAGCAGCTGCAGGGGCAGTTATCAACATTGATACTCTTGTTTACGATGTGTGGAAGAACAATACATTAAAACTAGAAGTCAAGGACATTCTGGAACAGGAAGCTATTCTCCAACTACAACAGCTCAACAACTACATTCGCAGCGAAGGCCGTGTCACGCAACAGCCAGAAGATGAGAGATGGTGGTCTCTAGAGGCAAATTGCAAGTTCACGGTATCCTCACTATATAAAAGGCTGAATGACGGAGGCTTAAGGAATGCGAGTGCTGCGGTTATTTGGGGAATCAAAGCACCTTCTAAAGTGAAAGTTTTTTTGTGGTTGGTGGATAATGACGCGATTCTGTCTAAAGTTAACCTTAGGAAAAGGGGTTTCATGGATGGCGTCTCTTGTAATAGGTGCTTAAATCACGAAGAGGATACGAACCATATATTCTTTACGTACATCAGAGCGAGATGGGTGTGGGGAAAATTAGGTCTAGCGTTCGGAGTTGTTCAGTGTCCAGGGTCTAGTGCGGAGGTCTGGGGGGAGATTAGAGAGCACAGGATTAGGAGGGAAGCAAGAATTTATTGGGATTTATTAGTGGCTTCAATCTTGTGGAACCTTTGGCTAGACCGTAACGATCTCTGTTTCAATAGCGTTGATCATAGATTACCTGTTCTGATGCATAAAATTAAATTTTGTTGTTTCGAATGGACAGGGTTGCTTAATGCCAGAAAGAAGAGGAGAGTGGAGGAGGAGGAGTAGCTCATGGGAGGGAGGATGCCCAAGGAGCAGTTTTATTTTCTGCAATGGATGGTTGTTTAGTTTGATGTATTTTGAGTAGTTCCTGCTGTGGCCTTAGTGCAGCGGAACTTTTATGTTGTTAGCCTTCGGGCTCTATTTGTAGTCTTGTTACTGTTTCGTTAACTCCTAATTAATGAAGCGATGACTTAGTCATCTTTTTATCAAAAAAAAAAAAAAACTAGTATTTTTACGTGCATAAGAGTTGGAGGATTTTTATGTACGATTTACGTGTTAAGAAATAGTTTTGAAGTTGGACGTGCGTTACACGTAATTGAGAAAAATATTTTGAATGAAAAACTACAATTTGTACGTGCAATGTACGTATTTATAAGTAGATTTTTGAGTTGTACGTGCAACATATGTATATGTTTAGTGTTAAAAAAATTAGTAAATACACGTGCAATGCGCGTCTGAACAATATTTTTTTATATTCTATTTATCTATATTATAATGGGAGAAGCACGTGCGGAACACGTAAAATAATACACTGATATTCACTGTTCATGATCCTTTCTCACGGGGCAGGTGCAGAGAGAGAGAGGGGGATGAAGAAGGTAGGGTTTTTGGTTTTTTTGAGAGATAGGGAGAGGGTAATAAATTTGAACATGTACTGTACTAATTTCATTGGTTTATATTGTAGAGTTCAATTAAACGTGCGTTGCACGGGTTGAGATATGGACAAATTACACTAAGGCCTTCTCTCATTATAGTAGTATAGAGATATAGAGATATTATGAAATTGTTTTGCACGTGCGTTGCACGTTTAAAATATATAGAATTTTTTTTATTTGTTTGTTTTTGCTGTAATTAATGGAAGAGTTGGAGTTGCATGTGCAACGCACGGATTTGTATGTTGACAGATAACAATCCCAACTCTCCCATTATAATATTAGAGATTAAAAGTATTTAAATGCAATATAGAAAAATTGTATAACTTGCCCGTACGACTATAACTACTTATAACAAATCAGGTATTTTCTTAATTAAATTTGAAACTTACACCACAACATGGAAAGTGCAACAAGGTTTTGAGCAATTCAACTTTTTAGTTGAACAAAGAGTGACCAAGTGGTTTTATTGTGTATCCTTTAAGTCCGTATAGAGAGATCGTGACCATGTTTCCTGAAATGAGGGAGACACAAGTAAAATTTGAGCTTTACTAACATTAATTTTTGTTGAATTCACTGAAAAAAAGGGTTTTATATGTTTCTGAGTATTGTTATCTTTAGATAATGTTCTAAAAAGCGCTAGGCGGTAGTCAGGCGGCCGATGGGGGCCTAGTGCCTAGACCTTGTAATCGGGGATTAAGCGGCTAGGCGCTAGGCGGTTTTTTAAATTTATTTATTTATTTATTTATTTGTTTATTTATCGATCTTTTGGGTTTATTTTGTTGTTACTCCTTTTTACTCTTTATTGCTACTCATTCTTAGTTTCTTACTATTGAACTTTTTCTCCTTGCAATTGTAAGATGAGCTTCAAATAGTCGTATCGGTGTATTATTGTATCGGTGAACATGAGGACTCTATCTTCTCCATATCCGATGTAAACCACATTGTGGCTACTCATAAAAGAATACAAGTTCTAACGAGAGAATAAATGTAAAGTTGATAGATGATCTCATGATATGCTTGATAACGAGGAACAGCTTTAAGCAAATATTATTATGTTTTCTTGCTAAGTGGGGAAAAAAATCATACATAGTGAGCAAATATATTTGGAGATCTATCGAGGTCACTATTAGAACTTAGAAGCTTTGCATATATTTTTGGAGGACGTCGGAGGGAGGCGGAGGAGGACGTCGGAGGAGCTGTAAACTTTGAGAGAGAAGAGGAGGACGTCGGAGGGAGGCGGAGGCGGAGTCGGAGGAGGACAGCGAAGGAGGAGGGAGGCGGACGAGGACGGCAAACTTGCGAAGTAGGAGGGAGGCGGAGGAGGACGGCGAAGGAGGATGGAGGCGGAGGAAGACGGCGAAGGAGGGAGGCGGAGGAAGAGGAGCTGCGATTTGGGGTGAAAGTGAAGAGCGTGAATTGGGGGTGAAAGTGAAGAGCGCGATTTAGGGGTTTTTATTTATTTTTATTAGGAGGAGAGTGAGAGCAGTGAGTTTTTTTTACTTTTTTTTTTAATTACTTGAGGCCTAAGCGGGTCTAGTCCGCCTAGACCCGCCTAGACCGATTAAACGCCGCCTAGGTCCGATTTTAGCCGCCTAGAACCCATTTCCGATTTTCATAAACGCCTAGGCCCTAGTCGAGGCGTTGGGGGGCCGCCTAGCGCCTAGGCACCGCCTAGGCGGCCGCCTAAGCCGCTTTTTAGAACAATGTCTTTAAAGCATTTGTAGTTCGTTGGCCATTTTGTCAAAATTTTCAAATTTTGGCAAAAACGGTGTTGTATTCGTTGGCCAAATATCTAAAAATTGGGTTTCGGAGCTACAGTAGTCTGCTATATTTGGCAGGCGAAATGACAATTCTCAAAATATAGTAAACGAAAGATGATTTTTTGTCGGAGAGATTTTTTCTCGCGCGTACTCATCGGATGAGGAATTATTCCCCGTCCCTTCAAATTAAAAAAAAAAAAAGGGTCGGACGGGAAAAAAATTTCGTCCGTTCCATTGAAAAAACACAAAAAATCCTCAAAAGAAGGATTATATATTTATATGACGTCCTAGGATCCAAGTATGTTTTCAAATTTTTATTTTTGGATTTAAATGGACCTTTTAACTAAGTTTTTTAGAAATTTTTTAACGCCGTACGAAATATAATTTACCGTCCGTTCTATTTGAATATCGAAAAAGTCAAAATTTGACTAGCAATGACTATAGATCAAAGCCATTTTTGCCATTTACATTTTGCCAAAATACCTATAATTTGACTTTAACGACTACAGATGCTCTTATGGTCTTCATCGGAATATCTAATTATGCTATTGAGCAAATAAGGTATAAGGGGGCTAAGTTACTTTTTCAACTCGAAGAACATTTCTAATAGAATTTTTTAAAGAAAGTTTCCTGTTTTACATCAACTGGAGTAGTCCTAATCGGCTGACACTACGATATAAAGTTCTAACCAGCTAACCCTACGATATAAAAGCCGAGAATGATTCTAGTAAATCTCCACTTACATCTCCAGGCACAAGCATTGGGTTCTCAGTAATAATGACTACTCCACTGTATGCATGTCTTAGTTACATTTTGATCGACTGGGAAATGAGAAATATATATATTGGAAAAAAGGGTATGAGCAACTTGCTCGTTTAGTAAATAAGCAATTAATGAGTTGATATGCATGTAATTAGAAAATTTTAAAAATGGTCATTTGCTCAATGTATGACATGCATATCACTTTATCAATTGTTCATTTACTAAATAAGCAATTTGTTCATATCCCTTTTACACACACACACACACATAAGCAAAGCTCAGTTGCAAACGGATCTGTTGGCACAGACCCGTTGCAAACTGACTTTCTGGCCATTGGATCGTTTCGATCACAATCCAACATCCAAGATCGATCTCAGCCATCAGCCCCCTTATCTCACTTAAGTGAGGAGAGTAATTTTGGGGATTTCACCCCAAATAACTCTTCAACTTAGCCGCTCTCTTGTACTCTCATACTCTCGAACTGCTGAAGTCGTTTTTTTTTGTGTGCTAAATTCCAACAACCTAGGTACTTTGATTTTTTTTTTCAACCTTGGTTGTTGTTTCACACAACGACCTACGTATAACCTAGGCCGTTGTGTGGAACAACGACTTAGGTTATAAAAGTGTTTTAAAACACTTGTGCAAATTTTGCTCTCCTCCTACCTTCTATCTCTCACTCTCAATCTACCCTCGCTCTCTCTCTCTCGTGCGCTCGTTCCCGAACCCAAAATCGAAACCTTAGCTCATCCTCCTTCACTTCACTCTCTTACTCACTGTCTTCCTCTTCTCAAACTCTTTCTTCTTCGAAAGAATCTCTCGAATCCGAAAACCCTATCCTTAACGAAATCTCCCAAACCCAATAACCCTAACCCTAACGAAATCTCCCAAACCCTACTCCTACTCCTCCGTCTACAGCAACGCCTCCACCTCCTTCCTCTCCTTCCCAAAAACCAACATTGTGCATGATATTAACTCTTTTATAGCTTATTAGATCTAGCTATGTTAATTGATTGAATTATTTTTTCAATATTTGAGTCTACAATTTTCGTGTGATGCATAGTTAGTTATAGGTCAGTTTTAAGATGTGTATTGTATATGGTTTTTATTATAGATGTAGTATTAGTTGTTGTTATTTGTTATTAATAAAAGCTCACAAACGAGATCCAAATTCTTCGAAATTTTGCGAGTAGGTCGGACTCACCACGTACAAGTCAACGCAACTTGTAGAAGTCAGTTTCGATTCACGATTTGCGAGATACAGCTGTGTATCACTTTCCATTATTTTTCATGAGTGAAAGTGATACATTACCGTATTTTGCAAACCGTGAGTCGAAACTCACTTCTACAAGTTGCATTGGCTTGTGCGTGGTGAGTCTGATCTACTCGCAAAGTTTCAAAATTTTTGGATGTCATTTGTACCTTTTTTTCCCTTATATCAAACAACAACAATTATACTTTGGAATTTTTCGAGTGCGGTCTCACTAGAAAACTGCACAAACGACATTCATAAAGTACAAATCTTTACAGTAGGTCAGACTCTCTACACACAAGCCAACACAACTTGTAGAAGCGAGTTTCGACCCATGATTTATAAGATATGGCAATGCATCGCTTTCCACTATTTTTCGTGAGTCAAAGCGATGCATTGCAGTATCTTGCAAACCGTGAGTCGAAAATCGCTTCTATAAGTTGCGTTGGATTGTGTATGGTGAGTTCTACCTAATCACAAAGTTTCAGAACTTTTTGAATCTCATTTGTGCGGTAGTCTCATGTATTTTGTTTCGTATCTATATATATGAATAATATGTTGAGTGATATTTTTTTTTTGTTGAGAAATTGTTAGTGGTTGGGGTCAAACATTCACACAAGGCGAACTTTCCACACAAGTAAGAGAATTATTATTTTTTATTGTGAATTTTGTATACGTAATATTGTATCTACGATAATAACATTTTTAACGTTGGTGTAGGTTGGTGTGTCGTTTTCGGGTGAATGTCGCGGTCTAGGACCTTTAGCTCCACACCTACTCACCTTGCAAGTCCGCCACATTTCTGAAGAGGTATGGAGTGGGACAACGCGGAATTGTAATTTCCATACGCACGAGACATTGCTGATGCACCCGCGTACCCCCCGAGTGCCTAGTTCAAACCTGTTTATAGGTAGTCGGTTTGATGGGTAAGGTGAAACTTGACCGAGCATTTCTTACAGCCCTCGTCGAGCGATGGAGGCTAGAGACACACACCTTCCATCTACCGATCGGAGAGATGACGGTGACATTGCAAGATATCGCCATGATTTTCGGTCTTCCAATAGATGGGGTAGCCGTGACGGGAAGTACGAATTTTGACAAGTTAGAGTTAATAAATGCTCCTTGGTGCAGAGTTAGATGATGAGGATGAGGAAGATCGATCTATTTTTGACGGACAGTCAATCCGACTTTTTTGGTTAAGGCTCATTTTGAAAATAGTTTGACCGATGAATCGAGCGACCATGACGTGCAGTGCTGTACTCGAGGTTACATTCTCACTGTATTGGGAGGATTTCTCTTACTAAACTCAACCATAGATACCGTCCCACTTATGCATCTACGGTTGCTCGCCGACCTAAGCTTAGACGGCCGGTATAATTGGGGAAGTTGCACATTAGCTACAATGTACAGGACTATGTGTGCAGTTGCATTAGATTGAGTTGAGATGACTGAGCCGATGGTCTTGCTTTAGATTTGGTCATGAGAACGTCTACACTTGTGTCGTCCCCGTATTATGAGACCATGTGTGGGTTGGGTTGTCGATGCCCCGATCATTGAGATATTACCACCTTTGGGAATGTATTTAGCCGATAGACGGAGCTACAAAAATAACCCAGAATGTGTTTTATTATACTACAGAGACGGGCTCGACCAACTACGAGATAAGTTGGTAATTTGAAAGCTGTATACCCCGTACGCATGGAAAGACTACCATAAGTGACAAAAAAGGGTATGTACAACTTGCTCGTTTTGTAATAAAACTCTGAAGATTACAAAATGGTTAGTTATTCAACTCTGAAGATTCCGAATTAATGAAATTAGTTAATTACTAGCATGGTCCCCACTACTAAACAAATGAATAATCCTAGCCGTCCATTGGATTCACATGAACGGCTCAGATGAGCTAGCTGTTTGGTTATCTCGCACGCGAATCACGTTCGCTTTGAACGCAGTGGGGTATTAGCTCAGAACACACGTCTTGGGTAAGTCCTAAAAAGATAAATGTTCACTATCATGCATTCCATGCTCTGTATTTTTTCTGGGAAATTGGATGTTGTATTGCATCTGCTTTTATGAAGCAAACTAGACTTCACAATCCTCATCATGCTCAACTTTTGGGTTAACAAAGCAATTTAATGCTAAAAAAATGGCAAACAAAAGCCAAAGAGCTAGCCAAACTGTATTTTTTTATAGCAAATGCCAGAAACTTCAGAGCTCCCACGGAGAAATTTATTGTAACCATCATGTGCGGTTTTTTTTTTTTTTTTTTTTTTTTTTTTTTTATTATTATTATTATTAATAATTGAACATGCATCACATGTGTAAATTACTATCTATCTATCTATAATTAACTAGTAGTTTACACGTGTGATGCACATCTTAATAAATATAATTTTTTTTAAAGTAAAAATTCAGACATAGTGGATTTGATCTAAAACCTCATTTACAATAGTTATGCATGTGTGTTGCACGGATTGGTAGATGGACAAATTACACTAAGGACTTCTCCCATTATAATTGTAGAGATATATTTACTTACTATTTATTGAAAGAGTCTGTCACAAATAAATAATTTTAAATATTTTTTTGTCACAAAAGAAACATAACTTTTGTCACCAAACAAACAGGTCCATCGCACGTGCAACTCTAAATCTATTTTCAACACGTGCATCACACGTACATATCAATGTTATTCCTTCTTAATTTTTAAAAAAGTACGTGTATCTTACGCTCAACTTTATTTTTTTATAATACTTACGTGTATCGCACATTTAACTCCAACTCTTTATCAAAACGTGTATCACACGTAAAAATATAAGGTTTTCCTTTTGGGCCATACGATTCGAGGGTTTCCCTTTTAGAAAATTTTGCCGAAATGCCCTTGTTTTTGAAAATAATTAGCGACCTACCCTTGTTTCGAAAACATTTAGCGATTTGCCCTTGTATGTGACACGTCAGCAATAAACATTATTGGGAAAAACGACATCAGCTAATTGTATGCCGTTATTCCCAATAACGGCATCTTCATTTGAAAAAATTTACGTGCCATTATTCCCAATAACGGCATTGCTTATTTTTAGTATAGATCTCTAATGTATCAACATTGACTCGAGATTGGGAAGCAAAAAAGAAAAGAAATGATGCCGTTATTCTGGAAAACGGCATCGTCTGTACTGATGCCGTTTTTCAGAATAACGGCATCAGTTATTTTCTTTTTGCACAACTCCCTATAATCGAAAACCCCTTCTTCTCCCTCTCTTCACTTCTGATTCGTAAAACGCATCTCTCTCACATCACCCCTTTTACCCACAAACCCTAGATCTCATAATCAAAAATTTTGAACCATTTGAGTCCTATAAAATTCCATACATTCTACCTCCTCACTCCCACTCTCATTTTCAGTCTTCCTCAACAACGAATTTTTTTGCCGGTGGTTTTTTTGGTATAATTTGAAAGGTATTATCATATTAACCTTATGTTTGATTTTTATTTCAATGTTTTGTTTATTTTGAGTAGTGAATGATTTGAATATGTTTTAATTTTTATGCATAGGTATGGAATTTGATATCTCTATTTGGTTATATTATGGGGGTGAAGTAATTAAGGATCCAAAAATTGGATATTCTTATAGTGATGTTGATCCGGTAATTATTTGGGCTACCCCCAATTTTGGTTACTCAGAATTAATAGATAAGATATATGAAGTAACCAATTGGGACAGAAGTGAAATGAGTCTGAGATTGAGAGCCCGTTATTCTGCTGGTAAAGGGGATGGACAGTACTTCATGTTGGTACCCATAGACAGTGACAGTTCTCTGAGGTCTGTCCTACTTAGGACACTTCATCCAAGTTGTAGTTGGAATATAGTTGAGTTATATATTGATCAAACGAGGCTCCCAAATACTACAAGAGTTGCTATCGAAGGTCCAAAGCCAACTAGGATTTTGAGACCATCTGAAGAGTCACACGCAAGGATTTCAAATACTGTTGGAGATACTAACACATCTCCAACGGTACCTGTTTCCTCCGAATACGAGCAGGTACATCCGACCCCATTGCCACAAAATTTTTTGGTAGCTGGCATTGCTTTGGAAGACTTTGACAATGCCGTTGTAAATAACGACTTGGTAGAAGAGGAAGAAGATGAGGTACGCGGGCTCGAGGATGATGATGAGGAGATCGCCCTTGTTGAAGGTGAAAGTATAGAAACGTGGACATGGACATGGTTGTTTCCGTTTGCCTTTGCACTTGTTGAAGGTGAAAGTATAGAAACGTGGACATGGTTCATGAACTGTATTCGGTGCTATGTGACAGATCGTGAAGGTCTTTCCGTCATTTCGGACCGACATGCCGGTATTTTATCAGCAATGGGAAATGAGTTTGGCACGTGGAGGGAACCTTTTGCATATCATCAGTATTGTATGCGGCATTTTGCTAGCAATTTTCATAAAAAATTTGGTTCAGAATTTTTGATGAATAAATTAAAGGTAATTGCTTGTCAAAATCAGTGGAAAAAGTACGAGGAAAAGATGGCACAACTTGAAGCTAGCAATGCTGATGCGGCTAATTGGGTTAAGGAAAAAGCAATTGAGAAGTGGGCACTTACTGCTGATGGTGGGCGTAGATATGGTATTATGACAACAAATCTGTCCGAAGTTTTCAACTCGATTCTAAAAGGTGTTCGTAGCTTACCTGTCACCGCAATTGTAGAACAGATATTTTTCCGTCTCAACATGTATTTCACCGACCGCCGTGAGGCCGCGCAGACACTTATCGCTGAAGGTAAACTATGGGCACCCCGGATTCAGGATCTTATTGATGTCCGGCGTGAAAAATCCAATTTATATAAGGCCATAATGTTTAATAATCGCGATGGTGTCTTTGGGGTGAAAACGGGTATTAGAATGGACGGTGGATATCAAAAGGGTGGGCATTGGTATACGGTGGACCTAGAAGGCCGAACTTGTACATGTGGCAAATTTCAATTGTTCCACGTTCCATGCTCTCATGTGTTAGCGGCATGTGCTTCCCGGCGCTTGATTATCAACCGTACATAGATCCTTTCTACTCTACAGATTCGTTAGCAAAAACATGGGCACCATCTTTCAATCCTATCCCAGACGAATCTTATTGGCCTACCCAAAGCGCACCGGTACTAATAGTTGATCATAGTCTTCATCGGGTCAAGGGTAGGCCTAAGAGTACTCGTATCCGCAATGACATGGACGCTCGAGAAGGTGAGAGTAGTGGAAAAGTATGTTCAAAATGTGGTGTGAGCGGACATAATAGACGCAGTTGTAAGAATGTACAAAGTGTGGGGACTTCACAATCTACCCGCACTTGAATATTTTCTTAGTTATTAGATGTTAGTTAAATGTTTTCCTTTGTAAGCGTTAGTACGGTATTTCAAAGTTGTTTCTTAATGTTGAGTAATTTGCGTATTAATTATTTGGAATGAGATTTGTGTTTTTAATCAATGGTGGACATAGTTATATTTGTTGTTTATAATAAAACAAGACAAAACATGCATAGAAACATGCACAACTGTACATTTAACAGATGCCGTTATTAAGAATAACGGCATCTTTGATCCATGCCGTTACTCTCAAAGATGACTGTAGAGCCAGAAAGTTTGGCAGAATACTCAAATCTGGAGATTTTGAGTATAACTGATGCCGTTCTTGAGAATAACGGTATAGTTAAAAGATGCCGTTATTGAGAATAACGGCATCTTTGATCTATGCCGTTACTCTAAAAAATGACTGTGGAGACAGGAATTTGGCAGCAAACTCAAATGTTGAGATTTTGGGTATTACTGATGCCGTTCTTGAGAATAACGGCATAGTTAAAAGATGTCGTTATTGAGAATAACGACATCTTTGATCTATGCCATTACTCTCAAAAACGACTGTGGAGACAGGAATTTGGCAGCAAACTACAAATTTTCTAATTTTCCATATATAAAGATGCTGTTATTCTCAATAACGTTACAGGATTAAGATGTCGTTATTGCGAATAACGGCATCAGTTGTTCTTTTTTTTAACTTTTCAGACATGCACAGGATCAAAATCGAACTTATCAGATACATTTCAGCTTACACAACTTGAAGCATGATCAGATTCAACTTCATAGTTCACTTCAACTTACACAGATACATCCAATGCACAAATACATCAAATTTCACAGATTCATCACATTTGAGTTGAATTGCAATCTCTACATCTACAGAAATCAAGTAGTTCAAACCAACTTCAAAATCACTTTGGATCAATAGACATGCACAGATACATTATAGACAATTCTCAGACTTCAAAATTATAAATAAATTGCACATACATCAACTTTACTCAACTCATTTAACAGATACATTTAATTTCACAGATACATCAACTTTACTCAACTCAACTTAATTTCACAGAATTTCACTCAATTTCACAACATGCTGATATATCAACTTTACTCAATTTCACTCAATTTCACAACATGCTGATACATCAACTTTACTCAATTTCACAGAATTTCACTCAATTTCACAGAATTTGGCAGATACATGCACTTTACATCAACTTTACTCAACTCAACTTAGTTTCACAGAATCAAATACTGAAGAAAGTGTTGTATTACAAAAAAAACCATTAAAACGACAAATATTGCTTCCAATTAACTCGGTGTGAAATGTTGGGGTGCTCTTCTCCTCCGAGCCGGGACTTTCCGCCTACGTTCCCGTTGTTCTTGCATTGGGGGTCCACTTGGACCAGCTCCTTCATCTTCGTGACCTTCTCCTTCTTCAATCTCCGGATTTGCCAATCCGCTTTGCGGTGGAGGGTCACGAACGGACTTGGATCTTCGATAACGTGATGGATTTCCCAATTCCAATGCTTGTTGTGGTGGAGGTGTAGCTTGGCTAGCGGTAGGCCGTTCTTGTTGGCGTTGCCCTTCGGTTGACCGCAATAGTTCATTGAAACGAGGACCATCTCCAACCTCTTCAAGAGAGGTACGACAATTGCACAGGAGGTCTCGTGCCAATTCTTTGCATGCCTTATTGGCATTGCTCTTCAACACATTTGCACATTTTCTAGCCATGTCCCATGTGCTTTCGATCTATAATAGTAAACCATATATGTTGTAAGTAAAGATGCATAAGTAAAATTAATCGAAACAATTGAAATTCAATAAACAAACTAATTTACCATTATACGGTATGATAAAGCTTTCGGTTGATACATCGGTTGTGATGATGAAAATGCCGGTGGTGGTTCAACTTGGGGCGCGGGTATCGGTTGTTGGATACCCGCTGGAAAATCTGTTTTTTGCGCGATATAAAGTCTCGTTATGCGACGGTACCAGGCCATATAAGTTGTGTGCATTGATCCATCATACGGACGTTCAACACCCTCGACTACCAACTCATACCTCCGTTCATTCCATGCTCCTACATAAGCGCGGTGGTGATCGGCCCAATCCATGTTCGGTAAACGACCTTGGCCCATGATGTTGTGTAGTCTACGATCGTATAATGAGTTCACGGGGACAGGTTGTTGTGCATTGAATTGGCGAAGAACACGGCCGGGGTAATAAAACTCCACAACTGAGAAGTTCACTAGTGGAGCTAGGGTCAACCACAACTGTACATTAGCAGTGCAAATAGGTGGTAGACGTTGCAGCCGATCATCCGTGTACGGGGTCCAATTGACGAGCTCTTCCCTCAATTGATCTAGTTCGTCCCTATAATAGGTTAGGACACCACGTGGGTTATCCCTCCACGTACGCTTTCCCGCCCAGTAGGCACCGAGAGGAGCTCTCATCACGGGATTATCCTGGAGTACTCTCCAACTCTCTGATAGTACCGTCACCCGGGGTCAGCCGAGGTGTATTCTTTCCCAACACCAAATTTGCAAGATGGACATCGGCCCGGTCATTTGAATCGACCCCATCGAACAGTTGCAAAGTGCACGGTAAAGGGAGGCTAGAGCTGTACTTCCCCAACTATACCTGCCGGCTGTCTGCAGGTCAGCTATCAGTGGAAGGTACATGAGGTGGACTACGTCACCTGAAGAGTTAGGGAATAGAATCCCTCCAATCATCGACAGTAAGTATGCGCGCGTATAGTTCTGGATTTCGATGTCCGTCGGTACTTCTGCCATTCGATGAGTGAAACTATCGTATAGGAATGAACGTCTAATGGATTCCCCAACCCATATGTCGTGGTCCTCTTCAGGCACCATCAAGCCCAAATAATCTCGCACCAGTGCAACCTTGTTAAATATCAAATTGCTGGTGACGGCCACCCCGTCAATTGGAAGACCCGAAATTACTGCTACATCTTGTAGGGTGACCGTCATCTCACCGCACGGTAAGTGAAAGGTGTATGTCTCCGGCCTCCATCGCTCTACCAGTGCGGTAAGTAAGGCGTAATCACACTTTATTTTGGCCAGCTTTGACATCCCGCTAAATTCACTGCTAACCAAATAATTTTCCATAACAATACAGCGGGGGATCACAGGCATGATCTTGTGCATCCTGAAACTCATCTTCTCCACATCCCTGGTCCAAACGGCCTGTGATCTGTGGTCTTCTTGCAGAAACAGAACTGTAGGATCTAATGGACCCGGATGTCCCCGTGGTCCAAATAAAGACGTAGAAGAAGCACCAACACCATGCGAAGAAGATGGTTGTGCAGGATCCATTGGCCTGTACACATTAACAAACACTAATCAACAACATTTTCAGTAGAAAAATTGAGAGCATGAGCAGTCTTAGGAGTAGATCTGCTATTGAATTGTAGTGTGTATATGTATGTATCTGATATAAATTCCCCTCACACTGACATGAAGTAGGTGTGTATATATATATAGGTGATGTATACAAATCTCCTTACACTGAGATGAGCCTAGACAGATAGTGTAGCAATGCCCTTTTGTTGAAATTAGCAATGCAGGATATATATAAAAGATGATCTTCTATGCATACAAGAAGAACTACCAAACACAACACTCAACTACTCCTTAATCACATATACTGGATGTGTTAATGGGGATGAAACTTTTGTTCATGTGAGCACCTGCACAAAGGTGCAGCAGCAACAGCAGATATCTGCAGCTAAAAAAAAAGGGAAAACATATACTCTACAAAACTTAACATCTTATCAATTGTTTGAAGACATAGGACTGGTTTACTTGGTAGTAATTAAGTGTATTAGGATCTTCAAAACCCCTACTTCAAAAATAAAGTACTTCAATATTTAAGAATTTGTGCTTCTCAAAAATTCAGGGCGTGTTTGGTTTACTTTTGAGAAAATATTTTGAGAAAATATTTTTCTCAAAACACGTTTGGTTTACTTTTGAGAACCGCATCTTTTCTCAAAAGATGCTTTCAGCTGTTTTCGTTACTTTTGCCCCCCCTCTTCCATCCCCATCTGTCGAACAAAAAAACCCTAACCCCAGCTTCTCCCCTCTCGTCACTCCCCGGTCGTCACCTCTCTCTCCACCCTCTTCGCCACCCTTCCTCTATCGTTGCTTTCTCCCATCCTGTTTCTTCGCTGACCACGTTAGATCTGAAATCTATTAGATCTAATCGGCAGATCTGGAAAACCCTAACGCCCTCTTTCACCCCTTCTCACCCCGCACCCTCATTCGTTGCTCTCTTCGGGCCCCTCCTCACCCCGCACGGAGCTCGATTCATGGTCTGCGAGACCAGATCTGCTTTTGCTAGAAGGTGTCTTCGAAATCGTAGCTCACGAATCCGACGTCGGTCGAGGGAATCCGTCGGAGACAACTTCTTCAGGTTTGGTAAGCAGGAATCCAGGGTATGTTTCATATCTTTGCCCATTTTTTAATTGGTCTATATTTGGACACTTGCTTCATAAAAAAATCCCCTTTTTAGGGTTAATTTAACGCACGTAGTGAAGATTTGAGTGTCCGAATAATTTTTTTTTATTTTTATGGGGTTTGCTGTGATTTCGAAATCTTGGGTACTGATCTGTTTATGGAGATTTTGAATACTGATTCAGAGATCTTGAGTGCTGATCTTGAGTACTGATTTGTATATGGATAGTACACATCATCTACAATTTCTCTAGTAACCTCAAATTATAACTGTATACTGTTTATGCTCACCAAAATAATGACTGTTATTTATTACTGATCGTTAAGGGAAAGGAGATTGATATGGACAGTGATTTTGGGCTTTGGTCAGCAAATAATGTGCGTATATTTATTGAGTTGATGGAGGCCGAGGTTGATCGGAATAGTTTGAAAAGTGCAAAATTCGATGCGAGGCAATAGACTCAATTGATGACTTTATTGAACCAACAATGTAATCGTTCATACACTCTTAGACAAATAAAAGACAAATATGGACGACTTAAGATGCAATGGAGAGCCTTTCATGATTTAAAGAATCAAAGCGGTATGGGTTGGGATGAAGAGAATCAGACAGTGACTTGCGATCCCGAAGTTTGGAAGTCATATGTCAAGGTTCTCATCTTAAAAAAAAAATTTTATGCTAATGTGGGATTATGATCGTAATATAATTTTTATTTACTTTTATAGTTGTAAACTAACAACACAATAACTTATTAATAGGCACACCCTAAAGCTTCTGAATTTAAATCGAAGGGTTTGGCCAACTATGATGTGTTGACCAAAATTTTTGCTGATTCTACCGCCGAGGGTCTGCTATCTAGGGCTTCATCCCAAAGGGTGTATGACCTCGACGAGGAACATAGGGTCATGTTTAAGTTCGCCCACCCCACTCCCCCCAATGCACCGCATGTAAATTTGGATGATGATGATGATTATGAGCCAATGTTTACGGGGTCGGGGTCTCGTAAGAGACGCTCTAGTGGTGGGTCCAGTGGCCGAGCAACAAAAAGCTCAAGAATGGATGTTGCTATTTCTGCCAACGCAGAAAAGTCCATTGCTAAAGCTGATTACTATAAGAAAAAGGCCAGCATGGTTGATCGCTCCGCCCCAGACGATCAGTACTCCATTGAGAATGCCATGTTAGTACTGACTGGTTTGGATGGGCTTGATAATGCTATGATTGATTTGGCACTGGAGAAGATAACTAATGACCCAAATTGGCGTAAAACCTTTATGGTAATGAAACCGGAGTGGAGAGTAGGGTGGTTAGAGAGACTTACGAAAAAATAAATGTAATTTATTAAATTCCATAACGTAGAACCTTCATTATGTATTATTTAAATGTATTAGTTTTTTCACATTTTTCTGTACTATTAGTTGGGTGATTATATGCAATGGCAGAATGTTGGGCTTTGATAATATATCGGTTTTATTTTCATCTGCACTCGTTTTCTTACATTTGGACTGTTTGTTATCACTACTTATATTTAAATTCTATGGGTAGCTGTTATTATTAATATGACATCCATTATGGTCGTAGAGTTTTAAAAATTAGAAGTATTCTTTATGCAAATGTAATCTAATTGTTACAGTGTACTGCACTATTGCACTTGCCACCATACTGATGGACTCTTCAAGCAATTCGTCGTCAAGTTCTGATGAATCCGATTTTGAGGACTTGTTCTTTCTTCAACAGATGTAACATTTTATAATAGTAAAAGTCCCAACTCAACGTCCAAACTATCAGGACGTGAATACCTACAAGAACTCTTAGACGGTCCAGATGCCAAATTCTTTTGGGTGTTTCGCATGAATAAGGACTGTTTTATGGCTTTGTGCCAATTTATAATAAATAACAATTATCTTCGGGAAACGCCCGAGGACATACAAAGAAGGCGTATATCACATTATGAAAGTGTTGCTATTTTTCTGTTCATTGTCACTCATAGTAATAGGATGAGGCTTGCCTGTGGCCGGTTTGATCATTCGTTGGAAACAATTGATAGACATTTCACTGATGTGTTGTTTGGTTTGGTAAGAGCATCAGCAGTTCTTATTAAACACCCAGACCCGGAACATGTACATGATAAGATCAGGGGTTTCACAGATTTCTATCCATGGTTTAAGGTAATTTGTGCATTTAATGTTTAAAACCGTTTATTCTAATGTTTCAAATGTGTTCAATAAAGTAGTAGCTTTCTACCTTAATAATGTAGGAAGCAATTGGTGCTGCGGATGGTACTTTAATACCTGCTACCGTACCCGCCAGTCGATAAAACAGTTGTCGTGGTCGAAAAGGTGACATATGTCAAAATGTGTTGGCAATTTGTGATTTTGACATGAATTTCACTTTTGTTTATGCGGGTTGGGAAGGAAGCGCTAATGACTCCCGCGTAATACATAGTGCAATAACCAAAAAATTGTTGCCAATCCCGCCTGAAGATAAGTACTACTTAGTAGACTGTGGGTATACAAACATGCCAGGGTTTTTAGCTCCCTACCGTGGACAGCCATATCATTTGCAGGATTTCCATGGTCCTAACCATGCACCCACCCAATATAAGCAACTCTTCAACAAACAACATGCTAGGCTACGAAATGTAATAGAGCGAACCTTTGGTGTATTCAAAAAAAGGTTTGCCATATTCAAGTCTATGCCCAATTACTTCTACACAAGACAAGTTATGATGGTAACTGCATGTTGTGCAGTCTATAATTTTATACGTAAGTATTCTGCCGATGATTCATTGTTTTCAGACATAGAAGAAGAACAAAATAATCAACTACACAATGAAGATAATGCTTCCACATCTGGGGGTTGGATATGTCATCTTCTCAGTTGAATCGCATGAATAATAAAAGAGATCAAATAGCTATGGCAATGTGGAATGCCAGACATTGATGTAAGCATAAGCATGTACTAGTACAATGGTCACTTTCTGTTCTTGTAATATATGGTTGTAAATTATTTCCTTTCATTTGTAGCCCATCTATTTGATGATCATGTATGTTATTGTATTAAGCAGGCGATGTATGATGATGATATTTGTATGCATGCAGGTTGGGGGGCTAGCGTGTGTCACTGAGTTTCTGGAAATGATGGATATGGTATATTCTGATCCAGAATTTATTATAAATTGTTAGGTTAGAAGACAACAATCTAATGATCTTATATTCTCATTATACTGACTCAATGAATGATGTATTCAACTGTGGGTGATGGATGGGGTGGGTACAAGACATTAGTAGTAGCTGGCATGGCAATTTTAAAAATTGCAGCTCTACATTAATCATGATGATTTGCTTGAACAATTGTTCTATGACAATATGTTTTGAGGATACGACCAATAAAGGATGTGATGATGATTTATTCTGATCCTATATAACATTATTTAGGGGAATTTTGTGATGGATTAATAGTATTCAAAACATGGATATGATGATGTTATATTCTGATCCTATATAATTTAATTTGTGATACCTTTCTGATTGATTACTAGAATTCAAAATATGGAAATGATGAAGATATATTCTGATCCTATCTGACACTATTGATGAGGCTTTTGTGTCTAATTACTAGAATGAGAAAAGTACGGATATGATGATGATATATTCTGATCCTATATAACATCTATTTGTGAGGCTTTCGTAATTGATTACTAGTATTCAAAATATGTATATGACGATATTATATTCTGATCCTGCAGCTATTATTTTGGATAATGACAACCTTGTTGCTTCGTTGTTCTGGACCTGCACATGTTATCTTACATTTGGAGTGTCTGACAACTTTCAACATGGTTATCATTGATACTCATATATATGATATAACACATTTGGAATTCAAATTATGATGGGATATAACACCTTCGGGGACACCCTTGTGATTGAGTACTAGAATTTACCATTATGGATATGATGACGCTATATTCTGATCCTACAGTTCTTATTTGGGATAATGACAACCTTGTTGATGTTGTCCTGAACCTACAGCAGTTGTTTTGTTATATTTGGAGTATTGGGAAGTTTCAAAATAAGCATGTTGTTACCAATATAAAAACTGAAAATAAAGTTTCAAAGAATACAACCCAGTTAGGATTATCTCTCATGGTCTCACAAAACTATTACAATGGTTTCAAAATAAACATTTTGTTACTAATATATAGTAGGTGATAATCTCCCACCATGGTGGGCATCAATACTGATCACATTATTGTGCTGGTTTGTGTACACAGTATGGAAATTACAACCCAGTTAAACTGCAACCTTCCTCAAAGAAAGAAGTAGTCGCACCAATTTTGAGGTTGACATCAGAATATGTTGGAATTTGATAAGTAAGGCAAACAATGGATATGATGAATTTTGTAATGGATACTACACTTTCAAAATTTGATAGTGATGATGCTTTATTCTGATCCTATAATACTCTTTGGAGTAATTATTGTAGTTTGCCTTAAAAGAAGATAATAATTGGGTTGTAGTTTCCATGCTGTGCACACAAACCAGTAAAATGAGGTGATCAGTATTGATGCCTTAAATGGTAGGAGATTATCACCACCAAATATGTTGGTAACATCATGGTTATTTTGAAGAGAGAGGTGACGAGTATGGGTGACGGGAGAGGAGAAGATGGTGATAGGGTTTTTTTTTCCGACAGTAAAATGGGGATGGAATAAGGGGAAGTGGCCAAAAGGGGGAAACAGCTCAAATCATCTTTTGAGAAAAGATGCCGTTCGGAAAACGTAACCAAACGTATTCTCTTATGAAGGTTTGAGTTTAACTGGCTTGTATTCTTTGATGAAGGTCTCAGTTTAACTGGGTTGTACTCTTTGATGAAGGTTTCAGTAGAACTGGGTTCTAATTTCCATGCTTTGTACACAAACCAGTACACTGCTGTGATTTTAATTCCATGTTATTTACATCTTCTCAGTTTAACTGGGTTGTATTCTTTGAGAAATGTTTCAGATATGAACTGGGTTGTTTTTTCTCTTATGAAGGTTTGAGTTTAACTGGCTTGTATTCTTTGATGAAGGTCTCAGTTTAACTGGGTTGTACTCTTTGATGAAGGTTTCAGTAGAACTGGGTTCTAATTTCCATGCTGTGTACACAAACCAGTACACTGCTGTGATTTTAATTCCATGTTATTTACATCTTCTCAGTTTAACTGGGTTGTATTCTTTGAGAAATGTTTCAGATATGAACTGGGTTGTTTTTTCTCTTATGAAGGTTTGAGTTTAACTGGCTTGTATTCTTTGATGAAGGTCTCAGTTTAACTGGGTTGTACTTTTTGATGAAGGTTTCAGTAGAACTGGGTTCTAATTTCCATGCTGTGTACACAAACCAGTACACTGCTGTGATTTTAATTCCATGTTATTTACATCTTCTCAGTTTAACTGGGTTGTATTCTTTGAGAAATATTTCAGATATGAACTGGGTTGTTTTTTCTCTTATGAATGTTTGAGTTTAACTGGCTTGTATTCTTTGAAAAAGGTCTCAGTTTAACTGGGTTGTACTCTTTGACGAAGGTTTCAGTAGAATTGGGTTCTAATTTCCATGCTGTGTACACAAACCAGTACACTGCTGTGATTTTAATTCCATGTTGTTTACATCTTCTCAGTTTAACTGGGTTGTATTCTTTAAGAAAGGTTTCAGATATGAACTGGGTTGTATTCTTTGATGAATGTTTGAGTTTAACTGGCTTGTATTCTTTGATGAAGGTCTCAGTTTAACTGGGTTGTACTCTTTGATGAAGGTTTCAGTAGAACTGGGTTCTGATTTCCATGCTGTGTACACAAACCAGTACACTGCTGTGTACACAAACCAGTACACAAACCAGTACACTACTGTGTACACAAATCGGTTTAACTGGGTTGTATTCTTTGAGAAAGGTTTCAGTTGAACTGGAACTGTATTCTTTGATGAATGTTTGAGTTTAACTGGCTTGTATTCTTTGATGAAGGTTTCAGTTTAACTGGGTTGTACTCTTTGATGAAGGTTTCAGTAGAACTGGGTTCTAATTTCCATGCTGTATATACAAACCAGTATAATTCTGTGATCTAATTTCCATGCTGTTTACACAAATCAGTTTAACTGGGTTTTGATTCTTTGAGAAAGGTTTCAGTTGAACTGGGACTGTATTATTTGATGAAGGTATCAGTTTAACTGGCTTGTGTTCTTTGATGAAGGTTTCAGTTTAACTGAGTTGTACTCTATGATGAAGGTTTCAGTAGAACTGGGTTCTAATTTCCATGCTGTGTATACAAACCAGTGTAAATCTGTGATCTAATTTCCATGCTGTTTACACAATTCAGTTTAACTGGGTTTTGATTCATTGAGAAAGGTTTCAGTTGAACTGGAACTGTATTCTTTGATGAAGGTTTCAGTTTAACTGGCTTGTATTCTTTGATGAAGGTTGCAGTTTAACTGAATGCTGTATTCTTTGAGGAAGGTTTCAGTTTAACTGGGTTGTAATTTCCATACTGTGTACACAAACCAGTACAATTCTGTGATCAGCATTGATGGCTAACATGGTGAGAGATTATCAGCAACTGATGGCTGCTGGTATTGGCTTCTGATACTTGTGAAGGATGTGATGGATGCTGATGGTCTTATGTAATGTGTGCTTCGGGGTACGAAATTATTTCTGTCACTTTCAATATGTAAAATATTGATAGATTGTACAAATACCATCCTATGATGAGTTCTGATGCTGCTAGTGGCATATGATGGACACTGATGGATTGGATTTTTTTTTATTTTTTTTTTGGGTTTTGTAAGAAGTTCAGTTGTAATTTTCACAAAGTAATAGTTCTGATTCTTGTTACTATGTTAGACATTTTGATGGTTTCTCATGCTTGTAATGCGAAATTGATGGTTGGGCTATCCCAGTTTGTGAAATAAATGTAACCAAACAGAAATTTGTAATGGATATTTTGTACATTTATTGGAAATTTGCATACTCTGTCCAATTGCTGTATTACCAGACTCCACCACAATTCAAATAAAATTTTACATGGTCGAAAGACACTAATGGGAAGCTCCCAAGCAGGGAAAAAAAAAAATTCATAGCGGACAAAACTTCCATGTTGTAGCACGTTGCTTGTTTGTATATTGATAAAAGTTGGGTCTATATCTGCAAAAAAAATTAACAAAAAACTCATAAAAAAACTAATGTGAATTCATTAAATATACACCCCACATAATCTTTTTAAACTCTCTTTTTCAGGAAAACAGCTTTCGAATAACAGTTTTCAGCTAGAAATATAACAACACAGCTTTTAAACTATCTTTTCCAGGAAAAAAGCTTTCAGATAACAGTTTTCAGCTAGGAATATAACAAAACAGCTTTTAAACACGTTTTTTCAGAAAAACAGCTTTCAGATAACAGTTTTCAGTAAGAAATATAACCGAACAGCTTTTAAACTCACTTTTTCAGGAAAACAGCTTTCAAATAACAGTTTTCAGCTAGGAATATAACAAAACAGCTTTTAAACTCGTTTTTTCAGAAAAACAGCTTTCATATAACAATTTTCAGCAAGAAATATAACCGAACAGCTTTTAAACTCGCTTTTTCAGGAAAACAGCTTTCAGATAACAGTTTTCAGCAAAAAATATAACCGAACAGCTTTTAAACTCACTTTTTCAGGAAAACAGCTTTCAAATAACAGTTTTCAGCTAGGAATATAACAAAACAGCTTTTAAACTCGTTTTTTCAGAAAAACAGCTTTCATATAAGAGTTTTCAGCAAGAAATATAACCGAACAGCTTTTAAACTCGCTTTTTCAGGAAAACAGCTTTCAGATAACAGTTTTCAGCAATATATATAACCGAACAGCTTTTAAACTCACTTTTCCAGGAAAACAGCTTTCAAATAACAGTTTTCAGCTAGGAATATAACATAACAGCTTTTAAACTCGTTTTTTCAGAAAAACAGCTTTCAGATAACAGTTTTCAGCAAGAAATATAACCAAACAGCTTTTAAAATCGCTTTTTCAGGAAAACAGCTTTCAGATAACAGTTTTCAGCAAGAAATATAACCGAACAGCTTTTAAACTCACTTTTTCATGAAAACAGCTACCAGATAAAAGTTTTCAGCTACAAATATAACCGCACAGCTTTCAAACTCACTTTTTCAGGAAAACAGCTTTCAGATAACAGTTTTCAGCTAGAAATATAACAGCACAGCTTTTAAACTGTTTTTTTCAGAAAAACAGCTTACAGATAACAGTTTTTAGCAAGAAATATAACCGAACAGCTTTTAAACTCGCTTTTTCAAGAAAACAGCTTTCAGATAACAGTTTTCAGCTAGAAATATAACAGCACAGCTTTTAAACTGTCTTTCTCAGAAAACAGCATTTTACAGTCTAGTTTTAAGAAAACAGCATTCAGGTTTATTTTTTAACTCAAACAGGTTATACAATTTCATTTTCAGAAAACAGTTTTCAGAAAACTATACCAGACAGCTTTTACACTCTCATTTTCAGAAAACAGTTTTCACAAAACAGTTTTCACAAAATATTTTCACAAAACTATTTTCAAAACAACAAACCAAACGCACTAACATTTAGTAAACCCTACTTCACTAACAATACTTCCAAAATTACTACTTCAATAACCCTAATCTACAATATTTGTACTATACTACATAATAAAACAGTCAAAATCAACTATACAAAATACAAATTAGGGTTTTGGGTTACTTACAAAGATTTCGGATTCGGAATGATAAGGAACTCTGAACGAAGGATTGAAGAGTATACTCCGAAATAGAAGTCAAGAACACACCGAAGATCTTGTGGATTTTTTTTTAGAGCGTTTAGGGTTTTCGGTGTGGAAAATGGGAAGGAAAGAATCAGAAGTGAAGAGGGGGAGAAGAAGGGGTTTTCGATTATAGGGAGTTGTGCAAAAAGAAAATAACTGATGTCGTTATTCTGAAAAACGGCATCAGTACAGACGATGCCGTTCTCCAGAATAACGACATCAGTTCTTTTCTTTTTTGCTTCCCAATCTCGAGTCAATGTTGATATATTAGAGATCTATACTAAAAATAAGCAATGCCGTTATTGGGAATAACGGCACGTAAATTTTTTCAAATGAAGATGCCGTTATTGGGAATAACGGCATACAATTAGCAAATGCCGTTTTTTCCAATAACGTTTGTTGCTGACGTATCACAGACAAGGGCAAATCGCTAAATGTTTTCGAAACAAGGGCAGGTCGCTAATTATTTTCAAAAACAAGGACATTTCGGCAAAATTTTCTCCCTTTTTCAACTCGTTGCGACTGTGTAGCCAAGATAATGGGCCTTTATCATTACAACATAGGCGCACTAAATACAGGGTTGAAAAATAATATTGTTGAAAAATAATATTGTACTAAGGGAGAAAATCAAAATCAATCAAAAGGAACAAGACAGAAAATTTGGAGACATATGCAACAAAAAAAAAGATCACTCCAGACTGAAGCATTCTTATTGCAATATTCAAATGTTCAGAAACATAAGGTCCGCTCTACATAACACACATCTCATCCATCTATCCAACAATGAATTAAAATACACAATTTCTTTATCAATGTCTTGATCTACAGCTTAGCTGTAAATATTATGGTCCTTGCTGACCTGACAAAAATATATTTGTCTTTGACCTTTGACCTATGGCTTCTCTTACTAAAAATGAGGAAGGTACTTCACGAAAGCACAAAAATGTTTCTAGAATAAATTTGTCCAAACGCCGACGAAGACCTTGAATATTGACTCCAAACAAAATCTAAGTCCGATTGGTAGAGTATCTGCGATCTCTCATATAGAGCTTGACGTTGACATATGAATTACTGATGGGGTGACAGAGGTGTCCGTGCGAACGATGGAGCGGATAAACGATATACAAGTACGGAACTGAGAGAGAGAATGAGTTCAAATTGATACGAGAAATTGATTTGGATGAGGTCACCCGATCTGTAGGATTAGATTTCGTTGTACTTTTTTATTTGTTGGTTGGAATGTATGAATTCCAGAAACCAGCATATTGAAATCTGACTTCATAAGCCTTATTTTTGGTTGTTTATTTTGTTAAATTTTTTAATGAAACACGGGGGCAATTGCCATCTTTTACGATAAATTTTTAAAAAAAAAAAAAACCCAAGTCAAATTCTTGGAAGAAGAATTCACATATAATATACCACCACCCTTTCATTCGTTTTCCAACTTTCCTGCTCCGAAGGCACGCGAGCGACAGTGATCATCCACACCTAAACATCCAAGAAACCAATTCCTCTTTCTCTTCGCACATCCAAGAAAGCCGGCGAAGACCTTTGAATATTCACTCGTAACAAAACCAAGTCAGATAATAATATCTTCCTCCTAGCATAGTCTATAACTACGAGGAGCGGAAGAACTAAGAATTCGCGTATAATTCACCACTCTTTCATTCGCTGTCCTGCTCCAAAAAAACACGCAACAGTGATCCACACATAAACAAACATCCAAGAAACCAATTCCTCTTTCTCTTCAACATCCAAGAATTTTTGATCATGTCTGCAGAGAATTACTCGCGCCGATCATCATCTATCCTTCCCAGCTCCCTCTACTCGCCATCGTCAAATTCAGTGATGATTGGAGCTCCAAATGAGAAAAGAGGTAAGATCGAGATGTACTCGCCCATGTTCTATGCAGCATGCACAGCTGGTGGGATACTCGCCTGTGGTCCCACTCACACCGCAGTTACTCCTCTCGATGTCATCAAGTGCAACATGCAGGTCTACCATCTATGTACTCTTTGTTTTCATTTTCCATTTCTGTTATGTTATTGATTGGGAGTGTTTTTGTTTGGGGTATGCAAAACAGGGGAGGTTCACGTGACCTCTGAATTTAGTCTAAAAATAATGAAATGAGCACATGGTGATAAATAACTAAATAAGAGTTTCATCTTGAAGTTATGTAGGATTTCTACGTCCATAGCTAGGAGTTAATTTTCCCAGAAATAATTGCTATGGCAGAGAATTCATTGTTCAATATGTAGATTAAAAAAAAAAACTGACCGGTAGTATCGTTGTTTTTGGCTTCTTTCTTGAATCTGTTTAATTTACTTCATAGAATTTGTAAATTTCCTGTATCTTCTCTGAGAGTCACTAAGCTAAAACTTCGAAGTTGTATAGAAATTGTACTAGTATACTGACATATACATATACAAATACCTCTTCAGATGAATTTAGTTTAAGAACTATAAACTTGTATATAAAGAATCTGTTTCAATAGTTGAGTTGTCGAGAAGAATAATACTTCAGGCCGAATTTGAAACCTACCCTTGAAGAGTCGTGATGCGGTTTGTTTTTGGGAGGCGTGTGGATGCACCAGGTGTGAGTTCTTACTCGATTTGTATTGAAGGAGGAAGCTCCTATGCAGACGGCCTTCGACTGACCGAACGGTACGGAAGTGGGCTAGAGTAGGGTGGAGGCTGGATGCTCGGCTCGGATCAGGGGACTCGGATCCGAGGTCTCATGTACCTGCAGACGGTCTAGGAACACCGGGGTTGGTCCCGGTGGCAGACCCTCCGACGATCTAGTCAGGCTACTGAGAGAAAGTAACAGTAACTAGGGTTTGAGTGGGCAGAGATTGATTACCTGAATCCAGGGGTAGGGGTCTGGTATTTATAGGAGAAGGCAACCGGGTCTGGACCCGTTTGGGGCCCGGTCTGGACCCGGTTGCCTGTGGGGCTGAAGCGATGGAAACCCGGGTGGTATAGGGCTGACGTGGCAGACGCCCGAGCAGTTTCCGGGCTGATGTGGCAACGGCCCGGGCGATTTTTCGACGCTGACGTGGCGGATCCGGAGGATCAGGAGATGCACGCATCCTGAGGGGATCCCGTGGCCCAGGATGGGCCACGTCATTTCTAACCCATATCACAAGCCCCACACTCCAGTAGGGCAGGGTGAACCCGCCGTGTAGGAGTGATTCTTCGCCTCTCTAGGAAGAGCAGGGTGGAAGGTGCGGTGAGAAAGTAGGATTCGCTACTTCCAAAAGAGGCCAGGGGGTAGGAGGAAGGGATCCCTTATTGGAGTTTGCGCGGGATGCTAAGCGTAGAAGAGTTGGAGTGACGCTCGCCGAGCCTCGGGGTCGGCAGACGAGCCTCGGAGGTCGGCAAACGACCCTCTCGCTAGTTGGAAGAGCGGGGGGACGTCGAGGTCTGTCCGACTGAAGCTCTGTTTGCCGAAGGTCTCGGGTCGGTAGGCGAGTTCCGAAGGTCGGCAGACGATCCTCTCGCTAGTTGGAAGAGCGAGGGGACGTCGAGGTCGATTTCGTCGGAGCTCGGCTTGTCGAGCATCTGGGGTCGATAGAGGAACTCCGAGGGTCGGTGGATGGCCCTCTTGCTAGTTGGAAGAGCGAGGGGCCGTCGAGGTCGATTTTTACTGGAGCTCGGTTCGCCGAGCGCTAGGGGTCGGCAGCCGAGCCCGTGTGGGACAAAAGGAGGAATTTGGGGCTCGAGATTTCATCCGAGCCTCCCGTGACAAGAGGAGGGCTTACGAGATTTGCGGCTCGAAATGCTGTCCGAGCTCCGAGCTTCTTGACGAGCAGAGAAGGAGAAGTGGCTCGGGATGCCATCCGAACTCCGAGCTCCCTTGTCGATCAGAGAAGGAGGTGCGGCTGTGGATTTCATCCGAGCGTCGACCCATTTATGAAATAGAAGGGGAATTTATGGCTCAGGATTTTATCCGAGCTCCGAGCCCCTGTGTCAACAGAGAGAACGTGGTGTGGCTCGGGATTCTATCCGAGTGTCGACCCTTCTGCGAGATAGAAAAGGAATTATTGGCTCGGGATTTCATCCGAGCTCCGAGCTCCGAACAACAGAGAAAGGGGTGCGGCTCGGGATGCTATCTGAGCGTCGACTCTTCTATAAAATAGAAGAGGAATTATTGGCTCGCGAATCCATCCGAGCTCCGAGCTCCCTTGAACAACAGAGAAAGAGGTGCGGCTCGGGATGCTATCCGAGCGTCGACCCTTCTGTAAAATAGAAGAGGAATTACCGTCTCGTGATTCCATCCGGGCTCCGAGCTCCCTTGAACCAACAGGGAAAGAGGTGCGGCTCGGGATGCTATCCGAGCGTCGACCCTTCTGTGAAATAGAAGAGGAATTATTGGCTCGCGATTTTATCCGAGCTCCGAGCTCCCTTGAACCAACAGGGGAAGAGGTGCGGCTCGGGATGCTATCCGCGTGTCGACCCTTCTGTAAAATAGAAGAGGAATTATTGGCTCGCGATTTTATCCGAGCTCTGAGCTCCCTGACTTGTCAAAAATTCTGTATGAGGAAAAAAGGACTGGGGGTAGTGGGTGTAATTTCACGCCCATTGCTGATGTCACGAGCGCAAAGATCAAAGCGTCTTCAGATCTTAGCGGCCGTTAGATCTTGATGATTAAGATCCAACGACCAGATCTTAATTGCGGAAATCGAGGAGTCGCCTTCTCCTTATAAATCCCCCTTCCCCTCCCCATTTTTTCTTCTTCACTTCTTTACTCTCACTTTCCACTTTTCACTAGGACAGGGTTTTAACTGCCGTCGGCGACTTTTTCTGGTGATCGCACGGTTCACGCTTCAGGTTAGTCTTTCTGTTTCAGTAATGTCGCGCAATCAGTCCGGATCCGAGGCTAGCTCGTCGGGCTACTCCGCGAAGGAATCCGAGTCAAAGACATCCTCGTCTTTTAGCAAATATAAGGTTAAGGAGGATGTCCTAACAGATGCTGGGTCGGATGGTAGTGACGACGTAGTCTTTGTGGTGTCGCCGCTGAGGTCCAGGAGGCCGGGAAAGGAGCCTGTGGACGAGGGCAAAGAGGAGGGGGAGGAAGAGGAAGAGGGGGAAGGCGAGGACGAGGTGGATCAGGAGGACTAGGAGGGGGCGACGAGGATCAGGGAGATCCGGATACCGAGGTTGAGGAGGAAGACGAAGAGGAGGATCAGGATCCCGAGGGCCAGGACGTTGTTGTGAGGGGGATGATAGCGACGAACGGGAAGTCGCTCGAGATGGCGCTGGCCAGGGCACAGCGGGAAGGTCAGTAGGGGTCGGTGATGACTTTCCGCCCCTTCCTCCTTTGTCGACGCCGTCTCCCGAGAGGAAGACTCGTTCCCGTTGGAAGAAGAAGGTGTTAAGTATTCCGGACAGCCCCCCTCCACAGGATGAGTACGCTCCCAGACCGGGGCTCGAATTTTCCCCTGTCTCCTTCAAAAAATCGGGGTCGATACGGATGTACCCTGACGATATCAAGGACATCGAACCTATCCCTCCTGTGCCGGGCGAAGAAGGTCGGGTGAAGATTCGGATGGATAGCGTCCTGTGTATTTTAAAGGCGGACTATCTCCACATTCTGAGGGCCACCTACTTCATTCCGAGGGAGTTCGAAGTCTTCATTCCGAGCCCCGGTATTCGGCCCATAACGGTTCTCGCATCGGGCTACTGCATGTTTTTCGAGGATGCCTTCCTCTCGGGCCTGCGGCTGCCACTGCATCCCTTCGTTAAGAGGGTTCTGAATTGGGCGAAGCTATGCCCCATGCAGTACGGGCCGAACTCTTGGAAGCACTTAGTCTGCTTTATCCTAAGGTGCCAAGAGAAGGGGGTGAAGCCGAGGTTGACGTACTTTCGGGCCATCCTAGGAATTAGCTCGCTCGGAGTTCAGGAAGGGATTTTTTATTTCTCGCCGAGGCCGCATAAGAAAATTATGCACGGCCATCCGGATTCCTTCAAGGGATGGAAAGAGAAGTATTTCGTGGTTCGGAATGAGAGGTCTTGGGGGATACCCACCGGGTGGAATTTCTTTAAACCGAACCACAGGCCTCCGAAGCGAAGCGACTTGACAGCCAAGGAGTGGAAGAAGGTGGAGAAAATAGTTGGGGGGCACAGTATAGCGTGGCCTCGAGTGACCGAGCTACACCTTGCCCGGGCTGGATTGAGCCTTGCCGACCCTAGTATGTTTCTTTCCAAAATTTTGCATCTTTCAGCCTTCATGTTGACGTTAGCATTTCCTCTTTTATTTTTGCAGGGATGACGTTTCAACAGGTGGACGACAGGCGGGCGTTGATGGCCGTCGCCGAGAAGGCGAGGGCGGAGAGGAAGAGGAAGGCCGAGCAGGAGAGGCTGGCGGCCGAGAAGGCGAAGCTGGTGGCCAAGGCAGGGGGGGTCCTCCAAGGGGCCGGCCCCGGTAGCAGAGGAGCCCTCCCCGGCGAAGAAGGCCAAGAGGCATCACCCCCACACGTCGAGGGCAACTCGGGATGTAGGGGGTAGCTCGGGCAAGACCGTTGGAGCCCCGAAAAAAAGACTCCCACCACCGAGGCCTTCTGCCGAGGAGATGGTGGGTCAGCAGGGGCTACGACCCTTCGCCCCTGACTGGTCAATCGTGCAGGGGGATAGTCTGCTCAATGGGCCCGTGTCGATCGAATTCATCACAAAGGCCGCCACCGAGCACGATCGGATGGCCCTGGCAGCGCAGACGGCAGACCAGGCCTTCATGCGGTGGTCCCAAGTGCACATCTCGGTAAGTCAGTTCGGCACTACTTTTCCTTTCTGGTTTTGAACTTGGAATTTTTCTAACATCTTTCCCCTCGGACAGGCGATGCTTCATGGCCAGCACTTCCAAAAGTGCCTGGAGAAGGAGATCTACATCGAGAGGAGGAACGCGGAGAAGTACCTCTGCGAGCTGAACAAGGTTACTGACTAGCTGAAAGAGGCTCGGACAATGGTGACCGTCCACGAGGCTCAGATAGCCTCGCTCTGCGACATCCATATGACGGACGTAGAGCGTCTCGAGGGGAAGATCGAGGCGGAGGCGGAGAAGGGGCGGAAGGCCCTGAAGAGGATAGAGGCGGCTTCGGCGGAGGCCCTGATGATAGCACAGGACGAGGCGTATAATCAGGCCAAGTTGCATTTCAAGCAGATCTACCCCGAGCAAAGCGTGGACTACCTCTACTACGGATGGTAGGCGAACCTTCCGCCGACCCCTGGCGGCAACGAGACGGGGGGCGTCCAGGGCGAAGAAGAGGTGCCACCCCCCCTCAAGAATAGACTAGTTGTTTTTCCTTCCTTTTATTTTTGATGTAAATGCCTCGAGCGGACTGACCACCGCGACTTTTGTATCAATTTTTTGAAAGAAATGAAATATACTTTTTTGGGCCGAGACTTTAAGACTTGCGCTTTTTGTGATGTTTGCTCTCGTCTTTTGATAGACGCACGGGACCTGGGTCGCCGCCCCTGTTTCTGCCGAGGTACCTCTGGTGCGAGCGGGGGAGGAGGCCATGGAGGCAGTTTTGGCTTGCCAGTGAAAACAGGCTCGAGACCGAGCGACCGCCGTTAATTATTTCCTGAACAAGTCTAGGGAGCTCGGTCTGGAGGTGGCGCTCCTGAAGAAGGCCATAGCCGACCGAGACTGGTGGGCAATCGAGATGGACTGGTCCCTCTCGGATGCCTCGAGTGGGCGGTCGGCTTCGGAGTCTTTCCTTCGCGAGACCGTGGTTGAGAAAGAGCTGGAGATTCGCAGGCTGAAGCTGGTGTTAGGCGCGAGTCTGATTGAAGAGGCCAGCAACTCGACCCCGGGGCAGTCTTCGACATTTCTATTGGATGAGGCCCAGCCTGATGATGCAGGAAGCTCGGTGGCGGGAGTATCTTCCCAGGCCGGTCCAGCCGAGCGTGAGAAGAGCCCCGAAGGAGGCGCCGAGTTTGAATTTCAAGCCGAGTGCGAGTGAGTTTGTGAGTTGTTCTTTGTATTTGTATCGGAGTTCATTGAGTTGTAAGCAATGAGTAATAATAATAGCATTCGTTTTCTTGAACCTTGATTGTCTCGGTTGCCGAAGGTATCTGCTGTGTCTGCTGCGGAGGGGTCACCGCCGAGGCGACTGGGCGTAACGGGCAAGCATGCAGTAGCGTATCGCCCTTCGATAAGTCATAAATGGCGACGTTTTGCCTTCCCATGAGCATTAATGGTGACGTTTCGCCTTCTGCCGTTTCGCATTCCCAGACGTAATAACTGCCCCCCCTCAGGAGGTTATATAATCCCCACTTCCCCCAAGCTGATTGTTAAGTGAAAGTCGCTTGACTTGGGTGCTTGCCGAAGGCGGGCGCCCAGAAACAAAAATACTCTCTGAACACTCCGGATCGGGGGCATACCAATCACCCTCGGACTATTCGGGATTCGGGCCTGGAGATCCGTAAGACCCCGGGTTGTCTGTCGGTGAGTGGTGGGCCAGCCGATCGGTTCGGGGGTTCGGGGAGAGCCGAGGCTTGGTGGCTTTCCTGCCATCCTCGAACAATTCGGGGTTTTGGGCACGCAAGAGCAGGAAACCCCGGGTTGTTCGTGGGCGAGAGGAGGGTCGATTGAGAGCAGAGGGTCAGTCCGGGACGGAGAGAGCAGAGGGTCGGTGGCTCCCCTGCCGTCCTCGAACAATTCGGGGTTTGGGCTTGCGAAAGCCATAAATCCCGAGTTGTTCGCGGGCGAGAGGGTGGTCAACCAAACGACTCGAAGCTCGGGGCGTCTGCCGAAGGCGGACACTCTAAACCTTAATATAAAATTTTGCTGAATCGTGGCACTAGGCCGTAGCCGAGCGTATTGGTCAAGCGGCTTCGAAGAAAGCCGCAGCCTTGCTCTGGATTAACGACGAGCCGCTATCTCTTGGGAATGGCGGTGTGGGTGGTTGTCGCCTCGTGCATCGGTTAATGGGCTTGAGGAAGCCCAAACCGAGCGAGGGACGGGTGCCGAGCCCCCACACCGGGGAGAAAGCCAGTAGCGGGCGTAGCAGAGGGTCGCTGCCGAGCGTCAAGGTCGAGGAGCTTTGGAGAAAGCCCCTGCCTTGCTCGAGGTCAACGCCGAGCTCCCGCACTTGTTCTTAGAAAAGACGGTGCGGGCGTGGCTGGCGGTTGTCACCTCGAGCATCGGTTGATGGGCTTGAAGAAGCCCAAACCGAGCGAGGGACGGGTGCAGATCCCCTACACCGGGGAGAAAGCCAGTTGCAGGCGTAGCAGAGGGTCGCCATTGAGCATCAAGGCCGAGGAGCTTTGAAGAAAGCCCCTGCCTTGCTCGAGGTCGATGCCGAGCTCCCACACTTATTCTCAGGAAAGACGGTGCGGGCGTGGCTGGCGGTTGTCACCTCGAGCATCGGTTGATGGGCTTGAAGAAGCCCAAACCGAGCGAGGGACGGGTTCCGAGCCCCCACACCGGGGAGAAAGCCCCAAGCTTGCAAGGAAAGCTTTTCTGGCTCGCGATGCCATCTTGGACAGGGCGTCGGCCTGGGCGTTCAGCTTCCGGGGGATCCTCAAGACAGCCGATTCGTCGAAGGACGTTAATAGGCGTTGGACCACGGCCAGATACCTGATCATCCTATCGTCATGGGCCTCGTACTCCCCGGTGTTCTGGTTGACCACCAGCTGAGAGTCGCTAAAGGCCCTGATCTGTCTGGCGCCGGCTTGACGAGCCAGGTTGAGCCCGGCGATCACGGCCTCGTATTCAGCCTCGTTGTTAGAGGCCGGAAAGTTGAGGCGGAGGCAATATTGAAGGAGGAAACCATCCGGACCCCGAAGAATGATGCCCGCACCACTCTCCGCTTCACAAGAGGAGCCATCGACGTAAACTTCCCACGTCTGGTCGGCTTCCTTGCTCGCGGGTTGCTCGGAGATGATGCATTCTGTGATGAATTCGGCGAGGGCCTGCCCTTTGATGGCCGTTCTTGGTTGATAGCCGATGTCGTACTGACTGAGCTCGATCGACCCTTTGACTAGTCGACCAGAGCTCTCGGGCTTATAGAGCACGGCCTTTAGGGGTTGATCCGTGAGTACCTGGACCGAATGCGCCTGAAAGTAAGGATGGAGCTTTCGCGCGGCCATGACCAAGGCGTATGCTACTTTCTCCATCCTAGAATATCTGGTCTCGATGTCGAGTAGGACCTTGCTTACATAGTACAGGGGCTTTTGGACCCTTTTCTCTTCTCGAACGAGGACGACACTTAGCACGTTCTCCGATGCCGAGAGGTAGAGCCAGAGTGGCTCGCCTGGTTCGGGCTTGCTGAGGAGAGGACGGTTGGCAAGTTACTCCTTTAATTGGGCGAAGGCCTCTTGCTGCTGAGTACCCCACTCGAACCCTCCAGTGCCTCGCAGCGCCTTGAAGAACGGAAGGGATTCTCTCCAGACTTGGAGAGGAAACGACCGATGGCCGCCAGTCTCCCCGTTAGCCTCTGGACTTCTTTGACGTTCCTGGGAGGGGCCATGTCTATTATGGTCCGAATCTTTTCGGGGTTAGTCTCGATGCCGTGTTGGCTGACGATGAACCCTAAGAACTTTCCCGAGGAGACCCCGAAGGCACACTTCGCCGGATTGAGCCTCATGTTGTGGGTTCGAAGGACCCCAAAGGCCTCTTTCAGGTCGGCGATGTGGTCCTGTCCTTGCTGACTTTTGACGAGCATGTCGTCGACGTATACCTCCATATTACGTCCGATTTGATCTTTGAAGACTCAGTTGACGAGCCTCTGGTAGGTGGCACCGGCGTTCTTCAGCCCGAAGGGCACAACTCGGTAGCAGTACAGTCCACGGTCTGTGACGAAGGACATCTTGGCAATGTGGGGAGGAAACATCTGGATCTGGTTATAGCTCGAGAAGGCATCCATGAAGGATAAGAGCTCGTGACCTGAGGTGGCGTCGATCAGGGCATCAATGCTTGGGAGAGGGAACGGATCCTTGGGGCATGCCTTGTTAAGGTCGGTGAAATCTATGTAGATCCTCCAACTCCCGCTCGCCTTCTTGACCATGACGACGTTCGCCAGCCACTCCGGATAGCTGACCTCTTGTACGAAATGCACGGACAAGAGCTTGTTCACCTCCGCGTTTACTACCTGCTGTCGCTCTGGAGCGAACTTGCGCCGCTTTTGGACAACAGGTTTCGACCCGGGAATTACGCTGAGTTTGTGCATGATGAGATCCTCATGGATCCCGGCCATGTCAGAGGGCTTCCAGGCGAAGAGGTTAACATTGCGGCGAATGCAGCCGATCACGGCGTTCTTGAGGTCGGGCGTGAGGGAGCAGCTTACTCGGAAGTTCTTCAATGCATCCCCTGTCTCGAACGAGACATCTTCTAGCTCATCCGCTGGCTCTGGTTCTGGCTGGGTTCTTTCGGGCTCCAGCTCGACGGCATCGAGGGGAAATACACCACTCCCGATCGCCGTCATGTAGCACGAACGGGCTGCCTCTTGATTTCCTCGGACAACTCTGACACCAGTGTTGGTGAGGAACTTCATTTTCTGGTGGTAGGCCAAGGGAACCACCTGGAGGGAGCAGAGCCCCTGACGGCCGAGTATGGCGTTGTAGGCTGCCTTAACATTTACAACCATGAAGTCCATGGACTCGGTTCTTCTGTTCGGGGTCGTGCCTGCCGTGACGTCTAGGATGACGATCCCCTCTATTGTCACTAGGACATCGGAGAATCCGTGTAAGGTGTATCCGGCCGGCTTTAGCTTCTCCCAGGAGAGCTTCAAGTTCTCGAATGCTCCCAGGAATAGAATATTGACCGAGCTCCCATTGTCTACGAGGATTCACCGGACCTCAAAGTTTGCCATGCTGAGGCTGATGACAAGTGCGTCACAGTGAGGGAGCCGGACTCCCTCCAGGTCTTCCCCCGAGAAAGAAATAGGGAGTTGCTGGACTTGGGGGAGAGAGGGCCCTGGACGGTATTGACATCCCGGATGAATGCCTTGTGGGAAGTGTTGGATTCCCCTCCAATGGGCCCTCCGTGGACGCAATGTAAGATTGCCTGGCCCTCGGGCTCCTCGGGCGCCGGCTCACGCTCGGGTCGCTGCCGGGGTGCTCGAGGAGGAGGGGAATTCCTCCTGTGTCTGGTATCCCTCTATTCCCGGAGGCCTTCTCTTTTGAATTCTTGGAGGTACCCTCGTTGAATGAGGGCCTCCATTTCGTCCTTCAGGGCACGGTAATAATCTGTGTCGTGCCCGTTGTCCCGGTGGAAGCAGCAGTAGAACCGCTGATCCCTCTTCTTGCTGGTGTTGTTGGACGGTCGAGGGGGGTACTGCATGAGATCGATGTCTTCAATCGCTAAGAGGATCGTCGACACGTTTTGCATCAGCGGAGTGTACCTCTCGAAGCAGGGGACCGGGGGAACCTTCTTCGTGGCGCCCCCGTCTCTCGGAGCTTTCTTCGCCGGCTCGACCTCGTCGGCTTTGCGCTTCCCCTTCCCGGAAACTTCTTTCCGGTTCTCTGGATTCAGGGCATCTTCGGCTCGGATGTACTTTTCGACCCTATTGAGGAGGTCGGGGAAGTCTATCGGGGGCTTCTTTGCCAGGGAGGCCTTCAGCTGTCCGTGTCGGACGTTGTACCGGAAGGCCGCCGAGGCAACCCCAGGGTCGAGGGAGGAGACCGACCTCGCCTCGGCGGTGAACCTTCGGACGAAAACCCGGAGCGACTCCTCTTCCTTCTGTCGGAGGCCGAGTAGGGACGCACTCGTTCTTTCGGCCTTTCGGCTGGTTACGAAGTGTGCGAGAAAGCTGCCCTCTAGCTGGTCAAAAGAATAGATGGAGCCGGGGGTGAGTTTGGAGAACCATTCCTGAGCAGGACCCCGGAGGGTGGCGGGGAAGGCTCGGCACAGGAGGGGATCCAATGCGCTGTGAATCATCATGAGGGTTTTGAAGTCCTCCATGTGATCAACAGGATCGCCCTCGCCATCATAGGTCTCGAATTGATGCGGGCAAAAATTTTGGGGTATCTCCGCCTGCAGGATGAGGGCGAAGAAAGGAGGTCGGACAGGCCTGTACCCCTGCGCCGTCCTCGGGCCGCCGTTGTCGAAGTGGTCGAGGTGATCCTCCATTTCTTGGAGGCACTTCAAAATGTCGTCGTCATACTCCAGTGGAATTGTTGAGGGGCGAGACACGCTGGCCTCAGCATCAGACCGTGTGTGAGAGCGGCGGACGTCCTCATCAATGGGGATCCCCCGGATGGCCCCCATGATCTCCTTCCGGAAGTCCTGGAACTCCTGGTGAGTGACCGGGGCTCGCTCGGCCCGGTTTGGTTGAGCTGGAGGTTGCCGTCCGACACGGCTGAGCGCCGGCCCCTGTCCTTGGGACGGAGGCTTTGGATGGTTCGGGGCCGAGTTGGAAGCGGCCCTTCCTCTATTGCGGCTGACCTGTCGGTTCAAGATTACCCCCTGGAGATCGGGTTGGATCAGACGGGAGGCACCTGGTTGGAGTCTGTGACTGACCGCCGGGTGGTTGGATGTTTGAGCGTCGGCGCCGACGCCCTGTGGAGGCACGTCCTGCCGACGCGCTGAGGTAACAGCTCTCGTGGCTTTGGGTGCCATGTGAGCTCGGGTTGACTTCCGAACAGTTGGTGGCTGAGCTCGGACCGGTGTCCACAATAGAGAGTTTTCCCACAGACGGCGCCAACCTGATACGGTTTGTTTTTGGGAGGCATGTGGATGCACCAGGTGTGAGTTCTTACTCGATTTGTATTGAAGGAGGAAGCTCCTATGCAGACGGCCTTCGGCTGGCCGAACGGTACGGAAGTGGGCTGGAGTAGGGTGGAGGCTGGATGCTCGGCTTGGATCAGGGGACTCGCATCCGAGGTCTCGTGTACCTGCAGACGGTCTAGAAACACCGGGGATGGTTCCGGTGGCAGACCCTCTGACGATCTAGTCAGGCTACTGAGAGAAAGTAACAGTAACTAGGGTTTGAGTGGGCAGAGATTGATTACCTGAATCAAGGGGTAGGGGTCTGGTATTTATAGGAGAAGCCAATCGGGTCTGGACCCGTTTGGGGCCGGGTCTGGACCCGGTTGCCCGTGGGGCTGAAGCGGTGGAAACCCGGGCGGTATAGGGTTGACGTGGCAGACGCCCGGGCGGTTTCCAGGCTGATGTGGCAGTGGCCCGGACGGTTTTCCGACACTGACGTGGCGGATCCTGAGGATCAGGAGATAAGCGCATCCTGAGGGGATCCTGTGGCCCAGAGTGGGCCAAGTCATTTCTAACCCATATCAAGTCGCAAAACATGTTGAAATCTACAAAAAAAATTTAAACTGTCAAAATTTGAAAAACAGAAACAAAGTTTCCAAACATTGATGTTACCGGTAACTTTGAAATTTTAATCTGTTATACGGGGTTTTCTTCATAGAAGAGATTTGCCTATGAGTTGATCGCATATTCTGCTAAACATATAGCTAAGTTCAACCTCACAACTTTAAAGTATTGTCTCATTTTCCGTATATTTTGTATTTTTTAGATTGACCCGGCAAAATACAAGAATATCAGATCCGGATTCAGTGTTCTGTTGAAAGAACAAGGGGTTAGAGGTTTCTTCAAGGGATGGGCACCAACCATGCTCGGGTATAGCGCTCAAGGTGCAAGCAAGTATGGCTTCTATGAATTTTTCAAGAAGTACTATTCTGATATTGCTGGACCAGAGTACGCAGCAAAGTACAAGACACTTATTTACCTTGCCGGGTCTGCTTCTGCTGAAGTCATTGCCGATGTTGCTCTTTGCCCTATGGAGGCGGTGAAGGTGCGGGTTCAAACACAGCCCGGATTCGCTAGGGGTTTGAGTGATGGGCTCCCGAAATTTGTCAAAGCTGAAGGAGTATCAGGGTAAAAATCTTTATGCTTTTCTTTTTTTGAACTTATTTTTGTTGTTTCTTGTTCCTTTAGTTGCTGAATTATACTGTAATGTGCTTGAATTGTAGACTGTACAAAGGATTGGTTCCACTTTGGGGGAGACAAATTCCTTGTGAGTAATTTTCTCGTCATGTTTGTTCTTTACAGAGAACCAAGTACATTTCTTTGATTGGTGTCCTTAGTTTTTTGGATTATTTGCCGCTAAGTTTATGAGGATTATAGCCTGTACATTGGTATACTAATTGGACATTGTAAATTCACAGATACAATGATGAAGTTTGCATCTTTTGAGACTATCGTGGAGATGATGTACAAATATGCCATTCCCACGCCTAAGGACCAATGTAGCAAGTCTCTTCAGCTCGGTGTGAGCTTCACAAGTGGTTATGTTGCAGGAGTTTTCTGTGCCGTTGTTTCACACCCTGCAGACAACCTTGTATCTTTCCTAAACAATGCTAAGGGAGCCACTGTCGCAGATGTAAGTTTTTCACTCTCCATTCTCTTTCAATGAAATCATACTTTATTTATTACTTAGTTGAAATTTTCAGCATCATATATATACTTCGAATACATTATCAATCATTTAATTTTCCTCCTTCTATGTTGCTCACCAGGCTGTGAAGAACTTCGGAATGTGGGGTCTATTCACCCGAGGTCTTCCCCTTCGAATTGTGATGATAGGTAGTCTAACTGGAGTACAATGGAGCATATACGACGCATTTAAAGTTTTTGTTGGCCTGTAAGCAATGCTCACTTAACTCATCTATTTTTCGGTTCAAAACTGCAGTTTTTGCGCAATTATTTCAGATTTCAAGTTTCTAAGTCTATAATTTTTGATAATATTTCAGGCCAACAACAGGTGGAGTTGTGCCTGCTCCTGAGCCGGCAAAGCTGAGCAACTAGAGTTACACTATTACTTGCTAGTTGATGATCGAGAAAATTTGTAGTAATAAAGAAATATGTTCCGAATTGATTCTTGTGAATTTGGATTCTACACTGTAATTCACAAGGAAAAGTAGATTGTTGTTTCTCGTTTTTTTTTTCACAAAGGGATGGTTTTGATCTCATCCTACTTTGAAAAATAGATATTGAAGCTTGCAATTAGTCATAAGATAAAATGTAGTTTATAATTAACTTGTAGCTTTATTTGAGAGAGTTTGAACACAATTCTTCTGTTCATCAAATTTCTAAGCTACCCCAGTTATTGTTGTTTGATTTTCACTTTTCGCATATTAATGAGTCATTGTTTAGGGATTATGTACCATACTTACAGCCATTTTTGGCTGATACTCAGTTGCATGTACATCATCACCTGATACGTACAATTCGGTTTTCTAGAGAAGTAAAGCGAAAATGAGAGTCAGCAACATACGAGTAGCTATAACATACACATCTTTACCTTCATCTTGGAAGGGTGATTTTGTATGTCTTGTACAATATAGTTAAAACATTTTGATAAACGGCACATTTGTAAACACTTATAAAATGGTGCAAAAAATGTGAGATATTAAGGTATTTTTCTGCAGTTTCTCTTCTCATCAACATGGAAAAAAAAAATGTCACTGACCTTGGCCTAATGCCTTCTCTGACCAAAAACAGGATGGTAAGAAGATTCAGTTGGTTCCAAAAGCGGGCGACGACAATACTGAATATTCTTCAGTCTGAATGAAACAGAGTCGATATTCTATTGCTTCTTTCTTTCTTTCTTTCTTTCTTTCTAATGTCTATCCCTCTGTATATATTGCATGCTTGATAACTGAGTGAATTATAATATTGCAAGTAAATCATAGCGAAAACAGAGAATTTGCCATTAGCTAGCGGTTGCTTACTTTTCTGGAGTGATCCACCCGGAGTGAAGTCTGACACCTCTCGCCAACATTCTCTTCTTCCTTCCGTTGAGCATACACAGAGCACATACATCTTCTTCCCCCTTCTTCTTCGACGGTGACTGGAGCCATGAAGGAGAACTCGAAAGCAATGACTCAGTTGCCTTCATGCATGATCATCTACTTCGTCACTGCCATCATCATCATCTTCATTATCACCTTGTTGGCTTGTCGCTAATCTTGAAAGTAAGGAAGTTACTGAAGAGTACTGATAAATCTGCTGTAATTTGTGTTGAGCTGAATAATACTATTTAAGAAAATCCAAACGGAGAGCAACTTATTTAAATCAAACTTGGTTTAAAAGTATTTTAAAAAGACTTGGCCGTAACAGCAATGTAAACTGAAATTCATTAGCAAATGAACACAACCACAAGAGAGCAAATAACTAAAAAAACCCCTCTTCTTCCCTTTTTGCCGTAACACCAACAAAATTTAGCTCATGCAAATGGATCATAGTGGCAAACACCAATGAAGAATTTCACATAACAACAAAAACTGCATAACTTAAGGGTTGTTGTGAGAGTGCTTAGATCATACAACAAAAACAAAGAATATGTAGCTAAATTTGTAAACTACTACACATAAGATAAGCTTAAGCTTAAGCTCGCAAATCATACAGAAAATACTCTCAAAACCACATTATCTCATGTCCTTCACTAACCTTCACGACATTTTACAATCTAACTAATCATTCCTTTGATGCTCTTTGTTGCCAGCATTGTCTGGATACTCTTTGCAGTTTCTATAGCGGAATCACCTCTCTTAAGAATGCTTTCCAGCACTTCAACCTTTTGTAGTAGTGACCCAACATTTGAATTGGTAGAACTGACCAATTTATCTGCTGTCTTCAAAGCAACACATAACTACAAGCACAAAGCAAGAATTAAACAGTCGCTCAACCATAATATGTTACAGTTAGTCATGAAGTAAAAGTTCTAAGTAGTAAATAAAACCTTCAATGTTAGCACTGTCCATGAGTGATCATTCCCTTCTAACGATTTAACCAACTTATCATAGGTTTCCTGGTACATACAGAAATAGATAAGAAAGACAATTAGAGAAGGTTTAGAATTCCATAATCTTGGGAATTATTCAAAATTAGAAGCCATTTTTCATTTTCTTCAAATTATTTTTCTTAGATGCCGTAACCAGTGGGAAGGCATTTTGCCTTCAGTACAAATTGGACCCCTTCGGGGAGAGGGTGTTCCCACCTCAACTACTCAGACAGTCTTTTATGAATTATTAGCACCCATTCATTTCACTTTTGTTATCTAAGAAGTCAAGAATGTGAATCAGAAGAGAATGGTTCCACCAATCTTTCTAGTATTGTATAGTTGTTAACGTAGATTGAAGAAAGCGAAGAAACAAATTGTATTTTGGATTGAGACTATAACTGAGAAGAGCAAGTATCGAGTGAAAAATTAGAAACTTAAATACTAAAGTCACAAGATATATCAAACAAAAATACTCAAGTTATATGACTAGTATTGGCATATTGAATCAGAAATCTACTGCAATTGGATCAACTAGATTATGAAAAGTGAAAAGAAACTTCAAACATAAATCAAAGCCTTGAGCAAAAAATGACATAATTTTCTTGGAAAAGAGACGGAATATATCCATTAATGGTACATGTTATCATTGTAATGTGAAGGTTCTACAAGTTAACCACACACATAGAATTTTAGTCAATAGTATGCAAACTATTGATGTATAAAAACATAACTTCCTGTCCATAGAGTTTCACATTAAGTGAGAAGATAAAGCCTAGTATTATCCTCGTATTGTTACCCTGCATATGGTGGGCATCCAGCAATTTGTGAACGCATGAACTAATAGTTTGATAGGTCCTGATCATTAGCGAGGATATAAAAGAATGGAGTAATGCTTGAGCCACTACCAATTTCACTACCATTCTCTTCACTACCTTAGGTGGCATACTCCTATTGGATAGTTCCCCCACCTACTCTATCTTTCCCTACCTATTGGAGTGTGCCACCTAAGGTAGTGAAGAGAAATGTAGTGAAATTGGTAGTGGATGTAGCATTACTCTAAAGAATGAAGAATGAGGATTTTATGACCTATGTAGCACGGGTACGGGATATGGGTATGATACGACACGGGTGTGGGGATATGCAATTTCTTAGAAAAGTAGGATATGGGTGCGTTAATATAAATATGTAATATATTTTAATAAATATTATGTTAAAAAAATAATAAATTCAAAAATATTATAATGGCTTCAAAAGAATATTAATTTACCACTAACAATTTAATATTTTAACATAACAATAAGTTAACAATAACTGATTCAATACTATTAATAAAAGCAAATACATCATATAATTGATCATTCATATGAAAGCCAAATCCCAACATAAAATGAACAATCACAAAGTTATAGTTCTATAAACTTTTAAGTCATACAAGAAAAACCTATTGAGTTGTATCAATATCTATTGTTTTGAAATAGTTTTATTGTTTTATTGGATATGTAACCAAATAACGGTAAACTTAACATTAAAATACATATTTTCTTTTCGATTAAATAAAAAACACACCTAAATTGCACCCCATATGCACCCAAAATGCACCCAGATTTATTTATTTATTTTAAACAATAAAATAGGTGGGTGCATATCGGACACGCACCCGGACGAACCCGCACCCCATACGCACCTGGTGCGGGTACGGAACCCAAAAGAAGCACCTCCCCAAGAAAATGCCTTAACACTGAGAATTCACATTTCCAAGTTTCAACTGAAACATTTAACCATAGGAGTGGACCCTGGAATGTTGATTTGATTCACCTCCTTTTCTTCTTAATTGTACAAAAACAAAACGATGGAGCAGGGTTGTGCGTGTGCAAGAGAGGTTCATCCTAGAATTGCAGAATGAACTTATTATAACAAACCTTCATTAGCTAGGGGGCAAAGTAAGACTGTAAATTAATTGTAACCCAAGTTGTTCCTAAATAATAAATGTATATACTCTTAACATGACTATGCAGTTCAAATGTACTATTTTCTGAACCTGTTGTTTTCCATAGGAGCTCTTCTTTCTTAGGTGGATATCAAATCTCAAGTTGTAAAGGTTAATATAAGGATCCAGTTGCGGGGTCAACATCAACTGTATCAGACCAGTTAATGAAATATGACTTGTAAGGTTTCTCCCCTGAACTATAACAAAGTATAATAATCAGCAGAAACCAATTGAAAGCATGCATAGTATCTAAACCCAATTAAAAATTGTAAGCACCTACTACAATGTGAGAATTATATGAACAAATCTAAGCAAAATGGTTTCATCACTTTGTTATGCAAAAATTAAATGATGCTGACTCACATGACAATTGTATTTAATCTTAAATACACTTGCTCGCTGAACTTGAAATCACGTGAGCGAAAGATGTTAAGGATATATGTTTGCTAATTTTACAACATCTAGTTGTTTCCATAACAAGCCATTACTAGAACACCATGTATGGCCAAAGGTTCTCACCACTCAATAATCTCAAAAACACTCTAACAAGTGTCTCAGTTGTTCTCCATCTAATAAAGGTTAACTGGTTTTTTTTTTTCATGAGTTAGAAAAATTTATTTGATTTGAAACATCAAAAACTCCGTAACGGCACATTTTTTGCAAATGCAAGTGAAAGTACATTGTTGAAGAGAGGTTTATCTAAAATCGCAAGAAGATAGATTTTCATTAAGTACAAATCGAACACACACAGACATGACATGATAATGCTGTTCAAATATGCTATTGCTATTGTCAGTACTTGTTTGTGTGCATGCTTCATAGGTAAAATATCAAATCTCAGGATGCAAAGGTTATGTTGTTGATATCAGGATTCATTTGTGGGGCCAAACTGTACCAAATCACTTACTGGATTTTGAATTATGAGTGTCCCCTCTCCACCCCCATCACAACATATTAACAAAAGTATAATCATAAGCACCTTATGGGCGCTATTCGTTGACCTTGAAAGTTACACTAGAATTCCAATAAATTTGCTATAACTTGTGTAATGCTGAGCAATACTAATTCAGAAGAGCAATTTATTTGCATAATATTATGTTAATGAACTATTAGATTAAAAATGGCTTAACCACATCAGCGACTAATTGAAATGAAATAGCAAATGAACAAAATGCACGAGAGCAAGTTCACTAAAGCCACATTTTCATAAATAACTCAACCCATTCAAATGGATTATAGTAACATACACCAGTGAAGAATTCTACTAACAGAAATTGCATAACTGTTGGTAGCAGGCCCAACAAAGATCGAATTCAAGAAATGAAGGCACAGTTGGCTAGGAAGTTTGACATGAAGGACTTGGGACCGGCAAACAAGATTCTAGGGATGCAAATTCACCAAGACAGAAATAACAAGAAGATTTGGCTTTCCCAAAAGAATTACTTCAACAAGATCTTGCGGCGCTTCAACATGCAAGATTGTAAGCCAATCTCGACCCCACTTCCTGTTAATTTCAAGTTATCCTACAAGATGTATCCTAGCAATGAAGCAGAGAGGAAGGAGATGTCTCGAGTACCGTATGCATCAGCAGTGGGAAGTTTGATGTTCGCTATGATATGTACAAGACCAGACATTGCACAAGTAGTGAGAGCGGTTAGTCGATACATGGCGAATCCTGGTAGAGAGCATTGAAGCACAGTAAAGAGGATTCTGAGATACATTAGAGGAACCTCAGATGCTGCATTATGTTATGGAGGATCAGAATTAACTGTCAGAAGCTATGTGGACTCAGATTTTGCAGGCAATCTCGACAAAAGCAAATCCACTACGGACTATGTGTTTACACTTACAGGAGGAGCTGTAAGCTGAGTTTCAAAACTGCAAACTGTTATGGCTTTATCTACAACAGAAGCAGAATACATGGCGGCTACAGCAGCTTGTAAGGAAGCAGTCTGGATTCAAAGGTTATTGGAGGAGCTCGGACACAAACACGAAAAGATTATTCTGTTTTGTGACAGTCAGAGTGCCTTGCACATCGCAAGGAATCCAGCCTTTCATTCACAGACAAAGCACATAAGAGTCCAGTATCACTTCATTCGAGAAGTAGTGGAGGAAGGAAGTGTGGATAAGCACAAAATTCACACTAACGAGAACCTAGCAGATGTTATGGCAAAGCCAATCAACACTGGCAAGTTTGAATGGTGTAGATCCTCGTGTGGCCTAACAGTAATGTAAGCAGCATGAGAATGGCAAGGTAGAAAGGATTATGTGGAGACATGATTAATCCTTAATCAAATCTCCAAGTGGGAGAATGTCGGCAACCATTGTCAACAATGGTGGGTTGGGGGCCCACCATATGGGCTCCACCACACCAAAATTTGGTTGAAAACCAAAGGAGAATCAGCACATTTCGGTGTCGACATCCGAAATGGTTGAACTTGTTGAAATAAACAAAAGGAATTTTTTTTTCATGCCTTGGCTATATAAGGAGAGCATCGGGAGAAGGAGAGTGCAGAGCGCAGCTAAGCAGAGCAGTGAGTTACACCAGAGCAACAAGAGCTCAGTGAGGATTAAGAAAAGAAAGAGGGATTAAGAAAGAAAGAGAGTATTACAAGAGTGTTCTCAAGAGAGATAAAATTGTAATCCCTTAGAGATAATTTGTATACTTGTATTTTCCTCAAATTTGTGAGAGAGTGTTTCTCCTATTATAAGAGAGAGTGAAAAGTGTGCTCTCTTTATATTTAGAGAGAAGGTTGTAATCCCTACTTTCAGCAGTAAAATTCCACTACCTTGCCCGTGATTTTTACCCCTTCTCCTTTGGGGGTTTTCCACGTGGTTCTTGTTCATCATGCTCTGGTGCTGCTTCAGAAGAAACTAGATCTTCATCTGGTTTAACTTCCACTTGAACTGTAGTAGTCTCTGGATTCTCCTTTGACGTGCTATCGCCTCCATCTTCCTTTTGTAGCTGATCTTCTACAAAGAGCACATCCCTGCTGACAACAACTTTGTGGGCAGTGGGATCCCACAGGTGATACCCCTTCACACCGTCAGCATACCCCAAGAACATGCAACTCCTGAATTTTGGATCCAGTTTCGTCCTTTCTTGGGTATTGTACATCACGTACGCGGGACATCCGAACCAACGTAGAGTAATTTGCCGACTTGCCAGTCCACATCTCCATCGGTGTCTTCAGCTTAATTGCCGTTGATGGCAACCGATTTATGACATAACAGGCGGTTCTGACTGCTTCTGCCCAAAAGGAGTTGGGCTGACCTGCAGTCCGCAACATAGCTCTCATCCTTTCTGCAAGAGTCCTATTCATCCACTCTGCCACGCCATTTTGCTGAGGTGTATATGGGACTGCGAAATGTCTTGTGATACCTTCTTGCTTACAAAATGCAAGAAACTCGCCGTCTGTGTACTCCCTTCCATTATCTGTCCTCAAGCACTTGATCTTCTTCCCAGATTCAAGTTCCACCTGCGCTTTGAAGTCTTTGAACACTGAAAACACATCTGACTTTTTCTTGATTGGATACACCCACAATCTCCTAGAGTAATCATCAATAAAAGACACAAAGTACTTTGCTCTTCCTAGGGACATTTTCGGTGATTCCCAGACATCAGAATGAATCAAGTCTAGAATGCATTTACTCCTGGCTTCAGATCTGCTGAACTGCAATCTATGCTGCTTACTTGTAACACAATGCTCACAAAACAATAGATTCACCGATTTAAGCCCTGGAAGCAGCTTCCGGTCGGAGAGAATCTTCAAACCTCGTTCAGACATGTGGCCTAGTTTGAGATGCCACATCATTGCTGACTCTTCTCCCTTGCTAGACGATGCGACACACGCATCAGCTTCCTGCAGTGTTTCTCCATTAAGCATGAACAGATTTGCCGCGATCTTTTCTGCCTTTATGACCACAAGCGCGTCTCTGACAATCTTCATGACCCCATTTTCAATATGGGTCTTGCATCTAAGGCTATCTATTTGTCCCAAAGACAATAGATTCTTTTTCAAGCCCTTCACATGCCGTACCTCCTGGATGGTGCGAACCGTACCATCAAACATTTTGAGCTTGATAGTACCAATACCAGCGATTTCCAAAGCATGATTATCTCCCATGTGTACAGAGCCTCCCAAGATTGGTTCGTATGTGTGGAATGACTCTCTCTGAGAAGTCATGTGTCATGTTGCTCCTGAGTCCAGTAACCACACGTTAGAGAACTGCTTTCTACCTCCAACCACCGTTGTTGCCTCGTTGTATCGAACTTCACCATCATATCGGGTACTTGCCACATTTCCTTGAGCATTTGATGACTTAGTCTCCACTCTTCTTCTTGAACCAGCAATCCTTCTTGAAGTGCCCTTTCCTACCACAGTTGTGGCACTTGCAAGTCTTCTTACTTCTGGATTTTGATCTACCATGATTCGACTCCCACTGGGGCCACGTTCCGTTGATCTTCCTCTCATCACCATCAAAGCTTCCACTTGCTGCGAACTTCCCTGTCTGTCTTTCTTGTTCTTGTGCCTGGTTTCTTCTTCCAAAACAGCAGCTGCAACTTCGTCAAAGACTAGATAGTCCGTCAGGATATTGTTCGTCAGGTTGATGATGAGTTGATCATGCGAGTCAGGTAGACTTTGAAGTAGAAGCTCCGCACATTCAGTTGTCTTTATTTTGCAACCAATTGATGTAAGTTGCGAAAATAGGGTGTTCAGGGTGTTGATGTGGTCGGTCACCGATGTCGATTCCGCCATTCGAAGAGTGTACAGTCTTCTCTTTAAGAAGAGCTTGTTGTAAAGTGACTTGGCCTCATACAGCCTTGTCAGAGTATCCCAAATCTCCTTTGCTGTCTTCTTTTCAGCCACACTAGATAACACACCATCAGCTAGTGCCAAGTGCAGATCGGCAATTGCGTTGCCGTCCATCTCGTTCCATTTGCCGTCGTCGATGATCTCCACGGACCTATCTCCAATTGCTACCAAGCAATTTTCCTTCCTCAAGATTGCCTTGATCTTCATTTTCCACAACAAAAAATTGCTCCCGTTGAATTTCTCAATATCGAACTTTGTTGTAGTCGACATTTCTGCTCCACTCCCTACAACCAAAGCTCTGATACCACTTTTAGGAAAGTTATGGGCAGAAGCTACCCCAGAACTAAAGTGAAATTGAGAAAGTAAAAATAAAGTGGACACAAATATTTTACGTGAAAAACCCCTAAAGGAGAAAGGGTAAAAACCACAGACAATGTAGTGGAATTTTACTGCTGAAAGTAGGGATTACAACATTCTCTCTAAATATAAGGAGAGTACACTTTTCACTCTCTCTTATAATAGGAAAAACATTCTCTCACAAATTTGAGGAAAATACAAGTATACAAATTATCTCTAAGGAGATACAATTTTATCCCTCTTGAGAACACTCTTGTAATACTCTCTTTCTTTCTTAATCCCTCTTTCTTTTCTTAATCCTCACTAAGCTCTTATTGCTCTGCTGCAACTCAATGCTCTGCTTAACTGCGCTCTGCACTCTCCTTCTCCAGATGCTTTCCTTATATAGCCAAGGCATGAAAATTTTTTTCCTTTTGTTTATTTTCAACAAGTTCAACCATTTCGGCTGTCGGCACCGAAAGGTGCTGACTCTCCTTTGGTTTTCAACCAAATTTTTGTGTGGTGGGGCCCATATGGTGGGCCCAACCCACCATTGTTGGCAATGGTTGCCGACAATAACCAGTGGATTGTCGTGAGAGCAATTCAAGTATACAACAGAAAAAGGCGATATTAACTAGATTTGTACAGTACTGCATCTTAATATTAAACAAACTATAATATCTAGTTATGAAACATAAGCTTAATGCTCGCAGAACACGAAGAAGAGCTCTCATCCCATCCCCACAATTCAATTATTGAACTATGAACTGTAAGTAACCCCCCCCCCCCCCAAATTCCAACAAATTAATAAAAGTAAAATAGTAAGCACAAGCAACTGAAAACATGCACAGTATTTTTTCTCCAATTAAAAATACAGAACCATGGGGTTTGAACAAAACGACTTCATAGCTTTATCATGTGAAATCTAAATACTGTTCATTTCCATGAAAAATGTAGTTAATCTTATCAGTACCTCACTAAACATGAAAATATGTCAAAGAAAGAAGTCAAGGAGAGATACATTCATTGTGCAACTTCTACAACATAAATTTGTTTATAACAAGCAATCTGAACTCCATGTAAGGTCGGAGGATCTCGCCACTAAATAATGTCAAAAGACACTCAACAATTCAAGGTCAACTCATGAAATTTTCATATGAAAAAAGATATAACTATTTGAAACATTGAAAGCTCCTAAAAGACACTGTTTTGCAAGTGAAAGTAAGTTTTTGGAAGAAAAAAAAATCCAATTCATGGGGTTGCAGGAACCACATACTACACGTAATCAGTTCCAATTGTACATCGTAAGACAGCACTGCAATTTGCATGATCTAGAAATGGTAGGACCTAGATTTAAAAAAAAAAGGTTCAATATGATTCATGCGTGAATGGAATAGAAAGACAATCTACGACTTAGATGACATTTCATCCAAGACCATCCTTCTAGAAAATGGAAAACGCAAGCACAAATGTGTAACTTCCTCTATCCCAATGCTTTCCAAAGTCGGCGTGCTTATCTTTCCGTCTCTATTAAGTCCATGCTCTTCACTAAATTACATTTTAAAGAGTTTTTTGCCTACATAGGCCACTTTTTAAAAATATTTGCATTTTTGGGCCAGTTCCCCAACTATTAGCGCTTTTGGGCTACTTTGTGCCACGTCAGTAGCGGCCGCTATTACCACTAGCGGCCTCTTCATTTCAAGGTCGCTAATGGGAATAGCGACTCATGTTTTAATTTTTTTTTTTGAATTTTTTGTTTGTCGTCGCTATTCCCACTAGCGACTTTAGTATATATGAGGTCGCTAATGAGATTAGCGATCTTTAATGAACTATATTCTAACACTTAGCAAAATCTAGAGTGCTTTTGCTTTCTGAAAAATGACAATCAATTTATTTTTTAAACTAAGGTCGCTATTCGGAATAGAGGTCTTTATTGTACTAAGGTCGTTGTTCCGAATAGAGGCCTTAATTGTATGACTATTTTGCAAATTTTACAAAGAACAAGGAGATTGTGTTTCCTACGTCGCTATTGGGAATAGCGACCTTAGTATACTACGGTCGCTATTCCCAATAGCGACCTTAGTATACTACGGTCGCTATTCCCAATAGCGACCTCAATTTTAAATTTTTTGGGAAAGCTCTTTAGGAATCGCTAAGTGTCTCAATACATTCATTCGAGATCGTTAATACTAAGGTCGCTAGTGGGAATAGCGCGGGCAAACAAAAAATTCAAAAAATAAAAATAAAACATAGGTCGCTATTCTCATTAGCGATCTCAAAATGAAGAGTCCACTATTAGGAATAGCGGCCTCTGCTGACGTGGCACAAAGTAGCCCAAAAGCGCTAATAGTTGGGAAAGTGGCCCAAAAACGCAAATATTTTCAAAAAGTGGCCTATGCGGCAAAAAATCCCATTTTAAACTGAATGCAAGTATCGAACTTTTTGATCAAGTCTGCATTGTTCAGAACAGCAATTATCATATGGAATCAACAACCCAAATGCTGAAAATTGCACATGCGATAGTTTTGATTTTTGAGATTTCGATTAAACAAGAATCTAACTCAAAATTAGCCCATTAACATAGACATGGCATTAATCATTCATAATTTCAACAACCCATAAACCTAGCTCCTTAAATTGAGTCAGTAAAATGAAATGGATACACTGGTTGCGGTTAACTTTAATATTCGTATTAAATCTTGCAATATCCAAAGACAAATTTTAAAAAAGTTTTACCGTTATCTTAATTATATACCTCAAATAATTGATGGAGATCGGACGGTCGGAGTTGATCGACGGAGACGGGAGAGGAAGGAGAGGAGGAGAAAGGGGTGGTGACGTCAGTCTCTTCGTGGTGGGACCCACCGACGCCGTCGACGTCATCGCCGACATCACTCAGCAGATCGCCGATGCAAAGCAGTGGGCCTCCAACCCCGCGCATCCCTTCGATTTTTGAGTTCGATTAATTGAGAGTTAAAATTTGGGGAAGAAAACTGGATTCGGTTGATTAAGGCGCAGGTTTTGAGAAGATCTGGTGGTCCGTGTATCTTTCTATATGATATCGTATACGAACGGAGTACAGGAGTTATTTTCTCAGTTTGAGAGATTGGGCGGGCTGAGGTGGGCCTGATCAAGAGAAAGAGGCCCAGTATTTTGAAAGGAATACAGATACTTTTTGGGCCGGGCGTGTTGTTATTGTTATTTTCTTTTGTTCACCTAATTTAGATTAAACAGGGTTAGTTGCTTTTTTTTTTTTTTTTTTTTTTGAACTGGTTGGAAATAAGAAGAGAGACTGCATATCTCTAATCAGTGCCATTTGTCAATCTACCAACACGTACATTGCACATGCATAACTAATATATAGGAGGTATTCGGTTCGAGTCCTCACTATGTGAGATTTTTTACTTTAATTTTTTTTATATTAAACATACATCACATGTATAAATTACTATCTATCTATCTATCTATCTATCTATAATATAAGATATTTACTTACTATTTAATGGAAAAGTTTGTCATAAATAAACAAGTTTTAATATTTTTTGTTACGAAAGACATACTACTTTTGTCATCAAACAAACATGTGCATCGCACGTGCAACTTCAAATCTATTTTTCAACACGTGCATCGTACGTACACATCAAAGTTTTTCCTTCTTAATTTTTAAAAAATATGTGCATCGCCCATTCAGTTTTATTTTTTAAAATTAGGTTATTCATCACACATACTAATTACTGTTAACTTACGTGTATCCAGCCTCTCTTCTCCAAGCGTGGCATCTGCTGTGACTTGGTGTATTTGGGCTACGGAGATCGAGATGGTGTTTGGGTCCTTGTTTGTTGTTTGCGTTTCTGGTGTACTTAGTTGCACCTAATGACTGTTAGTAGAATTGTTTAGCTGCTCGTTTCGTTTTACTCCTTGTAAGACCTTCATTTGTATTTATATATTATATCGTTTGGCTGGAGTCTTCGGACTCTATCCGTTTCATCAAAAAACTTACGTGTATCGTACGTTTAACTCTAACTATTTATCAAAACGTGCGATGTGAAAAATACTAGTGTACTATATTTCTTTTTTTTGATGAATCGGATAGGATCTTGCGACCCCAGCCATCAAAATATTATATATAGAAACAGTTAGTAGTGTACTATATTTCAAAAGCAATATCTGAAACTATACAAAAATAAGAAAATGTACTTTTATAGACTCTAAATAGAATTCAAATACATAAACAGTTAATAGTGAAGTTATACAAAAATACATACTTGAAGATCGAATTATCCTACTATTCATAAAAATACATTTTCATTTGAGTATACCAATTGTCTAGCCGACCTAAGTAAGAATAAATGTAATTAATGAAAGGTGCAACCTTTAAGTATTTATAGTAGCTACCAAGCAAGCAAGCAACAATGGTTAAAGGAAACTTCAAATACACCAACAATAACATATATATATATTTTCCTAAAAAAAAACAATAACATATATCCTTCTATGTGAATGCAACCATTCGAAGGAAAAAAAAAAAAAGATTATCAATGTATCGATCATTTGGAGATTGGAGATGATTCTCAATAGATCGATGACATGGAAATGCTAATTGCATGCTATACATTGCTATTCTATTTTCTTTTTCTTTCAATTTACATGAAAATTATCGACAAAATTTCAACAAATTTCGGCATGATTAAATGAGCTGATCCGGATGGAAAATCTCTAGAAAAGCTTCATGTTCGCACTCTGCCTCCTTCAGATGGCAGGATCTTTTGACATTTTTGGTACTGCAATTCTATCATCAAGCTTGCTACACTTCTTTTCAGCAAGCCAGAGAGTCATTAAGGAGAGAGGACTTCCCATCAGGTATTACTATGTTTCCCAAAGAGTCCTCCTTCTCTATGAAAATGTGCATACCAATTTCCTGAGAACCGTTAGTTTCATGAGAGCCTTTTGCTAGTATCCCTGACTTCAGTTTCAGCTCAGCTCCAGCTTTGCCAGATTTGTGACATTTCATGACACTGTCTTAGGTTCAAAAATGTGATCAATTCCCTTCTCTTCCTCATGAGAACTTTCACATTACTTATCTTCATCTGACTTGCTAGCATCATCAAGTTGCTAAGGGTCTTCATCGCCACCTTTCTCGTTCCCACCAGAAGATGAAGACGTACTATATGAGACATAACCATTGGCCTCCAAACAGAGAGATTGATATGTAAAACGTAATCCTAAATGGAGAATTTCCAAGAATCTTAAAGGATTAATTTTACCAACATGTAATGCGGATCAAAGTTAGAATTTTAAACAATTAATCGGTTTGATGGATTTTCAAGAGTTGAATTAAGTTTTAAAAAGCCCAATTAATAATTCAGTTCTAACAATCAATAATTAAATTCCTAAGCATTCTTAGCAAGTAAAAGATTCAATATTGATTCGTACTCTAATTAGGCAAGTGGAACACTCAATCTCGATATTTGTGGTCGACAGTTAAATTAAATAATATAGTATAGATGATAAAGCAGTATAATACAAATATTTAAAAGTGAAAAGAGTATACCAAGAGTTCGAAGCAACTAGGGTTAGATCTCAGCTTGGCAGCAAGAGGGAGGAGCAGCACGGGGGGGTTGTCGCTGCTGTCGGAGCTGCTCCCGGCTGACTGGCGATGCAGGAGAGCGTCGTGGCGGCGCATCGAGAGGAGCCTGGCAAAGAGGATGGGGTGAGGCCGCACGAGCGGTTGTTGCTGTCGAGGAGTGGATCGTTGGCGTCGCTGGGTAGCAGCGACGGAAGGGAAGATGGGTGCCCTAGTTGTTGACGACGGCACACAGCGAGGGCGGCTGTTGCGGCGCCGCGACTGAAGGAGGGTGGCACTGCGGCTGAAGGAGAGGGTCGGGAAAGCAAGAGGTGGTCGGGAGAGATGGGGTAATGGTCGGGATAGGGTTTTGAAGTAGGGAGAGGGTTGAACGGGGAAGAAGAGTAAGGCGGCTGAAAGGGTTTAGAGGATTAGGGTTTGTATATGAATGGGGGTTAAATTAATTTGGGGATTAGGGTTTGGTAATTTAATTTGGGATAATTTTAGAGTTTATCACAAACCCTAAAATTGGTTCTCAATTGTATCACACAACGAGAGAGATGAAGAGCAAAACTCAGCACAATATTTTTTTTTAATCAAGATGCATTACTTCTCATTAATCTCAAGGTCTATAAATAGGCTCAAAACAAATCTTGATATAAATATCAAAATATTCTAAAAATCTCAAAAAATATTCTAATGCATAAAAAAAAAAGATTACATATGGCTATAATTGCCAAAAACAAATATGGTACTGAAATAAAATCCTAAGCTAATGAAGCAGTTGTCCTAGACGATGCCTACACTGATAGAAACGTCCGAATTGTCTTGACCAAATATCCTCATCATTCTCTCCGGGTGGGAAAGGGCTCGACTCAATCGAGTCAAAACCAGTCCTCCTGTCATAGTGCTCCAAAAGGTCTGGATCCAAGCACTAAAGCTCTTCACGATCTATCCAAGTATTCTCCGACTCCAGTTTGTTTTTCCATCTTACCAAATACCTATGAATACCACCAACTCTAGTTGAGATTATCTGATCATCTAAAATATTATCCAATTCTTCTTTCGATGGGTTAGTATCAAGTAGTGGGGGTAATGTGGGAATCTCACCATCAGGCTGCAGGGTAGGCTAATCTATAAGAGGATTTCTAGGGTTAAATTCTGGGCCTTCATAGAGTACTATATCCTCAATATTGAAAGTCTTACTTATGCCAAAACCTTCAGGAAGGTCAACGACATAGGCATTATTATTGATTTTATGAAGAATTTTAAATGGGCTTGCAGCACGTGCATTCAACTTCTTAACGGATCCAGCTGGAAACTGTTCCGGACGAATCCGAACCATCACTTCATCACGTACATTAAAATTTTTAAATTTTCTTCTAATATCAGCTCTTAACTTGTAGTTAAAATTATTCTCATTAATTTTCTTGAAAATTTCTCTATGCAAGTCATGAATGCGGGATGCAAATGTAGATGCAGACTCTGAGACTCGGTAATGTTCTAACATGGGGGCAAGATCTATGGGCTGCCAAGGACGATAACCATGTACAACTTCGTGTGGACTCATGCCAGTGGTTTTATTCCTAGATGTGTTATAAGCAAATTCAGCAACCGTTAATTTTAAATCCTATGTTCCTAAGTTCTCTCCCACATGAGTACGTAAGAGATTGCCAAGACTCCGATTAACAACATCAGTCTGTCCATCAGTCTGTGGGTGGAATGCTGAAGAGAACTTCAATTTCGTACCCATCTTGTGCCAAAGGGTCTTCCAAAAATAACTCGTGAATTTCACATCCCTATCAGACACAATAGTTTTTGGCAACCCATTTAGCTTCACAATATTATCAAAGAAGACCTGAGCCACACGTGATGCATCGAAAGTTTTCGAGCACAGGAGGAAGTGGGCCATTTTAGAAAAACGGTCGACAACGACAAGAATGGAGTCGTGTTTCTTTTGTGTTTTCGGTAAGGCTAACACGAAATCCATACTCACATCTTCCCAAGGGCGACTAGGAACAGGTAATGGAGTATACAAGCCTGTGTTCTGTTTTTGTTTCTTGGCGAGTTGACAAGTATGACATATGTTAACAAGTCTCGCAACGTCTCTCTTTAGCTTCGGCTAGTAAAACCTATATTCCACAACATCAATGGTCTTGTTATGCCCAAAGAGTCCAGCAAGGTTACCAGCGTGCAATTCCTAAACAAGATACTCTCGTAATGATGTAGTAGGAATGCACAGTTTAAAGCGATAGAAGAGATAATCATCTTTCAGGAAATAATCATCTATCACTCGAGTGATGCCATCCTTCAAAGAGGTGTAGATCTCGTGAAAATCTGGGAAGGAGGCATACTCATCTTTTAATCTCTCAAAATCAATAATTTCGGTACGCAGTGTAGATAAGATCATGTGACATTGACTGAGCACATCCGCGGCCTAATGGTATATAAATATTCTTTTAGGAACTCTGCCCATCTAGCATGTCTCGGATTCAACTTTTGTTGAGAATTACGAAATCTTAAGGCCTCATGGTCTGAGAAAATGACGAATTCTTGCGGTAGGAGATAATATCGTCAATAGTGAAGTGATTGAATTACCGCATAGAACTTCTTGTCATAAATGGAGTATTTTTGTTTTGCTTTGTTCAGCTTTTCACTGAAATAAGCAACATGATGACTCTCTTGACTGAGGACTCCATATATGCCAATACCTGAACCATCGCACGTTACTTCGAAGACTTTAGTGAAATCAGGTAACCTTATGACAGGTGTCTGAGTCATTCTCTTCTTGATCTCTTCGAAGGTTTTCGTGGCTTCTTTCGACCAGACAAATTCACCTTTCTTCAAACAGTCGGTTATCGGAGCCATAATTGTGCTAAATCCTTGCACAAACCAACGATAGAAGGTGGCAAGACCAAGAAAACTCCGCACATCACAAATATTGCGGGGCTCAGGCCACTCAGTAATAGCTCGTATATTTTCTGGGTCAACGGATACTCCTCGGACAGAAACAATAAATCTCAGAAAGATAGTCTGATCGGAAAGGAAGGTACATTTGGTAGGATTAGCATAAAGCTGTTCCTTTTTCAAACCACCGCAGACCTGTCTCAAATGGTCAAGATGTTGCCCAACGAATCGGCTGTAAATGAAAATATCATCAAAGTACACCACAAGGAACTTGCCCATAAAGGAACGGAGTACTTGTGTCATGATTCTTATAAACGTGCTTGGAGCATTTGTCATTCCAAATGACATGACCATCCATTCGTACAGGCTATCCTTCGTCTTGAAGGCAGTCTTTCATTCATCACCAGGACGAACACGTATTTGGTGGTAGCCACTTTTAAGATCAATCTTGAAAAAGATTGTGGCACCAAACATCATGTCCAACATGTCATCCAAACGAGAAATGGGAAAATGGTATTTTACCGTGATCTTGTTTATGGCACGGCTGTCCACACACATACGCCAGGTTCCATCTTTCTTTGGCGTCAATAGGGCAGAAACAGCACAAGGACTTAAGCTTTCTCTGATGAAGCCCTTTGCCAATAACTCATCAACTTGCCTTTTCAACTCAGCATGCTCTGTCGGATTCATCCGATAATGTGGCAAGTTAGGAAGACTTGCTCCAGGAACCAGATCAATAGCGTGTTGGATGTCACGCAGTGGGAGCAACTGGTTAGGGAGGTCAGTAGGAAACACATATGCAAATTCCTGTAGAACAGGAGTAACTTGGGGCAGGATGAGTGAATTAGGATCTTTAGGGACTTCTCTCGCTGCGAGTAGAAGAATGGTAGCCCCTTTGTAAATTTCTTTCGTGAGTTCCTTTTCACCCATATATGTTACTTCCTTATCCTTTTTTGGGGGAGCCAGTGTTGTTTCAGGTGGACCAGTCCGTGGTCTCACGGGTATGAACTTTATTTTTAGTCCATTGTGCTGGAACACACATTGGTTGGATCGACCATATATGGTCACATCGTGATCGTATAACCAAGGTCTCCCTAAAATGACTTGATCCACATCCATTTTGAGCACATCACACCAAATTTTCTCTTTGTAAGCTTTGAAGTCCACAGAGACCAAACATCGATGTGTTAATTGGAGGGCTGTCGCATCAATCCAAGATACTTTGTATGGGTGTGGATGAGGTTCAGCCTTAAGTCCGGTCTTAGCTAAGACTGCAGAAGAGACAGTGTTGACGCAGCTCCCACTGCAGAAGAGACAGCGTTGACGCAGCTTTAAGAGAATCCATATCGCTGGACTTAAAATAATAAATTATTCAGATCTACAACGATTTGGTTTATCTTTTCCTTAAATCAAACATCGCCTTTTCTGTATCTCCTCTGGGTCCTTTTTATCACCAATGACCATCATATTTCATTTTTACTTCTCATGATCTAACTGAAGTTTCCTAATTAAATCTTTCCTATATGAGTAATTTTCATTCTGTCTGACGAGTTGAATTGATCAATTCTACAATGAAATCTATCAAACAATAAGGAAATTGTTAATTAACTTATAACTTTTTATTGTAAAATAACAAATAATTTACATACTCCCTATATTGATTAGTAGGCCTCATCTCCTCGCTTCACTAAAGCGGCAATCGTTTTTTGGTCCCTCTTGCCTCAGGCAATATAAAAGTCTCTTTCATCTTGGTCTTGCCTTACGCCTTTAAGACTTTGAGCTAATGTCAACATGATTAACATAATTGGTAACTATAAATATTTTGTTTCCATTATGAAATCTTAACTTGATTCATATATGTGGAGACTACGTTAGAAAATTTATCATTTTTGACAAGAAAACTGTATCTTAAACAATTAATATTTATATAGTATTAAGAAAGAAAAGATCAGGAAAGCTTTAAACTAAGTTAATATAAACCCGCCCAACCCATCCATATCGGGCTGTAAAGAAGAACTCCCAACTCAGACCGGAAATCTGAGCAAACTATGTAAATCACCCTTAGGAGGTCAATAGGGTGATCGTGCGGAATTAAAAATTAAACGAATAAAGTAAAGTAAATTAAAGTAATGCAAGAGAGACAAGAAAAACAAACTCAGATGATGCAGCGATATAACGTGGTTCGACCCTCAGGTCTACGTCCACACCACCTACTTGTAGCAATTCTCCGCTACAAGCGTTCCACTATACTCAAAAATTCTTAGTACAGTGATTCTCGGATTCAGGCCGAGAGACCTATTACACCCACAGGACTTCTAATCCAAGTCATGTCAATCTCACCGAAGTGGAAAAGTAAAGAAAATAAAACTCAAGATCGTTTGAGATCTTGACTAAAGAATACAACCAATTCAACGCTCACACTCTGATTGATTATCAAGAGATTAGTTCAAAATATTTTTCTCAGAAGGAATAGGTGAAGAAGACACAGTGGATTCGTTCTGTTAAATAGAAGAGAAAGTGTATCGATCAAAAGAGGCAACGATACATTCCAAAAGAGATATACAACCAAGTTGCGGTCGACCGGTCAAAGTGTTGGAATTAATTTTTGCAGTTTTCCGGGCCGGATTCCGGCAAGCTCCGGCCACCGGCGGCACCGGAAAATGAGTGGATTGCGATCCTCTCGTCGAGTACTATTCCGTAGTATACTCACTTGCCAAAAACAAATTCCGTATGAATGAGAAATGTTGATCCAAAGTTGGGTACTTGAAAGGTACCAACTTAACAAATGGATAGTCCCATATCGGAAATTGGAAAAGATTTATACTAGTATATATACTAGAAAACTGGACTAGAGGGCGTGGCCCGGGGGTTACCACTAACGTGTAGTGGAGAGAGGACTTAGCCAAAATGACAAACACACACGCGCGCGCCCGGCCCGGCTCCGGCTCCGGCCCCGGCTTCGGGGCTTGGTCTGGCTTAAATTTTTATTTTACTTTTTGCCCAGACAGCCTTTTCCCCTACTGAACTGAAAAGACCTTTCAGATTCAGTAACTGGGGCCATTACTCTGTAACAGCAGAGTAATGGCTCACCAGTTACTCAACTGAAGAGTCCCCATTACTCTGCTGTTACAGAGTAATGGCTGCTGAACAGTCTCAGTCCCAGTTTATAAAACCAGACTGAAATCTTCAGAGAAGATATAGAATTTTGACATTTTTTACTCTCTTCTTCCTCTGCTCTGAGTCATCTTCTTCCTCTGCTCTGAGTCAGTGTTTGTCAACTGAGAGTACACACAGACAGCAGTTCGTTGTCTCTGAAGCAAGGGTGCTGCATCTTCAGAGTAGGTACAGTTGTATCCTGGGAAGCGATTTGCCGGTAACCGTCACACTACGGGGTAAATTCTGCTTTAAGGACAAAGATTCTTAAAAATCTCGACTCTGTACAAGTTAATTGTTTACTGTTTTCCTTTCTGTATTTGATTTCTTCACAAATTCTGTTGGGATTTTTAGTATTTTATATTCAGGTTCTAACAATCTTAAAGCAGAATTTTTCCTCACAGATTCTAACAATTTTTTGTGAAGTTTGTTTACAGGTTCTGTTCGGAAAAATAACTAATAGTTTCTGTTTCAACCAATTTCAGAGAACAAAATCAAAACATGGAAAACACACAAACTGAAGTTGCTGCTGGCCTTATCAGTACCCAAACTCCGGTGACCCAGAATGTGACTGCACAATCGGTTGCGGCACATTCGGTCGTTCTGCCCACGCACATAAGCGTGGGAGAAAAACCGGAGAAGTTCAATGGAACTGGGTTCAAAAAGTGGCAGGGGAAGATGCAGTTCTACCTGACCACATTGAAGCTGGACAGATTCCTCAATGAATCTGCCCCGATGCTGACGCCAATGGAAGCACACTCGGTTGCAGCAGTTGACGCGTGGACACAGGGCGACTACCTGTGCAGAAACTACATCCTGAATGGCCTGGTAGACTCTCTGTACAACGTCTACTGCGTCTTCAAGACATCCAAACTCCTGTGGGGGTCCCTGGAAAAGAAGTACAAAACTGAAGACGCCGGGTCCAAGAAATTTGTTGTCGGCAAATTTCTGGACTATAAGATGATTGACTCCAAAACAGTGGTGAGTCAAGTCCAAGAACTGCAGGTTATAATGCACGACATTGCTGCAGAGAATATGACGCTGTGCGAACCTTTCCAGGTTGCAGCGTTCATAGAAAAACTTCCACCTGGGTGGAAAGACTTCAAGAACTATCTTAAACACAAACGAAAGGAGATGTCTCTTGAAGATCTAATTATCAGGTTGCGGATTGAAGAAGAGAATCGCAAGGTTGAGAGGTCCTATGGAAATCAGTCCATAGAAAAGGCTAATGTGGTGGAGCATGAACAGAAGGGCAAGAAGAGGAAGTTTCTGCCACAGGCCTCCAACAAAAAACCTCTTGCAAAGAGGTTTGCTGGGAAATGCCACAAGTGTGGTAAGTTGGGGCACAAAATTTCTGAGTGCCATAGTAAGGACAGTAATTATTCAAAATCTGGACATGTAAAAGGAAATGAAAAATTCCATGTACACATAGCAGAGAACTTGTCCACTGGTCTCTCTGACCTGGACCTCTGTGCTGTTGTTTCAGAGGTAAATTTTGTGGGGAGCAATCCTCGTGAATGGTGGTACGATACAGGGGCCACCAAGCATATCTGCTCGGACAAGAAAATGTTCACCTCCTACCAGAAGTGCAACAAAGATGAACAACTGTTCATGGGAAACTCTTCCACCTCCAAAATTGAAGGAACAGGGAAGATAGTGCTGAAAATGACTTCAGGCAAAGAGCTAACACTCACAAATGTGCTGCATGTCCTAGACATTAGAAAGAACTTGATATCAGGTTCTTTGCTAAGTAAGAATGGGTTCAAAGTTGTACTTGTTTCTGATAATTTTGTACTATCCAAGAATGGGGTATATTTGGGTAAAGGATATGTAAAGGATGGACTGTTCAAGTTTAATGTAATGACAGTCATCCCTAAAACTATTGTTCCTGCTGTTTCCAAAATTAATGAAATAACTCCTATTGCCTATGTTGTTGAGTCTTCTACTGTTTGGCATGAAAGACTAGGTCATGTTAATGTAAATTCTATGCGTAGATTAGTTAACATGAATCTGCTACCAAAGTTTAAGGTAGATAACTCAGAAAAATGTGAAGTTTGCACGGAGGCCAAACTCACTAAAACCCCACCGCGTTCAGTAGAAAGAAACACAGAAACTCTAGGTCTAATTCACACGGATCTGTGTGACTTAAAATATGTGCAGACTAGAGATGGCAAAAAGTACTTTGTGACTTTCATAGACGATTGCACAAAATTTTATTATGTATATTTGTTACATAGCAAAAATGAGGCTTTGGATAAATTCAAAGAATATAAACTTGAGGTTGAGAATCAACTTGGCAAAACGATTAAAATCGTTAGAAGTGATAGAGGAGGAGAATATGATGCACCATTTAACATGTTCTGCTCGGAACATGGAATAGTTCATCAGACAACTGCTCCCTACTCACCCGAATCAAACGGTACTGTCGAGCGCAAAAATCGAACTCTAAAGGAGATGATGAATGCCTTGTTGTTGAATTCTGGCCTACCCCAAAACATGTGGGGGGAAGCGTTGTTGACTGCCAACTACATTCTCAACAAAATACCTCACAAGAAAACCGGCAAGACACCATATGAATTGTGGAAAGGTAACTTACCTTCGTATAAATACCTCAAAGTGTGGGGGTGTCTAGCAAAAGTGGCAGTACCTAACCCGAAACAGGTCACCATCGGACCTAAGACGATTGATTGCATATTCATAGGCTATGCACACAACAGTAGTGCATATCGGTTCTTGATATACAAGTCGGATATACCGGATATCCATGTAAATACAATAATGGAATCGAGAAATGCTTCATTCTTTGAACACGTGTTTCCGTGCAAGGATACTACGTACCCTAAACGTACACATGAACAAGGGACTGCAAGCACTTCAGTTGATGAACCAGAACAAGATACCGATGAGCCTAGACGAAGTAAACGGGCTAGAACATCAAAATCATTTGGTCCTGACTTTGTGACGGCCTTTCTGTTAGAGAATGAGCCCAGAACGTTCAAGGAAGCCATGTCTATGCCTGATGCTCCTATGTGGAAGGAAGCAATCAAAAGTGAAATAGACTCCAATATGCAAAATCATACATGGGAGTTAGTCGATTTGCCTTCTGGATGTAAAGCTCTAGGATGCAAATGGATTTTCAAACAAAAATTGAAACCAGATGGTTCAATAGAGAAGCATAAGGCTAGACTTGTGGTACAAGGATTTAGGCAAAAAGAGGGCCTAGATTTCTTCGATACATATTCCCCAGTTACAAGAATAACATCCATAAGAATGTTGATAGCTATTGCAGCTCTACGTAACCTGGAAATACATCAAATGGATGTTAAAACTGCATTTCTAAATGGGGACTTAGAAGAAGAAATATACATGAAACAACCTGAGGGTTACGTAGTTCCTGGACAGGAAAATAAAGTGTGCAAGCTTGTAAAATCACTGTACGGCCTGAAACAAGCTCCAAAGCAATGGCATGCAAAATTTGACAATGTTATGATGTCAAATGGTTTCAAAATAAATGAGTGTGATAAATGTATCTACATCAAAAATACTCCAAACGGATACATTCTGGTCTGTCTATACGTAGACGACATGCTCATTATTGGAAGCAATAACGACAATATCAAACAAACTAAAAGCATGCTTAGTGGCAAGTTTGACATGAAAGACTTGGGAGTTGCAGATGTCATACTAGGAATCAAAGTCTACAGGACATCTGAGGGAATTACTTTGTCTCAAGCTCATTATGCTGAGAAAATACTTGAAAGATTCAAGAATTATTCCAATGGGACAGCAAAAAGTCCCGTCGATCCCAGTCTTCACCTGTTCAAAAATACAGGCGAAAGCATATCACAACTAGAATATGCACGTGTAATTGGTAGTCTGATGTACCTAACAAATTGTACAAGACCGGACCTAGCACATTCGGTAAATATACTAAGCCGATACACGAGTAATCCAGGACGAAGTCACTGGAAAGGAATAACTAGAGTATTGAACTACTTGCGACATACTCAGAGTTATGCGCTGCATTACACCAGATATCCAGCAGTACTTGAAGGCTACAGTGATGCCAACTGGATATCGGACTCAAAGAACTCAAAATCCACAAGTGGATATGTCTTTACACTTGGTGGTGCAGCTGTGTCATGGAAATCCTCTAAACAAACGCTATTGGCCAGATCCACCATGGAATCTGAATTCATTGCTTTAGACAAGGCGGCAGAAGAAGCAGAATGGCTTCGCAACTTTTTAGAGGATATTCCTATGTGGGAAAAACCAGTGCCTGCCTTATGTGTACACTGTGACAGTCAATCGGCTATAGCACGGGCACTGAGTTGCATGTATAATGGTAAGTCTCGTCATATCAGAAGGCGACACAAAACCATTAGACACCTGCTCTCAAATGGAGTAATCTCTATAGAATATATAAAATCGGCCGACAACCTAGCGGATCCATTTACTGAAGGTCTGTCGCGAGAGCAGGTTGTGAGATCATCAAGAGGAATGGGTTTAAAGCCTATGACGAAAGAGGATACTTGATGGAAACCCTACCTAGAAATTGGAGATCCTAAGATCTAGGTTCAAAGGGACAACTAAATCTTGTTGAATTGACGAAAGCACTGAGAGATTAACATCTCATACCCAATCTTAGGATGATAAAACAAGTGCTGCCTGCAAATAGTTAGGATAAGCTTGGCTTTTAATGATTCCCATAGCTTTGAAATAAAAGTGGGGTATAGCAGGATACTCTTTATGGGAAATCACCTTGTGAGTGTGAAATGGGGCCGTTTCTAGGAGAATGAAGAGAGGCTACATTCTCCAAGTTCACTCATGAATAACCAGGGATGTTCAAGGCCAAAATGAACACAACAAGAGAACTTAGTTCTGTGAGGAGATGAAACTGTGTGATAGTTATTGTCTAGGTTCACATGAATGCCCGGGTAGTTCAAGACATCATGATCACTACCTGGTCAAGTGAATCCGATAGCTAATTACTAAGGGTGGTTCAAAGTTGAAAAATTACTACCATTCCTGATGCAGTGATTTTCCGATTGTACTCTCAGAGTCTTTCTGTCATGTTTTTTTGTTTTTTCTGTCGTGTCTGGATTACATGGTATGGTAATTTCCATTCATGTGGGGGATTGTTGGAATTAATTTTTGCAGTTTTCCGGGCCGGATTCCGGCAAGCTCCGGCCACCGGCGGCACCGGAAAATGAGTGGATTGCGATCCTCTCGTCGAGTACTATTCCGTAGTATACTCACTTGCCAAAAACAAATTCCGTATGAATGAGAAATGTTGATCCAAAGTTGGGTACTTGAAAGGTACCAACTTAACAAATGGATAGTCCCATATCGGAAATTGGAAAAGATTTATACTAGTATATATACTAGAAAACTGGACTAGAGGGCGTGGCCCGGGGGTTACCACTAACGTGTAGTGGAGAGAGGACTTAGCCATAATGACAAACACACACACGCACACGCGCACGCGCGCGCCCGGCCCGGCTCCGGCTCCGGCCCCGGCCCCGGCCCCGGCTCAGCTCGGCTCGGCTCGGCTTGGCTTGGTTTGGTTTGGTCTGGCTTAAATTTTTATTTTACTTTTTGCCCAGACAGCCTTTTCCCCTACTGAACTGAAAAGACCTTTCAGATTTAGTAACTGGGGCCATTACTCTGTAACAGCAGAGTAATGGCTCACCAGTTACTCAACTGAAGAGTCCCCATTACTCTGCTGTTACAGAGTAATGGCTGCTGAACAGTCTCAGTCCCAGTTTATAAAACCAGACTGAAATCTTCAGAGAAGATATAGAATTTTGACATTTTTTACTCTCTTCTTCCTCTGCTCTGAGTCATCTTCTTCCTCTGCTCTGAGTCAGTGTTTGTCAACTGAGAGTACACACAGACAGCAGTTCGTTGTCTCTGAAGCAAGGGTGCTGCATCTTCAGAGAAGGTACAGTTGTATCCTGGGAAGTGATTTGCCGGTAACCGTCACACTACGGGGCAAATTCTGCTTTAAGGACAGAGATTCTTAAAAATCTCGACTCTGTACAAGTTAATTGTTTACTGTTTTCCTTTCTGTATTTGATTTCTTCACAAATTCTGTTGGGATTTTTAGTATTTTATATTCAGGTTCTAACACAAAGTGTGCGGTCGACTGCAACGGTCGACCGACCTTAGGTATGGTCGACCAGTTCGTAGCTGTATAAATCGAATTCACTTTATTTTCTTACCATAAACTAATCGCTCTTTTAATCAATCATTTACAATAAATATCTCACGAAAATATTGCTAAAAAACCAGTCTTGATAGATTGCTTAGAGATCAATTGATGTAAAGCTCTTTCCTTTTTTGTTTGTATATGCAATCTCACTTTATTGCTTTCCATTTGCTTGTATATGCAATCTCCCTTTATTACTTTCCTTATTTGTATATTTGTGAATCTCTTGGATCTCTTTTTGATGTTAATTAATCCTGAAAATCTAACACACTAAATTCAAACTTATTAGTACAAGTGAGCATGTTTTGTGCACACCAAACCAAGAGCCAACAATCTCTCCCTTTTGGTGTGAACAAAACATGCAAGAATGTTTGAAAATTAAAACAAAGTATATAAATACTCTCGCTAAATTTAGTGCATCATGTAAAACAGATTTTCATATAGATAGAATTTTTAAGAGAGTGAATACTCCCCCTTAATATAATATCACCTGTAATACAGAATTTAATGAACAAATATAAGATAGGAATGAGAGAATCAATTCATGAAATGATTTGAAATTTGAAAATCGTTTGAAAATATTCGAAAATAAAATAATATTCTTCCCCTTTTTGGAACACACCAAGAGGGGATAGATAGAGTAAAATAATCCTTGGAAAGTTCGTAAAATCAATCATCAATTTAAAACAAGGAAGATGCGTATTCTAAGATGTTACAATGAATACAAACAAAAGAGAATCATGGAAGAGAATCTTTTTATATGATACCGTTGATAACGAGACTCTTTGATATGCAGTGAGAGTTCTACATAATATCATAGATTTGAGATTCTCCCCAATACACATGAAAGCAACAAGAAAATCAAGAAATTGAGAGAGGAAGTATTGATTTTATAAAAAGTTGAAGAACAAGACCAGAGAGAGCGCCGGTCGACCTAACGGTCGACCGCAGAACATGAATTTGTAAGAAATATCCAGAAAGCATACCGGTCGGCCGTCACATGTGGTTTTTCGAAAAGAATTTCCAGAGAGTAAACCGGTCGATCGCACGGTCGACCGCAAAACATGATTTTGCAAGAAAAACTATCCAGAGAGTATGTCGGACCGCAATAAGCAAAATTAGAGAGTCAAAAAATGATAAAAAACCGAGACTAAGCCGGTCGACCGCACAGTCGACCGACCCAAACAAAAAGTTTTTAGGCGGAAAAATCAATAACATTTAATACTCCTCTCAAGAAGAAAAAACTTTTTTCATGTAAAGATTTAGTGAAAATATCAGCAGGTTGTGAATTAGTTGAGACATACTCAAGAATAATATCCCCTTTTTGAAAAAAATGCTAGCAAATGTCTATATGATATTAAAGGTGACTATGTAACTTATATCAAATAGTCGAGAGAAATGAGTTTAAATTTGCTTACAAGACAAAAAATTAAACTAAAATCATTTTACCTTACAAAGATATGTTCTTCCCTTTTCTTTTCTTGATAGTGATGCGAAAATGTTGTTTTCATCCGCCATGAGTTTTAGGCATCCACTATCATGGTGCTACCGATCTTTAGATCAAGTGTATTGATGTACCTACATTAAGATTAGTAGGTATCCAAGTAGGTACTGTTTCTGCACTTGTATTTTTCTATATCTAAACGAAGTTAGTATTCCTTTTTAAAGCACAATTATAGGAAATATGTCCTAATCTACAGCAGTAGTGACATGTGATACGATTATGCCTTGGGTCATGCACACTTGCATAGTTTTGAGTTGATTTGTAATTATAATGGTGACTATGCATGTGTGTATGACATGATGATTTAGATTTTTGATGGTGTATTGGCTCTTCGTAACCAAGCCCTTGACTATCATGATAATATCTTGAATTCTTTGTAATAAGGTAACTAGGCCCTTCATATTTTTCAACAATTTTCTCGAGATCAATTACCCTTTTACAAAGTCTTTTTGTAGTCATCTCATCGTCTTTTGTGTTCCAACGAAGAGTGTCTAGTAGCATCAACAATCCTATTTTGCTCGAGAGCCTCATTACATCCTTCCACTACTTCATCAAATTTTCTTTTACATTCTTTTAAATCATCAGTGAGCTTAGCAATATAACCAGATTTCTCATGAATTTCTCTCAAGTGTTCATCATGTATTGCTAAGGATTCTTAAATTTGTTGTTTTAAGAGTTCATTTTCCTCTAACAATACATCATGATCCTTTCTAAATGACTCGAATTTTTCAATGATCAAGAAAATTTTATTTTTCAGTTTTTGATTTTTAGCGATGTAAGAGCCATGAGATTCATTTGAAATTTGTTTATATTGTCTTAGTTCACGACTCAATTTCTTAGCATAATTTTTTAATCCATTATACATATCTACTAACTCATCATAAGTGGGTTCTTCGATTACCTCTTCTTGAGATGGTGATTGCACCTCACCATTCCCAAGAGCCATGAAGCCGACATTGTTGTGATATTGCTCATCCTCAATTGAATCTGAGTCCAGCCACGTTGCCTTCAACGCTTTCTTTCTCAATCCTGAGTTGGAGTGATAATAATCTTTGTTCCTACCTTTCGATAGGGGACAGTTTGGGCGTATATGTCCTGACTTGTTGCATTTGTAGCATACATCATTTTTGTCTTTGTCCCTTTCTCCTTGTGACCTGCTGTATTTTTTGCGTTTTGAGATGCTTACAGAATTGTTTAATTAGCCGTGTGAAATCTTCGTCTGATTCTTCATGGCCTGACTCTGATTTTAATGGACATGATTTATCTGCCTTTAGTGCAATGATTTTCTCTTCAGTCTTTTGCTCAATCCTTATGTTTTGTCTGTATCTTTTGGTCTCCTCCATTTCCATCTCGTACGTTTTTAGCTTTCCCTGAAATGTATAGTAGTCAAATCCCTTCTCTTCAAGCATTTCCCTCACTGCCGCGGCCTTGACATCCCACTCTGGCGTGAGACAGCTTATGAGCTTTTCGACCTTTCGGTCATCATCAAGCCCCTTACCCAAGCTCTCAAGTTTATGCGCAACGATGCCAAAACGAGCGAGCATTTGATCCATGTTCTCCCCTGGCAACATGCGAAACACATCAAACTTATAGAAGCATAAATTCACTTTAGCTTTTACCTCGGAAGTGGTTCCTTCGTGCCACTTCAACATATTGTTCCAGATCTCGTAAGCTGTTTTGCAGTTACGGCCGCATCGCATCAGCTCTTCATTGTTCTACCCTGCATAAAGAGCCGTCATGGCTTTGGAGTTTACTGTCTTGAAGGCTAACTCCGCCTTTGGGAACTTCGTCTTTCCATCACTGACTGGGATTTCAGTTTTGTTGATGCATACATTCCACACTTCTTCTCCGAGCATCTGTAAAAAATGAGACATACGAACTTTCCAGACGTCATAGCATCTGTAAAAAATGGTGATCGTGTAAGACTTGTCCCATTGGAGATGAAGGGCTCCGATGAGTACAAGTTTTGGGGAGGAGGGATTTCGGTCATTGGACCTATCGCTTAAGCTTTTAAGCTTTTTATAAGCACCTCGCTCTGATACCACTGTAAATCACCCTTAGGGGGGTGAATAGGGTGATCGTGGGGAATTAAAAAATAAAAGAATAAAGTAAAGTAAATTAAAGTAATGCAAGAGAGACAAGAAAAGCAAACTCAGATGACGCAGCGATATAACGTGGTTCGACCCCCAGGTCTGCGTCCACACCACCTACTTGTAGCAATTCTCCGCTACAAGCGTTCCACTATACTCAAAAACCCTTAGTACAGTGATTCTTGGATTCAAGCCGAGAGACCTATTACACCCACAGGATTTCTAATCCAAATCTCGTCAATCTCACCGAAGTGAAAAAGTAAAGAAAATAAAACTCAAGATCGTATGAAATCTTGACTAAAAAATACAACCAATTCAACGCTCACACTCGGATTGATTATCTAGAGATTGGTTCAAAATAATTTTCTCAGAAGGAATAGGTGAAGAAGACACAGTGGATTCGTTCTGTTAAATAGAAGAGAAAGTGTATCGATCAAAAGAGGCAACGATACATTCCAAAAGAGATATACAGCCAAGTTGCGGTCGACCGGTCAATGTGTGGTGTCGACTGTTCATCTCTCTGGCATAGCTAGAGAGATGAAAGGTCGACCGTTGTCTTTGCCAACAGAACTTGCGGTCGACTGCAACGGTTGACCGACCTTAGGTACGGTCGCCGGTTCGTGGCTGTATAAATCGAATTCACTTTGTTTTCTTACCATGAACTAATCGCTCTTTTGATCAATCAATTACAATAAATATCTCATGAAAATATCGCTAAAAAACCAGTCTTGATAGATTGCTTGGAGATCAATTGATGTAGAGCTCTTTCCTCTTTTGTTTGTATATACAATCTCACTTTATTGCTTTCCATTTGCTTGTATATGCAATCTCCCTTTATTAGTTTTCTTGTTTGTATATTTGTGAATCTCTCTTGTATCTGTTTTTTATGTTAATTAATCCTGAAAATCTGACACACTAAATTTAAACTTATTAGTACAAGTGAGCACGTTTTGTGCACACCAAACCAAGCATCAACAAACTAGACCTCATTCAAACTTATTAGTACAAGTGAGCACGTTTTGTGCACACCAAACCAAGCATCAACAAACTAGACCTCAAAAGTTATCTCAATTTCCTTATCCTTAGACTTCTAGTAGTAGTAGTAGTAGCAGCAGCAGCAGCAGCAGGAGTAGGAGTAGCAGTAGCAGTAGCAGTAGTAGATTCACATTTTGGTAAAATATAGTATATGACATGATATCACATTTTGGTAAAATATAGTATATGACATGATAAAAAATTGAAGTAATTTCAATGGAAAGTATTTCTATTAGAATAACCTCTAATACGAGCTCATTACGTTTTTTTTTTTTTTTGATAAAAGATGACCAAAGTCATCGTTTCATTAAAGATAATTAAGAAAACATAGTAGTACAATAAACAACATTAATCCGAAATCCTACTAAACTGAAATACGACAACAAAATAGATAAAACATCCAAAAGAAGGGAAACATCTAATGGCAATAGCAAGAGCAGCAAAATCTTGTCCAAAGCCCCCATGGTAGTAGACCTGAGCAGTCGGCCTTACCCCAGTTGAGGGCACCCCGTGGTAACGAGCTCATTCCGTTATAGTAGTAGTAGTAGTAGCAGATTCACATTTTGGTAAAATATAGTATATGACATGATAAAAAATTGAAGTAATTTCAATGGAAAGTATTTCTATTAGAATAACCTCTAATACGAGCTCATTACGTTATAGGGTGGAAATTTCCAAAAAATGTTGATGCGAGGGAAACTTTTTACAAAAGGGAAAGGGAAGAAACTATTAATACTTCAAATTTTTCGCATCTTAGCAAATTTTGAACTTCCTCTTACATCCACTTCGATCAGTCCAACTTATGGTGGTTTTACGAAACTAGTGATTGTTGGTCAAACTTATTCCACCACCACAACCTTACAAATTTGACACAATACACTTCCTTCATCAGTTGTGAGCAATGTTCCCGGAAACACTAAACCCCCCGTGATCCACGAACTGGAATGTGTTCCGAAACGTGGTAAGTGTTAGGGATTTCCCGCAGAAAACCCTTCTCTAGGATCTTGTTGAGTTATTCGATGCAATTAACACAAACCACCAAGCGCATATGAGATCATATCAAACACACCGAAGCACACACAAGTTTGTCCTGGTTGGGGCTTTCGCCTTAATCCGTGGGAGAAGAAACCCAAGATGTTATTCAACTAGAGAAAATACAAGAATATTACAATTCTCACCACGACCCTCTCTCAAGCCTCACCAGCAAGTGCTAGTTGTTTACAATTAGAGAAACTCTTAAGCTTCACCTTCAATAAAGTACACTCTCTCTTGGCTCTCAGTGGAGGCCAGTAACAACAATATATAGAGATCTAGAGAAAACATAGTTTTATATCTTGATACAATAACCACTGGATATTTCTGAAGAGATAACCCTACGATAAGAGCCGTCAGATCTGACTTGAAGAGCAAGTTTGGCTTCTCACGAATCACCAAGATCCGACCCAATAAATCCATCAGCGCCGCTGTCGGTCGACCGCACCTCAAGGTCGGTCGACCGTCCCCCTCCGGGAACTTCTACAAGTTGGGCGGTCGACCGTACATGGCGGTCGACCGCACCCCATGTACGGTCGACCACGCGGTCGACCGCACAGTTGACCGCAACTCCACCTGCTGCCGCTGCTGATTGTTTCCCTTGCTTCCACTCCGTCTCCGATCGTCTCGATTCCTCCATCGTTTCATCGTCTTCTTATCCAACATAGTATGCAAGACATAAATCCAACAATCTCCACCTTGGATTGCATACTCATGAATCCACACATGTGTGATTTAAAATCTTCTAGACTCTTTTCCTTCTCTTCTTGCAAACAACTCGTTTCAATGACTTCCTCTACTAGTTGAATCTATCTCCACCTGTTTTTCTCCCGTTGTATGCCCCCTCAAGGGCACACCCCTAGTAGATGTAATCATGGAGGTGCCACCCTCCACACGAACTCTACCTACCTCAAGGCTCTCTCCACCTTCCGACGATATTTGAACGTCGCAGTCTCACTCGAATGATTCTAGTGACGGCATACTAGATGGTGCTTTAGGAACAATAGGCTTCAAACCACTTGGCCAAGGTTTTCTGTTCCCACAAAGCTGGTAGAGGTTGTGCTGAACCTACCCAATCCCCCTCTTACCTTTCATCACCTTGCGATAACTTTTCCAAACTGAACGAATTCCACCTAGATCTGTGTACCTGCAGTCCTGAGCTTCTAGAGTTCTCATGGAAATTAAGCTCCGCTTCATCAAAAGAATATGCATGCCCTCCTCTAGTGTGTGTCCCCTTCCGTTTATCATCTTCGAATCATTAGTTTTCTCACATCATACTTCACAAGTCTTGCCAATCTTCGTTCCCATACAACGTCATGAGGCAAACTTGTAAGTAGAAATCATTACTTCACAAATCTTATCAAACTTCGTTCCCACACAACGATATGATGCAAATTTGCAAGTAGAAACCATCTCCCTCTCGGAGCAAACTTGAAAAGAACCAACCGAATCAAAAGAACAACCGGAATTCACATCTAAAGAACTTGAAACAAAAGCACTGTTTAAGCCTTCTCCTGATTCAGCGACACTGAATTTGGCACCCCTCTGACTCAATCACTTGCAACAGTCTTTCATGTAATGCTCAATCCCTTTGCACTGGTGGCCACAGACCTTATCCTGGCATACACTTTTCCTTCCAATCAAAGTACAATCCACCTCCAAGCAACTCACAGAAGTTGACGCCGATTTCTGACTCTCATTCTTAAGTGCATCCTCCTCCAACCCCTTGATCATACCTACTATGAAAAACTTCTCCTTGGTAGATTTCTCGCCTAACACAGTTATCATGTTGGATAGATTTAATGGTGAATATATTGAGTTGAAAACCCTTAGATCATCTGCGTTGAACGCCCTCAGTTCAGATAACTCCATATTGAACTCCACTTCATGATCTAGAAGAGCAGTACTTTCCTTCATTGAGAAACCCCACAACTTTCTTCGCTGGTACATTCGAACTTGTGATGATGATCCCGAGTAGTTAGTTCTGAATCTTGCCCAAAGACTCGTCGTACTTCTCCTATACCTGACTTCGTTCATTAATGACAACCGGATTAAACCCAAGGCTTCTGAACACATCTTCTTCCACTTCTCCTGCTTTGTGCCGATTGGTCTCCCTTTATCTCCTTTTAGGACTAGATCCAAGTCCTGTTGAACCGATGCTTCATGCATGTCCACCTTCAAGAGATTAAAGTTGATATTGCCTTTGAACCGCTGATCTTCGTGATTTGATCTGCCATCATCTCCAAGGAACTTGAACAAACCCTTGAACCCGAAGCTTTGATTCCAATTGTTAGGGATTTCCCACAGAAAATCCCTCTCTAGGATCTTGTTGAGTTATTCGATGCAATCAACACAACCCACCAAGCGCATATGAGATCATACCAAACACACCAAAGCACACACAAGTTTGTCCCAGTTGGGGCTTTCGCCTTAATCCGGGGGAGAAGAAACCCAAGATGTTATTCAACTAGAGAAGATACAAGAATATTACAATTCTCACCACGACCCTCTCTCAAGCCTCACCAGTAAGTACTAGTTGTTTGCAATTAGAGAAACTCTCAAGCTTCACCTTCAATGAAGTACTCTCTCTCTTGGCTCTCAATGGAGGCCAGTAACAACAATATACAGAGGTCTAGAGAAAACCTAGTTTGATACCTTGATACAATAACCATTGGATATTCCTGAAGAGATAACCCTACGATAAGAGCCGTCGGATCTGACTTGAAGAGCAAGTTAGGCTTCTTACGAATCACCAAGATCCAACCCAATAAATCCATCAGTGCCGCTGTCGGTTGACTGCACCTCAAGGTCGGTCGACCGTCCCCCTCTCGGGAACTTCTACAAGTTGGGCGGTCGACCGCACCCCATGTACGGTCGACCGCGCGGTCGACCGCACAGTCGACCGCAACTCCACCTGCTGCTACTGCTGACTGTTTCCCTTGCTTCCACTCCGTCTCCAATCGTCTTGATTCCTCCATCGTCTCATCGTCTTCTTATCCAACATAGTATGCAAGATATAAACCCAACAGTAAGTAACAATTTGGAACAATAAAATGAACACTCCGCATCTTTAAAATTTTTATTACTAATTAAAGTTTATCATTTATTAACAAGAGTTACATTGGTCTCATATAACCTTCTTTATGTGTTATATTATAATCCATAAGTACAACTCTTTTGCAACCATATATGAATCATCCTATATTCAAGATAGATTTGTTCCTTACTCATTGTGAAAGATCTTACCAATAGATCAAAACTCTGAAGTTGTAGTAAGGGTGAAGGTTTATATTTATATTCTAACCAGGGGCGGATCCGGGGGGCCTAGGGTATGCTACAGCCCCCCCCCCCCCCCCCCCCCCCCAAAAAAAAAAAAATTTAGAGCCCACCCCAAATATATTTTAAAGCCCACCCCATATATATTTTGCATGTTATCTTGTGCAAAACAAATTTTCAGCCCCCCTCACATTTCAATCCTGGATCCGCCCCTGATTCTAACTCTGATCAAATGGGGAAAGAAGCCTACCCCTAGCGTACCACATTCTGGAATCTGTCTTCATGTTTTCATTCCGCGTACCAGAGCAAGCATCTTTCTATTGAAGACCATCTAAGAAGCAAGCACACACATACAGCCAACACGGACACATGCAGTAAATTGTGAAAACTGCATTGAAATAGCCAAATGTGGCATCAGGTACATGTAAATGTGTCTGACACGAGTATCTGACACATGTCTGTCTCACGACATAATATTCATATACAAGTGTTAGTACCTAAGAGTAATTCTTCTCCAACAATTTCCGTGTACCTCAAAATTACAATCCCTTGGTCCATAAATTCATACACTAAGTTCACTTGTCAACAAAAGGTTAGGTTTCGAGGAGGCAAATAACTTACAGGATTTCGAATTGGATTGAACTTACTACATCTTCTTCTTCTTCTTCTTAGGCTTGGACGAAACGAACCTCTTCGACGCCGATTCGACGACGAGTTTGATGCCGATTCGACGACGAGTTCGTCACCGTCGAAGACGTAGACGGAGAGCTCCCTCTCCTTCTTCTTCTGCTGTAGCCGAGTTATCATCGCTTTTTGAATTGCCGTCGAGAAATCGGGCAAAACTTAGGGGTTTTGTGTGTTGAATAATAAGAATAAAACAAAACAAGAAATTTTGGATTTACTTTCAGTTTCCTAAGGGTTTTTAACGGATTTTTTATATATATGTCAAAACTATTTTAAAAAAAGATGACAGCTGTCAAAGTATTAGTGTTTGTGGACTCAATAATAAAATTCGTCGTTCTCAATGGAGAGTTTAGTTGTTTCATGTTCGCCGTTGAAATACGGTGAGTGTAGCTTTACTTTTTGAGAACTGAATTTAGTTCAAAATTTTCAATGAAAACTCACCGTACCTAACGGCGAGGACATTTACACTAGACTCGTTGTTGAAAACGACGAGGACATTTACACTAGACTCGTTGTTGGGAACGGCGATGACATTTACACTAGACTCGCTATTGGGCACGGCAAGTTTAGTTCAAAATTTTTTTTGAACACTCATTGTTCCCAACGACGATGACATTTATACTATACTCGCTGTTGGGAACAACGATTTTAATTCAAAAAAAATTTCTTTAGAGTTTTTTTTCGAAAATGCACCAAGTCCAACACAATGTTTCACTCTCTGTGAAATTTCCTACATCCTCGCCGTTCGCTACAGCGAGTCTAGTATAAATATCCTCGCCGTTGGGAACGACGAGTCTTTATTTAAAATTTTGAATTAAACTCGATATTGCCAACAACGAGTCTAGTGTAAATATCCTCGCCATTGGGAACGGCGAGTCTTCATTGAAAATTTTAAACTGAACTCGCCATTGAGAACGGCAGGTTTCTCAAAAAAATAGCATTAAACTCGTCGTGTCCCAACGGTGAGCATGAAACAACTAAACTCGCCGTTGGAAACGGCGAGATTAATTGTTGAGTCCACAAACGCAAATACTTAACCAATTGTCATCTTTCTGCAAATAGTTTCAAAAAGTAACATATTAAAAAAAAAATCTGTCTTTAATGTATATGCTTCTCACAAATATTTGAATCTCACATATTGTGACATGTTAAAAAAAAAAAAAAATCTGTCTTTAATGTATATGCTTCTCACAAATATTTGAATCTCACATATTTTTTAAAGAAAATGAATCTCATATTTACCCCTTACAAATATGTATTTTCATATTTGCCCTATTAATGTTTTAGCCATTTTTTAAATTAATCCTGAAGTTAGCTTTAATTCCAATTGAGAATATACTATTAAGAGTAATGCTACACCAACAATTTTTTTTACAATTTTTTTCTTTACAACCTTATATGTCACAATACTATTAAATATTTCTGCAACCTACTCTACAATAATCTCCAATAGTATTGTACCACATAAGGTTGTAAAGAAAAAGATTGTAGAAAAGGTTCTGGGTGTAACATTACCCTTCTGTTAAATTTAGAGGAATTCTGTCTAACTTGACCAGTATCTTCTTTATTTTTCAGCTATACATCATAACAAACAAATGGACAAATATGAAATATGATATGAATTATTGGAGCAAATATAAAAATACACATTTGTAGAGGTCAATATGAGATTGAATATTTGTTAAGGGTATATATGTTTAAAACAGTCTTCCTTCACGCGGCCTAGGGCTGGTACAAAAACCTAGGGTTGGCAAATGGGTCGACCGGGCCGGGTCGGGTCGGGTCGACCCATCCGGGTTGGAACCCGAGTAGGGCGGGTTCGAGTCAGGTCCGAATGTTAACCGGGCTGGGCAGGGTTGGTTTTGCAAAATGTCGACCCGCCCAACCCGTGAACCCATTCGGGTCCAACCCGGGTCGGGTCGAGTCACGGGTTGGCCCCGCTATTTAAAATATATATATATATATATATATATATATATATATATATATATATATATATATATATATATATATATATATATATATATATATTAACTTCAGAAAATAAAAATTTGTACATTTTATACTAAATGGGTGTGAACAACAAAATTAATTGCTCAGTAGCTATTTATAGCCCGCTACTCAATTAGCCCACCCCACCCTAGCTATTTATAGCCAACTCTGTCTTTTCACTTCTCTTATCTCACCAATGTCGGACTAAATATATTTGGATTTTAAACTTTGAAATTTTTTAGTCCCACATTGATGAGATGAGAGATGTGAGGATGTGGAGGTTGCTATATGTAGTTAGTGTGGGGGTTGTCTAATTGAGTAGTGGGTAGTAATCAATTAATTTTGATATCCACACTCATTTTTCTAAATTTTTGATAAATTTTAGAGTATATCTATATGCATATATACCTATATATATATATATATTTTTCAATATATGTATACATATATATACATATATTTGGCACACAAAAAAATATTAAAAAATAACAAAAATTCAAATGAGTCGAATCCACACACCCGCGGGTCACGGGTCGGGTTCGGGCGGGTTTGAACGGCTTTGCGGGTTGCCGGGCTAGGTTGAGCGGGTTGGTATTGGGATTTTTCTGACCCAGGTCAACCCAGTTGGGATAACGGGTCCGACCCGACCTCGAACCGGGCCAAGGCGGGTCAGGTCGAATTGGGCAAGTCGCGGGCTGACCCGACCCGGATGCCATCCGTACACGGGACCTGACATTTGACCGAACCGACCCGATTTATACAGGTCTGGGTCCTAAAATAAGACTTAACACACATCCGGGTCCATGTCCGCTCAAAAGAGCCCCGACCCGGACCCGGACCAATTAAAAAATACCCCCAAAAAATATGGAATTTGAATAATAGGGTTATAGGGATATACATGTCAATAGTAATTGTTGAAGATAGATGGGTAAATATAATATTTTTTCATGTAATTAAGTACCAAAATTGTTGGAACTGTAGGACATCGGGTGAAAAAATAATTAAGTGCAAATACTTATTCCCTATTACCGAATCCGATGGGTAGATTTTTTTAACGCAGACCTGGACTCGATTTCTTTTTTTTTTTTAATTTTTTTAGTGTGATCACCGTTAAAATTTTTGTGGTGCTTCTGCCACCAACTACGGATTTCTGCAACCCATGAATAGAAACTCGAGAATATCTATTTGTCGAGAGTAGGGGTGTAAAATGAGAACTTTTTTAGTACTGACCCATTTTTTGAAAATATTGTATGATCTGACCCAGTTTCAAAAATATTTATCAAATTGACCCAGTTTTGGATATGTCAGCATTAACCGTTATTGAACATAACGACATAGGTTAATAGCATGTCGTTCTTCCAAACAGCGGCATCAGTTCAATTTTTTTTATAGTGTGCCACTATTTGGAAAAACGACATCAGTACATTTCTTATACAAGTGTGAACTTTCTTACATGAAAAAAATTTCAACTGCTAAAATAACTTATAAATAATGTTGTTATCCCCAAGAAAGACATTCCCATTACTGATGTCGTTGTTGGAAATAACGGCATCAATTATAATACCCATTAAACTCTCTTCCACCACAATCGTTCTTCCAAACAATGGCATGAGATAAATGTTGTCGTTCTTAGAAACAGCAACAACAGTTCACAAAAATAGATTGATCAAGTATAAGTAATAAAATGAACAGTTACCGTTGTTCCAAACAATGACATCAGTTATCCCTAACCGTGAATATTATAACTGATGCTGCTATTCCTAACAATGGCATCTGTAATGTTGTTGTCGTTGTTTCAAACAACGGCATCTGCTATATGATTTTTTCTCACTTTCATTTTTTTTTTCAAGTTAGAGGGAGTATACGATTAGGAATAAGTTAATTGATGTCGTTACTTCAAATACCAGCATGCGAATTTATTTTAATAGATACCGCTGTTAAAAACAACGACATATAAATAACCTATGCCGATATTATTCACCTTCCCGGAAAAAAAGGCGAAACTCCGGATCGATAATAACGGTTAACGCTGACGTGTCCAAAACTAAGTTAATTGGGTAAATATTTTCGAAAGTGGTCATATCGCTCAATATTTTCAAAAAATGGGTCAGTACGTCAAAAAATTTGTAAAATGAACAGGATGGTCCGTCGTCCGTCCGAGTCCAGCTCGAGAAATGGCCCGAACGTGAACCATTCGAACTATCATACGAACCGAACTTGAACAAATTATTAGGTCCGATGTTTTAACGAGCCCGAGTCGGACATAAATTCGTCCGAGTACGGTCTGATGCTTTACTGAACTGAGTCCGAACTATAAAAATTTTGATCGACCTGGACCGAGCCGGACATAAGTCCGTCCGAGTAGAATTTCGGTCCGAGCTTGAACATATAGCTGTCTGGTCCCAACCGGTCCGATTTACAACCCTAGTCGAGTGCTCGAGTAGCAACTTTGTTGGGGTAAAGATCCTTAGGATCCAATGAAGATTAATGGGTTGGGAGTTGATTCACTATGTGTAGACACTCCACGAACGAGATTTAGTTAATCATAATCGCTGCAACGACTTGAGTTCCTTGCTTGACATGTAAAAACATATATTACTTTCGATGAATTAACAATTTCATTCATGGTAAAATAATGATTACCTATAAACAATAAATGATGATTAAATAAATGATATTAATCTGGGTAAACAATCCAGCGCAATTCGAGTCATTTAAATCCCTTCAGGATCCACAATTTCCCGATCATTAGTTCTAATGGTCCTGTGGGCCTTCTGCGGGGCAACTCGCGGAGAGAGGGTCAACCCGGCCTATTAGGGTCCCCTCTCTCTGCCTATAAATACCAGACCACCTTCTCTCACTTGAAAGGTAATGCCTCTTTCTCCATCTGAACCCTAGCTTCCCTTTCTTATAGTAACTGACTAGATCGTCGGAGGGCCTGTCGCCAAAATTTCTCCCGGTGTTTCTAGGCCTCTTGCAGGTGTTCTGGTCGGCCAACCTCCAGCAGCTCCTCCTCTCCAGCTCTCTAGAAGAACCCCATGTCTCAGATCCGGATCTGCGGCTAAGATCTGTCTCTTTCTCTACAAATTACAAGAACTCACCCATGTTGCTCCCACCACTAAAACAAGCAGCATCAGGTTTGCGTCGTCCTGTGGGAACTAGACAGATCGAACATCAACTTCCAGTCTCCTTCTGTTGCTTTTTCCTTTCATGGCACGCAAACCCCGGAGGGCGATCACGGCAAGACGAAATGCCAACCCTCATCACTCGACTCACAGTCATGCGGACACCCAGGGTTCCCTAAGGCACTGACCCGAGGATCCATCGGGTCCGGGTCCAGGTCCGAGTCCGAGCGCCTCACGCTCGACCGTAAGGCAACCCATGCGCTAGGAAGCGGACAATCTTCGGAACTTCATCAATCGTCGAAAACCTGAGGACGACCTCCGGAAGCAGCTCGATCGCTCTAGGAATGGAGCTGCCCATCCAACCGGGCTCCAACCTATAGCATACACCAGACCCAGGGTCGGGAGCAACGATATAGCCGCTCCCCAAGAGATTGACGACCTCCGACTTTCCATTTCTAAGAGGTCCCTGTCACAATGACCGAGTTTCAGGAGTTCAGGAATGAAATTCTCCAGGCCATCCGAGGAGGCCCCAAGACCGAAGGTCAAGACGATGACCCACTCCAGGAAGGGCGAAACCATGGTAGCGAGTCACACGGCTCGACCCGACCGGCGAGAAGGGATGACGTTGTCCTTAAGTGCCTCCAGGAGATGGAGAATCACCTTGCCCTGATCGGTGAGGGTGGAGGCCAATCCAGTCGGGGGCACCAGCCTACCGGACCCCCATTCTCTGCTCGAATCCTCGATGCCCCGATCCCGAGGAATTTCATAACACTTCAGTTCGAAACATATGATATAGAAAGTGATCCAGTTGATCACATGGAGGAAATTAAAACCCTCATGATAATTCACAGCGCCACGGATCCTCTCCTCTGTCGAGCGTTTCCCGCCACTCTGCATGGCCCGGCACAGGAATGGTTCTCAAAGCTTGCCCTAAACTCGATCATTTCTTTCGAGCAGCTCGAGGTGAATTTTCTCGCTCACTTTGTGACCAGCCGTAAGGTCGAGAAGACGAGCGCGTTCCTTCTGGACCTCAAACAGAAGGAAGAGGAGTCCCTTCGGGACATTGTGCGGAGGTTCACAGGTGAGGCTAGGGCGGTCTCTTTTCTCGACGTTGGCGTCGCATCCACGGCCTTCCGACATAATGTTTTTCCCGATTTTGGCAAAGAAACCTCAAACTGATTTTCCTGATCTCCTCAACAGGGTCGAGAAGTATATCCAAGCCGAAGAGGCACTACACCCTCAAGGTTTGGCAGAAGCCCCTGCTAAGGGGAATATGATGGTAGCCGAATCTACGAAGAAGGTTCAGAAAAATCCACTCGGTCCGAAACGACCGCCTCTGGTCCCCCGCTTCGAAAAATTCACTCCGCTGACTCATAGTGTGTTGGCCATCCTTATGGAGATTGAGGATACGGGAATCGTTTGCCATCCTCCTCCACTCAACAACAGGAAAATGGACTAGAGATTTCACTGTCGGTTCCATCGGGACGATGGGCACGAGACTAATAGCTGCCGCACCCTGAAAGACAAAATTGAAGCCCTCATCCAGATAGGGTACCTAAGGGAGTTCACTCGAACTAAACTGCAAGACGAGATGTCATCACCCCCACCGCGAACGACTAGTAGGCGTGCAGAGGCTGAACCCGAGCATGAAGAGGCCGGAGGGCCGACCATCCTCCACTGTGTTCATGGTGGCCCCAGGGGGGAGTCAAATACTTCCTGCAAGGCCTTCGTGTGGGAGGTTAACTTGGTCCATGATCATCCGCCCCCAGGAACAAAAGATTGGCGGTCTCATTCTCCAACAATGACTTGGAGGGCATCCGACTGCCTCATTGTGATACCCTGGTAATCAGCCTCGACATGGTGAATCACGAGGTTCGTTGTATCCTCTTCGACAATGAAAGCTCGGTGAACATCATGTTCCTTGCTGCGTTCGAAGCACTTAAACTCTCTTGGGAAAAGTTGAAGCCAGTTGGGTACATGCTGCACGGGTTTTCAGGCACCCCTGTACAAATCGAGAGAATCATCATGCTCGATGTCACAGCCAAGACAACCCCAAACATCCGAACAAAAGCCAAGGATTTAATGGTGGTCAATGTCAAAGCCACCTATAATGTGATGCTCGGCAGGCCCGGTCTCTTCTCCCTTCAAGCAGTGCCTTCCGCCTACCACTTGAAGATAAAATTCCCTACCGACCATGGAGTCGGCGTGGTCTGAGGCAATCAAGAATCAGTCCGGTCCTGCTACATGGCTGTAGTGGGAGGCGAAGTTTTCCCCCTCGACGCAGTCGAACTTCCGTCTGACAGGAACTCATTAGGCTCGGAGCCCGTCGACAAGTTGGCAGAAATCCCCTTCTCTGAGGAGGACAGATTTAAATGGTTTCGAGTGAGCTAGTCTCTCGCCCTAAACCTAAACTCTCCGTTGTTGACTGCATCAGGCAGAATGATGATTTCTTCTCCTGGACACCCTCTAATATACCAGGAATTTTAGAGGACCTCATCATGCACAGGCTGAGCGTCCACCCAGATTGAAAGCATGTCTAGCAGAAGCATCGCAAGTTTTCTCCCGAAAGGCAACAGGTGACCAAAGAAGAAGTAAACAAGCTCCTCTCGACTCGTTTTATCCAGGAGGTCAGTTATCCCGAATGGCTGGCCAATGTAGTGATGGTGAAGATACCGAGCAGGAAGTGAAGGATCTGCATAGACTTCACGGACCTCAATAAGGGCCTGCGACGCTCGGTATTAACTGCGAGCTAGCTCATGTCTTTCACCAACTAACAGAGCTCGATGCTCGGCATCAACTGCGATTAGCTCATGTCTTTCACAAGTTCACAGGACTCGGAGCTCGACATCAACTACAAGCTAGCCCCTGTCTTCTCCAAGCTGACAAAGCTCGACGCTCGGCATCAACTGCAAGCTAGCTCTTGTCTTTCACGAACTAACAGAGCTCGACGCTCAGCATCAATTGCGAGCTAGCTTCTATTGTTTACAAGTTGACAGGGCTCGGCGCTCGACATCAACTGCGAGATAGCTCTTATCACTCACAAGTTCACAGGGCTCAGTGCTCGTCATCAACTGCGAGCTAGCTCCTGTCTCCCAAGTTCACGGGGCTCGATGCTCGGCATTAATTTCAAGCCAACTCCTGTCTATCACGACGAGCTCGAGGCTCGACGCTCGGCATTAACTTCGAGCCAACCCTGCCTTGCGACGAGCTTGGCCGGCTCCTCGATCTGGCTGCTAGCCATCCTCACCAAGTTCGACACTCAGAGGTTGGAGCTCGGCCTCAACCACATTTCACTCCTCGAGGGGATCTTCCGCTTTATCTTTGGATGCACTGTTGGCTAATCCTCTCCCGAGATTGGGCTACTCCTCAATGGCTGGTACATACAACCCTCAAGAAGTGGGGGACTTATGATGTGGGTAATAATCCAACGCAAACAGAGCCATTTAAATCCCCTCGGGATCCGCAACTTCTCGATCATCAGCTCTAATGGTCCAATGGGCCTTCTGCGTGTCAAGCCCACAGAGAGAGGGTCAACCCGGCCAATTAGGGTCCCCTCTCTCGGCCTATAAATACCAGGCCGCCCTCTCTCACTTGGAAGGTAATGCCTCTTTCTCCATCTGAACCCTAGCTTTCCTTTCTTATAGTGACTGACTAGATTGTTGGAGGGCATGTCGCAGGAATTTCTCCTAGTGTTTCTAGGCCTCTTGTAGGTGTTCTGGTCGGCCAACCTCCATGTAGCACCGTGTTAAGATATATATATATATATATATATATATATATATATATATATATATGAATTAATTGAGATCCTCCATAGAAATCTCTATGGGGGTTTTGGGGGGGGGGGTGTTGTATGGAATTGATGGGGGTCCCACCCGATTTGAAAGAGGCAGTAGAAGTTGTTGTTGCCGCTGTGCTTTCTGCCACGTGCGTGTGGCAGGTGTGTGGTGGGACCCGCCCGGTTGTGAAGAGAGAGGAGGGGGGGTGCTGCCACGTGGCAGCGGGCCCAGGGGGGCTATTGCAGCTCGCGGAGTGGGATTTAATAATCCCATATCGGGAGTATTTCCAATTAATTGCCTATATATATAATTGTCTAGGATTAGAGGTCACCAATAAGCTATAGCATATTTTATGAGGCAAGCCTGTGATTGGCAGTTGTTAGAAAAATCGCCGAATTAGGACGGGGTGTTACAAATGGTATCAGAGCCGACTTTCGACACCGGGTGTGAAGTGAGAGCCGTGAGTTATGGACTCTAGGATGTTCAAAGGAGTGAGACAATCCCCAGTTTTTCGGGACGATAGTTATATGCCACAGGATGATCCGCGGAGTGGGATTGGTCTCTAGTATTCCAAGAACGAGAGCGACGCTCACGGGATTGCTCCACATCGGTTAGAAAAAAGATCCAGCGCTACGTTGCATGTTCCGGTTTCAGCGAGGACAATGTTAATATATATATATATATATATATATATATATATATATATATATGAATTAATTGAGATGTTGCCCCCATAGAAATCTCTATGGGGGAGGTGTTGTATGGAACTGATGGGGGGCCCACCCGATTTGAAAGAGGCAGCAAAAGCTGCTTGTTTTCGTTGTGCTTCCTGCCACGGCATGTGGCAAGTGTGTGGAGGGGCTCGCCCAGTTGTGAAGAGAGGGGGAATGCTGCCACGTGGCAGCGGGCCAGAGGGGGCTGTTGCAGCTCGCGAAGTGGGATTTAATAATCCCATATCGGGAGTATTTTCGATTAATTGCCTATATATATATATAATTGTCTGGGATTATAAGTTTCAATAAGGTATAGCACATTTTATGAGGCATGCCATTGGTGGGCAGTTGTTAGAAAAATCGTTGAATTAGGGCGGGGGCATTACACTCCAACAGCTCCTCCTCTCCAGCTCCCAAAGATATTCCCTGTCTATCCGGATCTGGGGCTAAAATCTATCTCTTTCTCTACAAATTACAAAAATTCACCCATGTTGCTCCCACCACTAAAACAAGCAGCATCAGTAATTTTTGTTTTTAAAAAATTAGTATGATACAGTACTTTTGAAAGAAAAAAAAACATATAACAATGATTTGTGCTGGGTTCGAAACCCTATGGCATGATGGCCAGTGGCCGCAGGCTAGATGGGCCTGCGCAAAACCTAGCCACGGGACTGGAATTAGTCTGAACCATAGAGGGGGGATGGATACCCAGTTAAATCAAAAAAAAAAAATAAATAAATGATTTGTGCTTTAACAGACTAAAAATGGAGTCAATGAGACATGGATGACTGTACGATGGACCATAGAAAAATATATTTTGCTTATGGGTTTCCTGAATAGTTGAATACATTTTTGAGTGTGTAAAAATCAAAACAGTTAGCACCGGTCGATCAATTATCACACCACCCTCAGTAAATGTAGTTAATGTGAGGATCAACCATTAACCAAACATAACGATCACCAAACAAGCAAGCAAGCAAGACATTATGCAGGATACTTAAATACACCAAGACTGACATATATACTTCTATGTCTATGCAGCTGTTAACAAGTTGAGAAACCAATAAACATGTTACATCAGTCAACCATTTAAAAAATTTATGATAAACAAGTTACATTTGTCAACCATTTGAAAATTTGTCAAATCTATCGATCATTTGGAATTATCTATCTATCGATAATTTGGAAACGATTACACAAGATATGGAGATGCTATTGATATGCTACATTTGGAATTTACATTACTATTCCTTTTCTTTTTCTTTTTCTTTTTTACATGTAAACCTACTGACTCAATTTCCATCAAATTTTGGGCAAGAGAAAATACTATTCAGGATGGCACATCTCTAGAAAAGTTTCAATTCCGCTCTCTGCCTCCTTCAGATGGAAAGACCCTTCGACGTTTATTGTACTGCAATTCTATCTTCATGCTTGCTATACCTCTTTTCTGCAAACCAGAGTCTTCAGGGAATGAGGACTCTCCAACAGGGATTGCTTTATCTCCCAAAAACTCCTTTTCTTTCAAAATATGCATACCAGATCCCTGAGAACCGTCGATTTTGTGGCAGTCTTTGCTAGTATCCCTGACTTCAGCCTCAGCTTTGCTAGATTCGTGACATTTCATCTCACTGCCTTCTGGTTCACTCTTGTCCTCAATTCCCTTACCTTCCTCAAGGGAATTTTCATATTTCTTATCTTCATCTGAATTATCAGCATCAAGTTGCTGAGAAGCTTCATGGCCACTTTCCTCGTTATCACTAGAGGTGGAAGACGTGCTATCCGAGACATAACCACCATCATCCATACCAAGAGATGCTTGTTTCCCGTTTTCATCTATTTCTGAAGCTTTCAGCAACAAATCAAGGCCAGTCTCTGCATTGTTTTGAACAGAACCCAAAGGCATCTCATTTTTTTCTCCAGCTTCATTAGAGTAATGTTGTGAGGATAAAAATGGCTGGACAGTTGGGATCCCACTCACTGGAACGCAATCTTCTTTGTCAAGGCTTGACGGAACAGGCTTTTCATTCCTGTCTGCATGTTCCTATTCCAGAAACAGAAATCAACCAAAGTAATAAGAAGATAGTGCATGCAATAGGAGTAAGGCAATACACATATATATAATCACTTTGAAAAGGGTATTTATACAGAGTTGTAAGTGAAAACCTGGCATGCATGAGAAGAAATAATAAAGGGGAAAATCAATACAAACAAAATTATCTAAAAAATTGTTTGTGTAGTTTCCCTCTCCATTCCTCTTTCAAATAGTCTCAATTTTCTCTCTCTCGAACTGCATTCAACGAAACCATAGTAAATAGGGTTTTTCCCATGTCCACATCTCAAATCTTTGCTATTTCCATATTCCCATCCAAAATTTCAAATTTTCCATATTCCCACTTAAAATCCTTTACTGATTCCAAAAAACTACTGAACATTAGTTTTCCCATTAATGGTAAGGAAATTACTTTGAAAATTCTTCTTATTGGGTCCAGGCCTGATAAGGATACTTCCTACACTATCACCAACCATCTTCATTTAAAACGATTCTCTATGAAGCACGGATACGGGTACGCGTATCCGATACGCGGATACACCGATTTCTCAAAAACTAAGATACGGGTACGTTATGATACATTTAAATAAAATAGATAAAAATAATTAATAATATTTATTAGATCCATATTCTTATCAACTTTGAGATTAGATTTCTGTAATTGATTTATCTGCATGTTTACAGGACATCAGTATTCTTATCATTATTCTTATCACTGGTTTACAGGATATTAGTATGTTATGCAAGTGTTTATAGGACATCAGTATGTTATGCAAGTGTTTACATGATAGCATCAACAAAGGCAACAAAAGCAACAAAACAAAAAAAATTAGAAATTTTTTTAAAAAAAACCCAAAACGTATCCAAAAACGTATCCCGACATATCCTCGATGTATCCCAGCATATCCAAAGCGTATCCGATATTTTTTTATTTTTTATTTAATTAAATCTTTCGGATACGTATCCGCCACATATGATACGTATTAGATACGTGATACGTGACCCCCAGAGAATATCCGTGCTTTATAGACGATTCTCCTCTTCTTTCATCTTCAATTATACCACTAATATCTTATATCTGTACTACAACTCCTAACCCAACTCATCACCTAACAAAAAGAAGAAAAAAAACAAAGAAAAAACTCATCCCTCCAATCTCCACTTCAATGAATGTTATCTCTCTTAATAAATACAATAACCTTATTTCCAATCTTCAAAGTTCCATGGCCACAAAAGATTTGAACGAAGTAAGAAACTAAATTTTTTGTTCGGGAGAATTGTTGAGGGAACCGAAGTTTGATGGTTACTTGGGTATGTTTTAGAAAGAGATTAAAAGGAATTGAGAGGGGTTGCTTTGAATTTTCTTTGGTTTGTTAAAGAATTCGAGAGGAAAAAAAAAAGCAAAAGGGCAAAATAGTCTTTGTAAACATTAGGTGTGTTTTTGGAATTACCATATTGATTGGAGGTGCCGA